>VDFB02000010.1:10417351-10769713 GCA_007258455.2 Sequoia sempervirens | reverse complement strand
TTTTTCTCTTCCAATAATTTATATCTTCTTTATGGATTTCTTTAGATGACAACCATCTACAAGTGATTCAAGGTGCAAATATATTAACAAAATTTAACAAAAATATACAGTATATTACATAACAAGTAAAACAAATGGCAATTATAAGATGTATACAATGAATTGAACAAATATCGCTACTTACCTCATGTATTTTCCAAAATCATATATAACTTGCTTGGCATTGTTGTCAAAGTTGTCTTGGAGAGATAGAGGTAGAACGTAATGCAACAATTATAAAATGATTTTTTCATTATTTTTCCAAAAGTAGTAAACATAATACACTGATAAGTACATGCATTATACAAGTGTATATAATATACTAGAATAATTACCTTAATGAAGGTATGTCACTCATGCGTTTTCATCCTTGACCCAAATTCACCTTTCTTTGTTATTATATTGTTTATGTTCGTGGAAAATCATGTGGGAAATCAAATTTTTTGTATGACTTCTTTTATAGCATTGCTTTGTTACTCTGTTAATAACCAAGGAAGGGCACTTATATTAATTTGGTCTCCATCGCTATTTAATTGAATGACGTTTTTCATTGCATGATTGGCTTCCTGAATGTCACTACAAATTTTGACAATTTTTTTTGTCATGCCTTCCATCCAACATTTTCCATAACGTTTCTGTTATATTCTTTCCGATATGCATTGTATCAAACAAATGCACAATTTGTAGCTGCTCATAGTAGGGCAACCTACTAAATTGTCTAGAATAACTTTTCAGTCCCTGTGGAAGCTAGACATTAATTCCTTGACGACCTTCATGAAGTATATAAGTTAAACAAATTAACAATGACAATCATTGTCAATTACAACATGAGTAAACACAACACAATATAAAAATATAAATTCAAAACATATCATATATGATAGATAAACAATTTGATCCGATGTATAACCTTGACGATTAATTCTATTATATTCCAACTTTCATAGGCGAGGTATCATTCTTCGTGGTTTTGATGTAGTCTCCTCTTTCCCATTGAAAATATGTTTTTCAGTAGTTCGGACACTTATGATTTCTATGAGGAAGTGTCTATACCTACCAAACACCTACTTTCCTAAAATTTGTTGAACGATGAGATTTCATCTTCACCTCACAAATTGACTGCAAGATCATATATAATTGGATTTCAAATATGTCAATTTTATAATTATATATAATGAATAGATTATTTTAAAAACATGCATGATATCTACTTCATTAAATTAAATATTGCTAAAGTGCAGTCAAACATTATAACATACCACAAAAATGTGCTAGCCCTGGGGTATCATGAATTGTCCATACAAGCATTGCATGGAATTGAAATTGTCTTTGTCTTATTGGTCTAGAGATGTCATACATAGTGACACCATTCCATAGCTTTAGTAACTCGTTGATAAGAGGCTCGATATATACATTCATATCTTTAACTTGGTACTTACCTAGTTGAATGAATATAAACATTACATAATTATTATAACCATTTTACTGCAATATATATAAATTAATGTACATGACTATTGAATGAAAAAAATATAAGTCATTATGCAACAAATAAGAAAAATGAGATGCTACTACGTTAAAGAAAATTGATGTAAACAAATACCTGGAACAATCATTGAAAACATTATGTGCTCCCTCTTTATTGACATCCATGGAGGAATGTTATTGTTGATAACAAAAATAGGCCACACTGAGTAAATAGATCTCAGCTCTCCAAATGGATTGATACCATCTGCTCCCAATGAAAGCCTGAGATTACGAGGTTCTTCTTTAAAGTGTGGCCATTTTTCCTCCATGTCCCAAAATGCAGAACCATTCGCAGGCATTCGAAGAATGTCATCTCCACTTCTATTCCATGCATGGTAATCCATAAATTGCGCTAAGCTTTCACACCTAAATAATCATTGCATACGTGGAATAATGGGAATATAACAAAGAACCTTGTGAGGCACCTTTTTTGTTAGTTGATCTGTTCGATATCTACTAATATGACATTCTGGGCATTCTGTTGCAAATTCATGTTGTTTATGATATATAATATGATCATTGGGACATGCATCTATTGCTTGATACTCAATTTCGATATCTTTCATAATACCAGATAAATCTCAGTATGAGCAAGGTAAAATATTTGATGGTGGTAACAAAAATTCACCAATCAATCTACAACAAAAAATAATTTTTTAATATAAATAATATTAATGGTACATATTTCATCCTTTATTTACTAGTGATGAACTAACAACAATTAAAATACATAAAAAAGATGACATATATGACATACCTTAACATCTGTGAGATTGCTATGTTTGATAAACCATTCATAAATTTCAAGTTCAACAGCAATAATACAACAAAGAGAAGAGTTTTTTGGGAGCCTTCATAAAGGGGCTAGTATGCCTTCTCAAGTATAGGTAAATCATGAACATCATTAAATTCATCTTGATCATTATGATTAGCTCTGCCACTAAATGTGTCATGGATCAATGTATTTGTACCATCATCTTCAACTGTGTTTCCTAGCGCATGATCATCTTCTTCCATAGGATCATTAACTTCATCTTCGATATTCACAGCTCCATGTCCGTCCGCTTGCAAAACTACATTCTCCGGGCCGTGATAATCCATATCTTCCCTAGGGTGCCCCACCTTTATAATAATGATAGGCACAAATAAACCATGATCATGGTCAAGTGATTATATATATATATATATAAAATGTTAAAACGATATAAACATTTACAAATTCAATCAATATAAACACATATAATGAAAAACTTACCAATGGACGATAATCATGCCCCCCTTCAACGTGACCATGCTGCCTACAATGTTTCTCAGCTATTGTGATTAAAAGTCGTCTCATCTTTAATCCCTTGCAATTATTGCAAGGGCAATAACATTTTCCATCACCCTTTCTTTTCAATCTAGCCCACAATCTATCAAGTGTCTCTTCATTTTGTTCTGGACTAATATTATCTAACATGATTTTTCTTTACCAAGCTTGACTATTTATATCTTCAAAAAATATCAAACTAACACTCTAATAATTTTTATTCATAGACAGGTAACAAAATCTAATAATTCTGATATTTTACACCAAAAAAATTTGGCATGCAACCACCCCTGCAAAAGAGAAGATAGTCTGAAGTTAATGATCCCAAAAACACTTTAAAATGCTAATTCCAAAACTTATTAAATTCTGATTTTACTATGATAATTTCCAACCGTTAGACTCCTAAAATCATAATATTGAACTTGATCGCAAACTTCCTACAACGATGGAGGTAGGGAGCTAGTAAGAGCAAGTGACCCATTCCTAAGGAGCAACAAGTCGGAATCATCATTGCTAATGTCAATATGGATTTATCCTTTTAGTTAAAGATGCAATGTGTCACTTCTTATGACGAGCTTATCCCTAGGGCCCTCAACATTGAGAGCCCTAATCACACAAGGGAAGCACACATCAGTAGAATTTGGAAAATAAATGACTAGGTGACTAAAATATTTAGTCACAACAACTAAAAAATGAATAAATTCTCTCATTTTTTGTAACTCAAATGAAACAGTAAATAAATTACTAGTTTAATGCCGACAAAAATTATTTAGTCATTAAATAAAATGACTAAATAGTTAGTCATTTATTTAGTCACAATCCATTTGAATAAATCATTTAAGGAATCAAGAATATAGCCCACCAAAATACTCTAAAACTCTTTTAATAAACATACCCTAAAACTTTTGTCAAAAATGTTATTTTCAAAGGAAATACTAGAATGGAGTTTCTATTTTAATAAACATAATTTTTAAAAACCTTTCTCAAGCCAAAGACATTTCATTTTCTGCCAGATCACAAAATGGAGAAGTGTTTCTGTAATGAATGACAGAGAACGATGAGGAGATGTGCATGAAAGGAGGCATAGGATTCATTGTTGCTTATCTCATTCCTGCTTACTCAACAAATCTTACATTGTTCCTGCTACTATTTGTAATCTAAGTATTTACTTGACATATATTTGCATAATCTCAAATTCCTTCAGAGGATTTTGAAGTATCAATGTATCCTATATAGGGTTTAGAATGATTTCTTTTAATTAAAAAAATAAATAAATGATGTATTTCCCTGTAATTAGATAATGTGGAGATCTCCTAAATCTGCCCCAGCACACTATCCTCTTTGGCACTGTATTCATTACTCCAGCTACTAGGGTTTTGCATGTGGCATCTTTAATATCTTCATGACCGTGGCTTTTAAATAGATCTCAGTCTTTGCTTTAATCCTTTTCATGGTAACCCTTGAGTTCCATAATCCACCTTCAATCTCTTCTAAGAACGTTGTCTTAAGCTAGACTGCATAGTATGCATATAAAGCAAGTCCTTCATACCTGCCATTGTTCCAAACCACCACTCACTGCCTTGCTTAAAATGTTTCCTCCATAAGCACAATAGCATGTTTTAAAATCATGGTTTCCAGTGATTGACCATTAAGGTCACCACTTTCATCAAGATACAATGAGATTTTTTTCTTCAAACTCAAGGCATTATGCAAGATAACATTGTGAATTGTTTGTTGTGTATGATTTAATTTTCTTGCACATTTACTACTTTTCTAACTTCCTTTGAGACTGGGTATTGCACCCTCAGCTGCAATCTCAAACAGCTCACTCACTATCACTTGAAGATTCCTTTCATGATCATCCTTCTATAAAATCAAACTATGCCCTATAGACTGCCTACTTACTACAAGGGACTCATTGTTTCATGGTATTGTAGATCTTAATATCCTTCAACCTTTTTGACACTACTTCATAGTTCATAAGGTATTATTCACTATTCTCCCATCTTTGATGAGTCTCAAAACACTACTCAAACATGCAATCCACTACCTTCATTATACATTAATGGCTAAGAAGAAACATTGAACCTATGATTACCACCGTTACTTCAATTGGACAGTCATTCCCTGATTGAATTTTCCTTGTCTAACACTACCAAAAGAATTTGAAAAACCCTTAAGGTTAGCAAGGGGGTAAGGAAACTCACTGTTAAAATCTCCACTTTACTATGCAAGGTTTGAGCTTTATTATCTTTTCACTGCTCAACCTCTTTTTGACTGTCACATCTCAAGTGACTATCATTCTTCTTACCATAGATTGCATTTACAAATGTCACTAAGCTACATAGTGTGCTTGTTATTGGCTACAATCTTTAGATTGCAAGATTTTGTTATTAGCTACAATGTCTCAATCTTTCGGTATTGCAACCTCACTAACTGCTAGAGTTATTGTTTATGTTTCTTGAGGCCTAGGGTTTGTACCCTAATCATGCTCTTACCAATGCTTCGTTGGTATTAAAACAACCTTAAATCTTGGGTCAGAAAATTAGTTGTCTTGACAAAGTTGTGGTATGATCTTGGATTGTATCCTAGAGTGTGTGGGAAGCTTGTGTTTGATCTTTAAGGTATGTAAACCTGATCAGGGAAATGTATCCTATATAGCATGGTCTTGCTTTAATACTTTCCATAATGGTTATTAGCAGATCACATTATTATAGTTTGTGGTAACCCAAGATTGCATTCAAATATGTAACAAACTTGGTTTGTAGTTTAAGCTATACACTTTTAAGTAACATTCATAAGGTTTAGAAAATCTTGATCACTCTCTAGAATAGCCCATTAAACATGGGTTGTGTTTGAATGCACTACATAATTGATATAACACAACCACTCTGCATATCAACCAGAGTTATAGGCTCTTTATTGTAGCAAGAGGTAATCACTCTTCGATCATGCTATAATTACATCCTAACCTGTTAAACTTGAGACAACCTGAATGCACCCAATGATGATTGACACCTACATTATACAACCTGAATTAACTACATTATATGAGTGCCTCCATTTCTATCACAACATAACCACATTAAACTTGGGTCACACATGAATGCATCCTGTATTTGTTATAGCACAATTGTGCCACATGACCAATAGAGTTATGGATCACATAATTACAGTCACAAGAATCTATTCCTTGGTTGTGATCTTATGGTGATTCCACACAACAAAATCTGGACATGAAATTCTCAAAACCCTAAACCTCTAAAATGAAATGTGATGAGATGTTGCTTTAAAATATGATTTTCAAACCTGGAACTACAAATCTGACTTCACAACTGAATTCTGCAAAAAGACAATGACTACCCTCAACTTGGCGATATCTTCTTGAATTTTTTCTAATTTTTCCCAAGAAAATCGTCCTTAGTTCTCCACAAACTATCTCAAGTAGAGCAAAATAGTGTTGCAATAAATCAGTGAACTCACTTTTCTTTATGTCGGCCACAATTTGATTTTTTTCTTATTTTTCATGTTTGTCAAAATTTTGACGAAACTTATAGTCAAAATTTTGATGAAACCCAAGTTTGTCGAGATTTCGACGAACGTCGGGGATAAACTTTTAAAATTTTGAAAATTACACATCAAATTTTACAAGCACCCGACGATACATTAAATTATACATATTTCATTATACATTTTCATCGGATTTTGCAGTCAAATGAGTTAGTGTATCTTTATGATACAAAAATCCCTTGTTCTAAGGGTTTGGAGACCTCTTGAGGGATTTAATCATAGTATCCCCTGAACTAGATGCCCTTACTAGAAACCTTTGTGTAAAAATCCAAAATCCTTCTAGTTGCTGGCATAGGAGGTTGGACCTCTGAAGCCATCCCACACCTTTGTGATTCAAAGTAGAGATAGAAAATTCCTCTTTGGGAAATTCAAAACTTGGTATGTCTGAGAAGTGAGTGTCATGTAAGGGGGAGCCAGTGCTACCAAGTTCCTAGGCTATCCACTCTGAATAGGCGCAGCTAGAGAAATCCAAGTGGGAACCCAACAAATATTGTCTCTGCCAACCATAGGATTTGTGCTTGTTGTCTATGTGTGTTTTATCTTAGAATCAAACATTTTCACATCCAAAACTAGACCAAAAACAAGTGCTTGATATTGTATTCTATGTTTTAGAATTAAAAATCATCAAAATCAATCAAAATCTATTTCAAACACCAAATCAGAACCTTTAAAACCATCAAGATAACATTCTGTGAACCACAATTGACAAACACAAAACTGAAATTGATCTTGTGAACCACATTTGAACACTAAAAAACTGCAATTGACATTCTAAACTGTATTCATAGAAAACATATTCGCAACTGCTATATTGCACTGCATCTGATAATTGGAAAGTCGCATCTAATATCCTGAACCACAACTGTGCGACACATTTGTATAAAATAGAGCCACAATTTTCTAATAAATAGAAACTCTCAAAATCTTTGTCCAAAATCTGATCAAATCATTTTCACAGTGACCTTTGATTGATAAACTAGAGACTTGCAATATTCACCACTTCATTTTGGTATTGCCATTTAGGGAAGCATTGCATTATAGGTTACCTTCCTCCATCCTTTGCATTGCATAAATTAAACCTTGATCCTTAGGTTGCATTTAAACCTTTAGATTTTGAACATTGGAAGACTATTGATCTCTTGGAAAATCCTTTGGTTTCATATTCTATTTTTCATTGACCATTATCCTTCCTATTATCAACCTTTGTCACCTTTATCAAATTTGAGTCTTAAGCTTGTGTCCTAGCCTTTACTCAACCTTGTCATCATCTTGATTATCCTCTTGGTCAATGACACTTGGAATTGCTACTTTGGGGTTCACATTAGCTTGATTTCCATCCCTTGTTTAAAAAAATTAGCACTCCTTTGCATTATCTTGACCTCATACATCCTTTTGATCATAGATTTTATCGTAATCTTACCAAAATTTCATCCTCAACTTAGAATGTACTTTGCACTTTTATCCCCAAAATACCAAAAAAATAGTTGCATTACATTTGGGCATACCTTAATTCACAAATCCAAAAACATAGCTTAGGTTTGCATACCTTAGACTTAAGTCACCCTCTTTACATTGTCATACCTTAGACATCATATCACATACCTTATTCATAAACCACCTTTCATCATAACCTCACCACCATATCTTCCATTTACCTTGATATGCTTGATATTCAAGTTGAATACCAATTAATTCGCAATGGTCAAGCCCAACAAGCCATAGAATTCAAAAGACAATTCATCAAATCCAAATACTAGTCAACCTCAACCCATAGTCAACCACCCATCTATCCCTCTTACCAACAACTCATAAACTATAGGCCTCCATCCATCTATCCTCACTATCAAAATTCCCTTAAAACAAGACATACAACTTATACACAACAAACGTCCACTTATCACCCTTATCCTAAACTTGACAAGGGAAACCAACTTTCCACTAACCCATTCCAAGCCTCACATCCCATCCTAGTCCATCATCCAATAATCCATTCCAATTCACTCCATCCCAAGCTACATTTATTCATGAAAATAATATCCTTGTCCAAAGTCACATCCCATTGCCTACACTTGAGGATATATGTCAAGAGGAAAACCCAAGGCATGACATCATAACTTCACCTTCATGTCAAGATCGAATTAGTCCATCCCATTACCTCATCCTTAAGTCTATTCAAGAAGTCCTTTTAGATAATCATGGCATCTAGAATACACCTACCCTTTTTCAAGATCCCACTCCCAATCATGTCACCCAAGACAAAGTTGTTGGCAAAAGCAAGGACAAACAACTGAGAGGGGGGGATGAATCAGTTGTCACAAAAACTTAAACTTTACAAACTTAACTTAACTTTAATCTCAGATCTGATGAATAAACAATTAACCATAAGCAATTAACACATCAGAGAGACAAAGAACACCAATATTTTTGCATGGAAACCCTGTTAGGGGAAAAACCATGGTGGATGTCAGTCCACAAGATTATACTTTGTTAAAAGTATAAAGAAAAATAATAAGGGGAATACACATGCATTCAGGCTCACTGCCTAGAACTCAATACTCAATTACAAATAGAAGACTCACTGTCTTACAGAAAGATTCGAATTAAAACCATCTGGAAATTTGAACTAAGAGAATGGCTTCTGTCCAAGCCTGATTACAGTTCCAATTAGGCACAGTACTTCTACATACTTCACTCAACCTTCTACACACTTTATCTTCAATGATATTTTCACTTATGCACACACGAGCACACAACGCATACTCAACACACTAACCACATTTCACATACTCTAGAAACTATCCACATAATTGCTTCTTATATATTTTCCACAAAGATTTCACCATAACAAAGTCAGCCAGAGGAAAATAATATATTTTCAATGTTGGCTTTAATTCATAATTAAATTTTCAATGCGCACCCACCAAGGTCGGCCACAACATAGTGGGGACCCAAATTCACTTCTCCAAAACAAGAATACTCCAATTAATCACGCCTCGAACATCCACAACACACTAGCATCAACATGTCGGTCAAGAACAAGAAAAATCGGACATGCGCAAGAAAATATTTTCAATCACGAGCTTCACCAGATCATGTGGACGTACCACAAAGATAGAAGATGAACTAGAGACATCTGAAAACACCAAGAAATAGTAGAGAGACATCTGCGACAACCGAGATAACCAAGAACATACAATCTTCACTCAGAAACTTTGACAGAGACTAACAAAACACTGTCAGACCACAACTTGCACACAAGTTCATGCGGACCTCTGAAACTTCTGGTAGATGATCTAGACATACTGAACATTAAACCCTTTGATCCACAACAACTAGCCTTTTATGTACATAACATAATGCCTTCATAACCTGCATAGTTCCACTAGGAACCTGGAACACATTCACTTATAATTTTCTCAATATCCTCAACATATACAACACTTAGAATATCAAATGCTAATAGTGTTGACATCTATGAAAACCACGTATTAGCATCACATCACACTATCCAACAATCTCCCCCTTTGGAATTGATGGAAACACATGATGTTAAAAATACCATCAACCCAACACACTTCACAATTGCTCTTCTTCTTGGAAAAATTTTTCATTCTGCACTTCTCCCCCTTTGACATCAATGGAAAAGGTAACTATGACCTTTCCACACACATGCTCTAAGCCATGTCTCTGCACATCTAACTACTCCCCCTGAGTAGTAGCCACAGAAACATCAATCTGGATTAAAATATAGCAATGTAGCTCATGGATTGATGCAAGTAAGTGCATCGTTTAGTTCTTATCAGGAGGGGTAACTACCCCTAGCATTCCTCTGAGATACTCAAAAGTATCTTTCAGAAATGGATTTGTAAAGATATCTGCAATGTATTCTTTTGTAGGCACATACTCTAGTCTAACTTCCTTCTCATTCACTTTCTCCCTTAAGAAGTGAAACTTGATTGATATATGCTTGGTCTTTGAGTGTAGTACCGAATTCCTTGATATATTTATTGCACTTGAGTTGTTACAGTATATTGCAATAGATTCTTCATATATCACCTTGATATCTTTTAGCATTTTTTCCATCCATAGCACCTAAGTACAATTATTTGCAGCAGCAATATATTCTGCTTCAGCAGTGGATTGAGAAATAGAGGTCTGCTTCTTGCTTAACCAGGATACTAGCTTCTTCCCAAGGAAGAAAGCACCACCACTAGTACTTTTTCTGTCATCCACATCACCAGCCCAATCAACATCTGTATAAGCACATAGTGTAAGATCATCATCCTTTGAATACCAAAGTCCAAAATCAACATTTCCCCTCAAGTATCTGAAAATTCTTTTGATAGCAGTTACATGTGATTCTTTCGGATCAGCTTGAAATCTTGCAACCATATATACAACATGCATAATATCTGGCCTTGTCTATGTCAAGTAGAGTAATCCTCCAACCATTGATCTGTATCTATTTTTATTTTCCTTAGGAGAATCATCATTTTGTGTCAACTTACATCTAGTTACCATGGGTGTACCAACTGGTTTGGAACCATCCATACCAAACTTATTTAACAGTTCTTTCACATACTTGGACTGAGATATGAAAATCCCTTGATCCAATTGTGAAACTTGCAATCCCAGAAAGAACTTCATTTCACCAATCATGCTCATCTCAAATTCATTCTTCATTTCATCAGCAAACCTCATGCACAAATTATCATATCCACTAAAGATGATATCATCAACAAAAAAATTTATGATTAACTCCTTATCATGATCTATCTTGAAATATAAGTTACTATCAGTAGTACCTTTTGAGAATCCAAGCTTCAATAGGTATTTGTCTAGTCTAGCATAACAGGCTCTAGGGGCTTGTTTGAGTCCATACAAGGCTTTCTTTAACCTACAAACCATGTCTTCCTCATCTGTTAGCTGAAATCCATTTGGTTGTTCAATATACACTTCTTCTTCAAGTTCCCCATTTAGAAATGCAGAATTTACATCCATTTGGTAAACATTGTAGTTCTTGTAAGTAGCATAAGCAAGAAATAGTCTTACAACTTCAATCCAATACATCTGAGGCACATTTCCTTCCACCATCATTGTTCTGGCAGCATCCAAAATTGTTCTATTCTTTCTTTTTGCAACTCCATTATGTTGAGGGGTTCGGGGAGCAAATAGTTGTCTTTTAATTCCATGCTCTTCACAGTAAGTATTGAATGCTTTTGAAAGAAATTTTCCACCTCTGTCAAACCTCAAACATTTGATCTTCAGACCTTTTTCATTTTCTACCATGGCCTTAAAGCTTTTGAACTTATCTAATGCTTCAATTTTCTCTCTCAGAAAGGAAACCCAAATCATTCTAGAGTAGTCATCAATGACAAGCATAAAGTATCTTTCTCCATGAATGCTCTTAACTCTAGAGGGACCACACAAATTAGTGTGTAACAGATCTAACACATTATTTGAGTGAAATTGCTTGCTTCGGAAGGGAACTCTAGTTTGTTTACCCATGTGACATTGTTGACAGATTACATTAGCAGGCTTCACTAATTTAGGCAGATCTCTTACTGCTTGAGTAGAACATATCTTAATGATGTTGTCAAAGTTTACATGACACAATCTCCTATGCCATAACCAACTTTCATCTACTTGAGCAATTAATCAACTACCATTAGCAGTATTCAAATGAAAGATGTTACCTTTATTCTGCACACCAGTGGCAATCATGTTTCCAAAATTTCCATGAATCTAGCATTTTCTATCCTTGAATTGTAGATCATATCCCTTATGCACCATCTGTCCAACACTTAACAAGTTATGCTTCAAGCCTTCAACATAGAGAACATCATCAATATTTTCTTTAGCACCTAGACTAATAGAGCCTCTACCATGAATCACACAAGCATTATTGTCTCCAAACCTCACAACCCCACCATCATACTCTTCTAGATTCACAAACTTGCTTTTTTCACTGGTCATATGATGTGAGCATCCACTATCAATGACCCATTCATCTTTCTCCTCAACACAGGCTGCAAGAGCTTTCTTTTCTTCAGTGGATTCAACAGGTTCAAGCTTATTTTCAATGGTAGCAATAAAAGCCCAATCATCCTCATTTCCAGCATCTTTATCAGACTCATCATCTTTTACTGCTTCTTCAACAAAGTAGCATTTCTTCTGAAATCTAGGTTTTCTAGGTTTAGAACTAGGAACTCTTTCAGGACATATTGATGCAAAGTTACCTATTTTACTGCATGAAAAACATTTAATAGGTAATGCATCTTCATACTTACCTTTTCCTCTTCCTTCTTGTTTTGCAATGAGTGCTTCCAGTTCTAGAACTTCTCTATCTTGGTCTTCGATCTATTTCATTTCTTCATCATATTTGGATGCCCTTCTAGAACTCTCTCCAGGACTGTAACTTTGCATGTAGCTTCTGGATACAGTAGATTTGAATGTAGATTCAATATTTGGTGTGGATTCACCAAATTCACTTATTTCAAAAGTAGCAAGCTTTCCTATCAATGTGTCTCTTGTCATCTTGTTTACAGACATAAACTCTTCAATAGCATGAACTTTCAACTTGTAGGAGGGAGGTAAGGA
Source organism: Sequoia sempervirens (assembly GCA_007258455.2). Classification (NCBI taxonomy): domain Eukaryota; kingdom Viridiplantae; phylum Streptophyta; class Pinopsida; order Cupressales; family Cupressaceae; genus Sequoia; species Sequoia sempervirens. The sequence continues at coordinate 10,756,668 of VDFB02000010.1, read as the reverse complement.
TCTAAGTATCTTAGCCACAATTTCATCTTCACTTATTGAACCACCGACACATTCAATACCTAGCACTATCTCATTTAATCTTTGCATAAAATAAGTAATATTCTCACCTTCACCCATCTTTAGGTTTTCATACTAACCTTTCAGACTTTGCAGCTTACCCATCTTTACCTATGTATCTCCTTCATACAAAGTTTCCAGCTTTATCAAGATCTCATGAGCTGTCTGCAGGCCTACCACATTAGCCATCTCTGAATCTATCAGAGTGCTCACCAATGCTTCAATGGCTCTATTATTGCTTTCTGCATCCTTGATCTCATCAGGAGTGGAGGGTCCATTTGTAGGAATAGTGTATTGATTCTTTGTAATCTTCTAGATAGCATCTCCAATGCACTGTAAATGAAATTGCATCCTAAATTTCCATAGTGAGTAATTGGTGCCATCAAATCTAGGGTTGTCCTTCTTGAATGTTGCCATCCCAGATCACCTCAAATTGTTAGAATTTTCTTCAGAGGAACTAGCTCTAATACCAATTGTTGGCAAAAGCAAGGACAGACAACTGAGAGGGGGCGTGAATTAGTTGTCACATAAATTTAAACTTTACAAACTTAACTTAACTTTAATCTCATATCTGATGAATAAACAATTAACCATAAGTAATTAACAGATCAGAGAGACAAAGAACACCAAGATTTTTGCATGGAAACCCTATTAGGGGAAAAACCACGGTGGATGTCAGTCCACAAGATTATACTCTGTTAAAAGTATAAAGAAAAATAATAAGGGGAATGCACATGCATTTAGGCTCACTGCCTAGAGCTCACTGCTCAATTACAAATAGAAGACTCACTGTCTTATAGAAAGATTCAAATTAAAACCATCCAAAAATTTGAACTGAGAGAATGGCTTCTATCCAAGCCTAATTATAGTTCCAATTAGGCACAATACTTCTGCATACTTTGCTCAACCTTCTACACACTAATTTCTCTTCAATGATATTCGCACTTATGCACACAAGAGCACACAACGCATACACAACACACTAACCACACTTCACATACTCCACAAACTATCGACACAATTGCTTCTTATATATCCGCCACAAAGATTTCACCATAACAAAGTTGGCCAGAGGAAAAGAATATATTTTCAATGTCAGCTTAAATTCATAATTAAATTTTCAATGCGCACCCACCAAGGTTGGCCACAACATAGTGGGGACCCAAATTCACTTCTCCAAAACAAGAATACTCCAATTAATCATGCCTCAAACATCCACAACACGCTAGCATCAACATGTTGGCCAAGAACAAGAAAAACCAGATATGTGCAAGAAAATATTTTCAATCACGAGCTTCACCAGATCATGTGGACATACCACAAAGATAGAGGATGAACTAGAGACATCTGAAAACACCAAGAAATAGTAGAGAGATATCTGCGACAACTGAGATAACCAGGAACATACAATCTTCACTCAGAAACTCTGATAGAGACCAGCAAAACACTGCCAGACCACAACTTGCACACAAGTTCATGCGGACCTCTAAAAATTCCAGTATATGATCTAGACATACTGAACATTAAACCCTTTGATCCACAACAACTAACCTTTTACGTACATAACGTAATGCCTTCATAACTTGCACAGTTCCACTAGGAACCTAGAACACATTCACTTATAATTTTCTCAATATCCTCGACATATACAACACTTAGAATATCAAATGCTAATAGTGTTGACATCAATGACAACCATGTATCAACATCGCATCACGCTATCCAACAATTTCCCAACAAAACCCATCTTTGACCAAGATCCTGCCCTTCAACATGAAGTCCAAAATGATTCGCTCATCAACCTTTATGCCATTCATGACCAAACATTTGAGCTTGATCCTACCCAAACTCTGAACACCGCCATTTCCCAAAATGAGACACCTCCATGGGACACATAGATGATCAAGCTATAGCTGAATTCACTGGACTCTATGATAATTACCATAAGGAAGGTTTCTACATCGACTTGGAAGTACTGATATCTTTTGAAGAACCATCAGAATCTAATAAATCACAAAATCAAACCAAAGATGTTAATAAGAAATTTATCCAACATTTCAATGAAGCTAAGACATCCTATCGACTAGGATCATCCACTTTTATCAAATCTAGCTTTCTTGCAGAGGAGAAGATTCCCAATAACAGTGTCCACATACACAATGATGGGATCTCATCTTTCTTCCAAAATGATAAGTACCCCATCGCAAAGAGAATATGTCAAAGCATGAAATATCAAGGAAGAGGGATAGGCCAACATGAGCAAGGAATTCTAGAACCAGTACAATTTTATGAAAATCTTAGACATCAAGGTCTTGGCTATTCTTCAATCAAAGAATCAAATGATGTTAGTGGTACCTCCTTGATATTGGGGGAAACTTTATCTGATACAAATATCAAAATGGGGGCCATGAGTAGTCCTTGTCATAAGGTTGTTGCCAACACTCCTTCCATCCATACCATAAACCATCATTCCCAATATCTTAAACCTTCCATTTGGAACCAACAAAAATAAAATTATTACAAATCCAAAGCCCAAATTCAAAAATCCAAGTGGACAAATAAATTTAATATGGACCCCAAAGAAAAATGGATCAAGCAAAGAAAATAGTTCAAAAGTAAAAGTCAATCAAAATGTGGAGCCACAAGATAAGAGGACTCCCACATATAATAAATTTCCACCTCCTTCAAAATGATCATCAAGCAAGACATATAAAAGTGTTGGTTCCAAACGCTATCCAAATCAAAATTCCAAACTCCGCTATTCAACGCCCCAAGTTTGGAAAATAAAAAGTGATTCATCTAAACATCCAAACAATCCTTCCACATCTACCATCATCCATCATTCCAAAAGACATACCTTATGAATTTGTCACATCTTGGCAGCAACTCTTTATTATAAGGACTCTCGTGGAACTTTATCATGATGTGTGTATTCTGATAAGGTCAACTATAGTGTCAACAAGGATCACAACAACATCGATCAGTTGTATACAACTGCTATGATCTTGACAAGACAACTACTCCATCAAGGTCACTGTTGGCATATCATGACACTGACATATCCATCGAAATCTATCAAATTGATCGTCTAGACAATACAAAGGAAAAAATTTTAAAAAAAAAAATAGTAAAGAGAAATAATTCGTCGAAAAGTGAAAACCACTTCGGTGGCGCTTTGGATAAGTACCATGGTGAAAACTTGGAAAACAAGTGTCATGTGTAGTCAGTCTATGCTCCTTCATCTACTACCACTCCATTTGGTCTTTCATCATTTCCTCTCTTCCATTTGCATGTAGCACTCACCCATAGTAAAGCTTCATTATCCCATCCATGTCCTAAGAACCACCAACATTTAGTATCCTTAGCCCTCTTGATCATCCCTCACATTTTCCACTATCCCTTGTGCATAATAAATTGGACCTATACTCGACTGGGGGAAATTCCTCGACTCACGTCTTCATGGGAAAATAACACATGGTATTAGTTTAAGAAAACATCAAAATCCAAAAAAATCATAAAAGATCAAAATCCAAAAAATCACAAATCTATCAAAATCCAAAAAAAATCATAAAATCCTCAAAAATCCAAAAACATCACAAAACTTCAAAAATTCCAAAAACAAAGTCTGAGTCTGAGTCTGAGTCTATGTCAGTCTATCTTAGAGTGGTCAAACTACGTTATCTCTGCACATTTGCTACATAGAAAAGGCTCATCTTAAATGGCCCCCAAAGACATTAGGTCAATCCTTCTAGGTTTTCTGAATAAAATCATGACTTAGTCTTTTGTTGAATAAGGCAAAGCCAAGTTGTGTCGAACTACAAGGTCTCTATGTGTATAACATAGGCAAGGCCATCAATCGTTGAGCCCTCGAGGCCACCTAGATCAGTCCTTTAGGGTTTTGTCAATTCCAGTCTTGTTCTTGGTTTGCAAGCAATCTTCATTCAAACCAAATCATGAATCAACAAACAAACAAAACCAACAAATCTTCAACCAATATTCCAATTGGTCATCTTATTGCCAATCAATCAATCGATCATTGATCTTATATTGGAATGGGGCATTATGTCATTATTCTCATTCGGTCTTATCACTTGTCTTTTATCAAGATGCATCCTTCCTGAGATTAGACTTTGTCAATTTGGTCATTCACCTTAAGTAGGATGTGTCTTTCTTGTAGTTAGGTGTCTTGTCAACCCTTGTCACTTGGTAAAATTTATCATATGTGCCCCTTTCCTTAAATAGGATGTGTCCTTTTCTGAAACCAAGTACTGTCACATGATCAACCATCAAATCAATCAATACTGTCAATCTTGTCAATTAAATCTTTCCTTAATTAGGATGTGTCCTTCCTAAAACTAGGCACAACTAATCAAATCAACTTATCAACCTTTTTCAACCTATCATCAATCCTTGTCATCTTATTAATCAAAATTTGGAATCTTGCTCAACCTATCAATCAACTTGGGTCAAACAATCGATAAATCTATCATCTTGGTCAACCTAATCAATCATATCAAACAATCTTATTAAAACTATTGGAAAGCACTATCTCTTTGGCAAACACTTTGTTGGTCTGGATTTTTCTTATCTTTTTGATTGGTTATGGGTCATGTTACTAGTTACCTCGAGGATGTTCTATTAAAGGATTCAGAGGGATGATGATGGATCATGGCCTCTTTTCTTTGCTTGTTGTCTGTGGTTTTTCTTGACAAAAATATTGGGATAATTAGGTCCTTAGTATGAGCTAGGGCATTCCTTGTCTTTTGACTGTTTGTCTCTCACAAATGGTCACCTTGCACACCTTGGTCTATGTCATACCATGGTGTTTGTGCTCCATTTGCAACAATTTTTAAGCCCAAAGATGATAAATATGAAAGCATGAAAGTTGGTCCCTTATCACCTCCCATCTAACCTTCCATCCCTATCCATCTCCCCCTTTCCTTTTCCACACTAACATCCATTTTTCCACCTCTTCCGTGCTAAAATTTCTTCTATCTACATCTTGAAAAATTCCTGTGACACACAAAAATATCATGAATACACAATCACATCAGGAAGCACTAGAGATAGCATTATCATATTAAGTCACATATATTTGCATGAGAAAATACATACACATAAAAGTAATCCATATAGAGTTATCATCATCTTGACATAATCACATTAGTCTTTTATAACATTATGCATTCCATCATAACATTACATTGCATATCACATTACATTTAATATCAGGTGTGTGTATGAATGTTGTGAGTGCATAAGAAAATAATACAACACACCAATGAAACATTATATTAGAGAATTCAAATGATAATCAAATCAAAACAACAAACTCTCCAATGGTGTCTCATTGTCCTCTATCTCCAAGGATTATTTAAGTCATTTTTTCTCTCAGATTGTTTGTGCACATTACTTTCCAAATGACAACTTGAAGAATGAGATACTAGAAATGCAAGAAATCTTTCCTACACTACATGAAATATTGCTAGACTAGATGTAAATGATTGTGCAAAGATTAATGATATTGCTATGATATTGATAATGAAATGATATGATGAAACTACAAAAATTAAGATGTAGCTAATGGTAATGCCATGATTAATCTAATTTATACTAAAATGAAAATACTAAAATGACAATGGTAAAATGATAATGCTCTCTAAAATTCTGCAGAGTTTAATTATGCTCAGCTCTCTATATGTTTTTTTTGTAAATGAGGGTCTACTTATAGATTTTCCAAGGCCATGAGCTTAGGTGGCAGGAATCAACTGTCTAGATTCGATCTGGAGAGATGGACGATTGAGGATGAAAAGGTTAGAGAGAATCAAGGAGTTCGTTCCCTTTAGAAAAACAAACTACCAAGTGTGAAGAGGAATCAAATGAAGATGAAGGCCAAGTGTCCCAAATTTGTTAGAATTTGTTGAGGATAAATGCCAAATTAATAATTAGAGAAATTTAATTTCATGAGACACATGATGAGGTGGAAGGTGAGAAGAAGTTAGTAGAAATGTGCTTAAATTCAAATTTAGAATTCAAGTTTAATAAGAAGAGGTTAACTAAATAAAATAAACTAATTAAAGTTGTTCATTTAATTAAGACATGAAGAAAATGATTTAAGATAGGAAGAATTATAGAAAATGAACTATATAAATAAAATTTTCAATTTATTTATAAGTAGAAGAATTAAAGATCATTAATTAAATAACTTGTATTTAATTAATTCCTCAAGACCAAATTTGAGTGTATACATTTCGCCCCTCTTTGAAGTGATGTGTTTGCAACACATTTCTTCAAAGAAATTTTTTATGATAGTGCTAATAAAATGTTTGATATGCCCCAAACACTGATTTTCAAGTGATGATGCGAGTATGCCCCCTCGGGAGATAAATCAAGAAATTTTGAATTTTTTTAGGACTTTTTGAATTTTTGAAATTTTTATAATTTTTTGATGATTTTCAAATTTTATGATGTTGAGATGATTTATCTCCCAATAATGAAGAATGGTCTTGCCAATTGATTAAATGATGCCCTATTTGAAAAATAAAAAACAATCCCACTTAAATACCCTCCAATTACCCCTTTTAAAAGATAAAAAGATTAAAAAGTGAGCTCATTTGAATTCATTTGTGTTGTGAGATTGAGCTAATTGATAAATTAGCAAGATGGTGATCCCATACCGCACCCACCGATTCAAGTGAGTTCGATGACACAACCCCCTGTCATGTATGGACCTCCGGTACGTACCCCGAGAAACCTCTTTTTGAAATTTGAATTTTTTTTCTCCCATTTTTTATGTTTTTGAATTCTGCATTATTGTGTTTTAGCACATATATGACCCATTATAGCACATAGATAGGTTTTTTTAGCGCATAGAGAGATGTAGAGAATTTATGTTAAATTTTGGTGCATCCATAGATTTAGCACATTGATGTCCTAATGTAGCACATATGTTGATTGTTTTAGCGCATTTAGTTTTTTAGCGCATTGATATGTTGTTATGGCATATTGATGAAATTTTGTGGCACATCTATTTTTTAGAGCATAGACACCAGAATTGAGGAATCATTGATTTTTCTCCTTGTTTTTGATGTTTGATGATCGCATCATCCATTGTTTTGATGATGTTGATAGGATATATGATGATTGACCTCATGATAGGTGAGATTCGATGATAGGATAGATGATGATTGAACTCATGATAGGTGAGAGTCAATGACAAATGCTCCATAATATTTGATTGAAATCTCATTAGAGCTTATTAGATTGATTGATAGGTTGATTGATAAAATGTTGATTTGTGATATGTTATGATTATAGGAGGATTTTAGAGTTGTTCAGCCTCGAGAGCGCTTCTTGAAGACCTGGGACATGATTCCACGTCTGGTGCAAGCGGATATGGACATTATTAGGTGATGTGGTTTTTCTTCCTTGATTGATATGCCCCAGTATATTATTAAAAGGGGATTATTGACCGCATTAGTTGAGAGGTGGCATAGTGACCACAACACTTTCCATCTAGCCACTGGTGAGATGATAGTTACACCAGAGGATGTGTACCATATATTGGGGATTTCCATAGTTGGAGAGCTAGTCATGTATGATCACACTAAGCAAGGAGGTACTCATGCACTGAGGAGGATTTTTGTTGATGACAGGATTAGTGGTTATGAAATCCTATGGCAGGATATGGTTGATTCATATCAGTCATTACCATTAGTTCTAGTTGGATTCATTGGAGGTTTCCTCTGTCCCGACCGTAGGTTGAAGGGACTATCCGTTGGCTGGGGCTGGATACTAGAGAGTATGATTATGTAGGGGATTCAATATGCATGGGGTTCCTGTATGTTAGCTCATTTGTATCATGATCTGCATCAAGTGGTATATCTTGGAGTTGTGAGTTTATCAACTGGAGTGACACTACTTTAGATTTGGGCTTGGGAGCATATAGTTGTTACTTGTCCTGTGGTAGATAGAGCTCATCCAGTTGGTCGACCATATGTTTTTGGATACACAGGTCTGGTTGTCTAGCACAAGCTAGGAAAACTGGAGTATTGGAGACATGTTCTCGATGATCTGGAGACCATTACATAGTGACCATACTTGGATTGTGAGCAGTGGCCCGAGGATTATATTGAGATGCCATATGTTTTCATTTTGAGGTACTTGATTGGTTAGACACAGTTTTTTATCGAGAGATTTCTACTCATGAGGGTGCTTTGTCAGTATGGCCGAGTTTAGGTTATGCCCCAAGGAGTTGCATTATATGCTCAAAGATGACAGGATATTCCAGAGTGGGAACCCACGCTATCTTATGATGTGGCTTGTGAGGATTATTTTGGATTGTAGCCATAGGTATGGGATTACTGTCTAGAGATCACAGATGCTTTGATGACAGATGAGTATGCTCAGTATTTCTTCACACATGCTTTCCTGAGGATTCCAGTCCAAATGAGCCAATGTCGGCATTGGATGATGATTAGAGAGCACCAACACATGCACCGAGACAAAGGAGGGGTGGGCGAGATGGTGATGAGGAGGAGGGAGATGGTGGAGATGGAGGGGATGATGGAGGAGATGGAGGAGATGGTGGAGATGGGGGTGGTACAGGTGGCAGGCAGACACTGGATTTTAAGTTACCCTAGAGGAGGAGATCTATTATTCCTTTGAGACAACAGTAGTCAAGACCTTCTCAGATTCAGATTTGTGTGCCTTCTCATCAGCAATAGGTATAGATAGATGCCTTACAGGCACAGGTGCAGGGTTTATAGGGACAACTAGCACAAGCACAGGTGTAGATTGCCTCTTTGACAACAGAGAGATATGAGGCTAGATAGAGATGCAATCATGCAAAGGCTTTAGCCGACAGATTGTAGAGAGTGTCCGAGGGGACCACTACAGGAGATATGCTCAAAGAGGTTTGGGATTCAACCAAAGAGGAAGAGTACTACAGGCTATAGTACTATGAGGTTGTTCCTGCAAAGCGATGTGCCCCTAGCTATGCACAGTCTATCAGTGCTAGATCAGGTCAGAGTCATTCTCAAACTACAAGCAGGCGTGTGACTAGGGCACCTCCCAGAGATCCATCAGGTAGGGATCTAGGTGCAGGTCCATACGGTGGTGTAGCAGCAAGCACAGTGAGGTCTACATTGTCTGGGGGGAACAACACATAGCCTTTGTGTTCATATTTGATATAATGAGAATTGATGTATACATTTATTCAGTTGAGGACTTTAGGATTTCTAGCCACTTTGTTGATGTATCTTTCCACATTTTGGGATATCATTGTACACTTGACATTGATTATTTTGAGATTATATGAGATGCAGTGGATACTATTGATCTATATGTTGTCTATATGCTTTTATGATGAATGCTTATGATGAATGCAATTTGATTTCTGTTCTATATGCTATGTGATGTTTTATATGATTATGCCATGGTTGTGTATGGGTGCAATAATGAAATGATGATGCATGGATTATGATTCTATATGCTTTTATGGATGATGCTTTATTCTATATGAGCTGGATTTAATCATGTATATTAATATGTGATGCACTTTATTTGTTTGTATTTTTCTAATGCAAATGTATGATCTAATGCATGGATGAATGTATGGTATGATAATTCTTTCTAATGTATGTATGATATGATAATGATTATGCAAATACATGAGAATGATATTTTTTTTGTTAATGTCAAATGTACTCAATCCTTTAATGAGAGAGATAGAATCATTTTGAAATTCATAAGCCCTGGAAAATCTAAAATGCAGTTGCAAAACTAATATGGATGCAATTCATCTTAACCATGCAAATCTAAATATGCAATGTTGTCATTTTTTCAATCGTATTTGTTGTGCTTGGTATCATCATTGAGCTTTTAATATGTTAAAAGTTAGTACAAACATCGATGGTATAATTAAACCATGATGACCTGAGTACAACTTCCCTTGATTTTTGATATTACAAGGTAACACAAGCATCTAGGTATAATTGTACCGAGATGACTTGAGTATTGCTTGTGTAAAATAGACAAGAGTTAATCCTTTTCCTATGTGAATCTAGAATGTCATCAATGATACTTTGTAGAGAATGTCCCATGATAGATTTACATAGTAGTAATGATCAACTCACAAACAACAGATAAATAAAAATCATACTCGATCATAGCTTCTCTAGTCTATGACATCCTTGAGTTGCTCTAAACAAATGATAACAAAAATCAAATTACAATAGTTGAACATTCATGCTAAAGTGATTAAACCATGATTTAGAAGAACATCATCCAATGAGATTTATTTTGATCGATCTGGTTGTTGATTTGGATGGTTGGTTTTTTTTTGAAATATTGTGATTGATGTTCAATGTTGAGTTTCATTGTGATCGTTATGTTTTCTATGTTGTCTGACTATTGCTTGTCCATTGTTTTAAGCTCAAACTAGGTTCCCCCAGCGAGTTCAAGATTTTTCCCCCAATGAGAAACCAACCATTTATTATGAATATGCACAATGATCTCCAAGCCAAGATGAAACATGACCACGATGCCTGGATAGGTACATGAAGTACATACAATGAATAGGAATAATGATGGAAAAAATCAGACGGCCAACACATGTTCCAATAGATGGAAAAGCTAATCTATCACAAATAGTGTTTGTTTCCAGGTTTTCACTACTTGTTTTTATTGCACTTTTTTCAATTTTATGATTTTTTTGTTGTCACCAAGACTCTTGTTTGCCAGGTTTTCATCAAGGTAACAATTTTTTTCATTTTTCACTTTTTTTTGTATTTTTTCCTTTTTTGCTTTTTTTGGATTTTTTATCTTTTTATCTTTTTTTGTATTTTTTTGAATCTTTTTTCCTTTTTTTGGATTTTTTCAGCTTTTTACTTTTTTTGGATTTTTAGCTTTTTGAACTGTGCATTGGATGAGTTATGTATAAAACTTTTTAAGATGAAGTCTATTGATAGGCTTTTCAAATAGGTCCCCTTCAGGTGTAGATAACTGATATGCTCCAGATCCATATACTGATACAATGACAAAAGGACCTAGCCAATTAGGTTCAAATTTTCCCTTCTTTTCCTGATCCTATTGATTATGAGGATTCTCTTTGAGTACCAAGTTTCCAACCTAAAATGTTCTTGTTCTTACCTTGTGGTTATAGCTCCTCGACATTCTTTATTGATAAAATTTTAGATGATCAACAGTATGTTGACGACATTCATCTAACAATTCCAACTCCTATAGACTTGATACTTGATAGTCTTCTTCTGAAATGATTCCCTTCAATGATACCAGGAGTGAAGGTAATTCAACCTCAATAGGTAAGATGGCTTATGATCCATACACAAGGGAATATGGTGTGGCTCCTGTAGGGGTGTGGATGCTAGTATGGTATGCCCATAAAGCAGGGTTCAATTGAACATGCCAGTCACGTCCAACCTCATTGACAGATTTCTTCAAGATTTTCAAAATGGTCTTATTTGAGGCTTTGGCTTGGCCATTCCCTTGAGGGAAATAGGGTGTGGAAAAGCAGTGTTGGATATGAAATTTTTCATAAAGTTCTTGTACATCCTGGTTTCTGAAGGGTCTGCCATTATCAGTGACAATGGAGTTAGGGATGCTATATTGACAAACAATGTAGTTCAGGATGAAAGAGGAATTTGTTTACTAGTGATGGTGGTTAATGGGACAACTTCAATCCACTTTGTGAAATAATCAGTGGTTATGATTATGAATTTTTTTCCATTAGAGGAAGATGGATGAATCTTACCCACAAGATCAGGTCCCCATTCACAAAAAGGCCAGGTCAATGTGAATGGTTGTAGCTCCTATGCCGATGCATGTATGAGATTTCCATGGATTTGACACTTCTTGCACTTCTTAAAAAATTGAAAAGATTTTTTCTCCATGTTTGGCCAATAATATCCCAAGCATAGGAGTTTCTTAGCTAGAGTAAGACCACTTGAATGAGTACCACAAATACCTTCATGAACTTCTCGTAAAGTGGTTTCAGATTCGTTACGTTCAAGACATCAGAGGAGAGTACCATCGAGACCTCATTGATAAAGTGTATCAACTATCAAGGTGTATTGGGCTGCTTGATGGATAAAGTTGTGTTTTTGGTTTCGAGATTGAACCATAGATTTTTGGACCCAATGGACTCTCCAACTCTTATAGGGTTTTCACCCAAAAGGAGAGAGATTAGATCCAAAAATGCTAAGTAGTTCATTCAAATAAAGGATGTGTGTGATATTGTATGATGTGAATGGAGTAATATAAGTGCTAATAAACTATGAAATTGATCAAACATGCATGTAAAATCTAAGAATTATGAATTGTTTGAAAACACATTGTGTATTGCAACAATAAACTAGAAACTTAGGCAAATGAAAACAAAATTTAATGGGATTGAATAGAGTGCACCTGGAGGTAGAATGAAGTCACTAGAAGGTTCTGGAATGTCTCTAAAATTTCTATTAATGGCCACTAGGACTCATTCGCCAAACATGGTGAATCAATCCTGCTTTTGCTAAAATATTCCAGAAACCTGTTTCTGACTATCGGGAACTTTGAAATCTCAGAAAATAGATTTTCAGGCCTATAGGTGGGACTCATTAGCCATGGGTGGTGAATCATTCCACCTAAAAAATAATGGAAAATTAGAGGAAGATTCAAAGGAGTTAGATTTGTAGTTCTACCTCCTACAGGTCTCTGCTTAAAAAACTACCAGAATCGGGTCTAAAAATGACTTTTTGTTGATGATTTGACTTGAATGATAGGAAGAAGGATTGGATGACTTTGAAATGAAATCTTCAATGATCCTCAAGCTTCCAAAGGACCTAAATTTTCATACAAGTAAGACAAGAAGAGAGATTGTTGATTGTTAGGGCATGGGGGTTTGCCTTGGTCAAACCCCGTTTAGGTAATTAAACCAAAATGATGAAATAAGTGAATAATTCATGCAAAAATGGAGTGGATTACCTTGTAATTATGATTGATCTTGGATTTCTTCTGCAATACATGAAAAACTATCCCTTGAATGCTTTAGAATGCTAACTTGAAGACCTCTAATGGAGAAATCTCAACTTGCTTGACTTGGAATAGAAAGTAGATGATGAATTCAAGATGAGAGATGTAATAATGACTTGTTAGATATAAAATGAGGGTAAAAATACTTATTTATAGTCAAGTGTTCCTTAGTATCTGATTATACTACATCATAGGCCGACATGTAGTGAAATAAACTTTAAATTTCACTTTTTCCTACTCAAGGGTCAAAATGGGGGCCAAAATGGGTCCCACTTGGATGGGACTCATTCACCATGCCTGGAGAAGGTTTGAAATGCTATCTTGTCGAGTATTTGATCAATTAAATCCTTGGGATGCACAATATGGGTGAAATAAGACTTGTTAATGATGATTTAAATATTGAATAGGGCTTGGGACACATAAATCAATGTGAAAGTGTAATTAAATGCACTTTGTAACACTAAAATTAGGTCCACATAGCCTAGAAGGGCACAAAAATCAATGTGAATGTGCAAGACACATTACAACACAAATTTATCATTAAGTTTACATTAAGAATCTTCTAGATTGATGAAATAATGTTATTATAATGTTGAATTAGGGATAAATAAGTTAATTAAGTCTAGAAAAGTGTGAAAGTCCCTTACAAGATTTTACAACACCTTTACAAGACATCATTAAAAAGCATGTTGTTTGATTTGCAAGGGTCCAAGACCTAGTGTGGACACATAAAATGCCTCACAACACTAGATTAGGGCCATATTAAGTCCAATTATCATGAATTAATCCCATGTCAAGCAAAGGGTACAATTTTTGACAACACATTAAGCCCCCACTTTAGTGAGAGAAACTTTCTTCCTCACACTAAAGTAGCCTTTCAAGAGAGATCCACATGTATGCCAAGCCCCCAAGATACAAGATCATACAAAGGAAAGGAAGAAAGAGGAATGAGATGGAAAATATGTACTCACTTTGGGGCCACAGAACTTCGGGTTTTCCATGGGGTGAGAAGGCCCAAAACATAAAAAACAAGAAAAGAGTAACATACGCTAGTTGGCATGTACTCACAAATGAATAGAAAAGTGGCTATGGGGAAAACTCATGCCGCTAGTTGGGCTTCCCACTCAACCATGGTAAATCTATACCAATTCAATAACTTTAACAAGGTGCCACAAAGTCATGAAAAAAAGGACAAAGTACCATAGTCATGCAAGTTGTGTTATGCAAGGTGGCAAAAATGTAAAAATGTAAAAAAATGTAAATGTAAAAATATCATAATGTAAAAGATGTTCAAAGGGATTTTACTTAAATTCATTCTATGTCTCTTCTTAGGGAACATTATTCCCAATGTCTCTAAGAGATAAAAAAGTGCAAAAGGTCTCATCTTGTTTCCAAGAGAGGACAAGGGCAGGGTCTCATCCTGAACAACATTGTACCTAATGTTTCCAAGAGAGCAGATCGCAAGAAAAAGAAAATCACATAATGAAATGTGAGTGGTGATGTATTCCCCCACTTTAAAGCAGTTGCAAGCACCCGTACTATGATCAATTGCTTTAAAGTAGATGAAGAGAAGAAAGAAGACACGAGAGCTTATCCAAAAGGCCCTATGCAAAATCATATGTTTCTGAAAAGCTACATCATGAGAGAGAGAAGTATGTCAAATGCGAGCCAACCTTAAGGCATGTCATTCACATCTCAAGCTTGCTTTTATATGTATTCATGAAAGGTTAACGACTAGTCAAAGAAGACAACGATAAGTGACATACGAGAACAAGGCTGTCTAACCCCTTGCCCCCACTTAGTGCAAGAAAAAGGTCAGTCAAAGGGGTTTGTGTGATGTATGCTAGAGTGAAATTAATAATAATTAGAGGAATTATATTCCCCCACATAGGGAAGCATACCAAACTCCTGAAAGTGTTGAATTTTATGACTCAAAGCCTTACATTCATTAGTGGAATGACCATGGATTATATGATATGCACAAAATGAAGTCTTGGAATAGCATTTCATTCTAGTTCGAGGAGGGAGGGTGATCAAATTATCATGAAGAAGTCTTGACAAGATATCTTCTTGATTAAGAGGAAAAAATGGTTATGTAATTGGGATCAAAGATGTATCTTGTGTAGATGTCATACCTACACAAGACTCTATAGATTGTGAGACGTCGTCTTCTTCATTATAGAAGGAGACAAAATCTAATGAATTCAAATCATGAGAGTGTTGCGAGATGACAGTGTGAATTTTGTAATGGTCAAGACTAGGAGTTTGAAAGGATGATGTGGTATTATTGAGGTTGAATGAAGGTGGGTAGAGATTGTGAGAATTTCCTATGGGATATGTATGGGATTCTTTGCATATTTCTATATAAGGAAAATCAAGAACCATATGTCTTTCATAGTCCAATGCCATAATATTCTCCCTAGGAGAAGAGTGTTGAGGAGAACAAGTCATATGTGCTTGACAAAGAGGACTTGGGTCTTCTAAAGTAACGTCATCACCAATAGGGGAATGATCAATGATGGGAGTGTGAGGAAGAGACTATGGGAATTGAATTTCCATTGCCATTAATGTTTCATTCTCTTGTTCCATATTATCTACCCTACAAGGAGAGCATGCAATATGTTCATCTAAGGTTAAAGTAGCTTCATCTCAAGTGGAGGAGGTATCAAGAGAAGTATCACTATGGTTTTCAAATAAACCTTCCCATAGGATAGGGACATTAGGGAAGGGAAGAGAAATAATATCATGATTTATGATAGATATATCTTCTAATTCCAATATTTCCTCTTTACATGAAGATTAATTATTAGGACTATGAAGATTTGGTAAAGTGATACTGAGAAATGTGTCTATGATTTCATGCTCGTGTTGTGTAAGATTATCCAAAGGAGAATAAGGAAGTGGACAATCAAGAATTTCAAGGCTTGTAACTTCTTGCATCTCAATACCTTCGTCACAAATAGGAGAGGATTGGAAGAAGAACAAGTATGTGTGTTATGATTGTCAATATTAGCATTCTCACCAATGGGTAATGTAAGAATTGCATTGATGGATTGTATCTTAAAGTCCCTAGTATGGTACTCGAAAGGAAACTCATAAAAGGGAGTACTATGCGTGTTAAATCCATGTTTAATTAAATCAAGAGCACATCGTGTGAAAGAAAGCATATTGAAATGAAAGAAAATACTATGTGATGCAATTTTCAGTTGAGAAAATGAAATGTGGTGAGTGCAAGAAAGTGAAATGAAGGAATGCATGAAATGAGCTATTAAAGCTAAATTTAACAAAATGCATGCAACATAAATGTTACTAACTGATATATATGCAGGTTAAGGCACCAACCAGAAGCCTAAAAACAAGGTTCTGAATTTTGGAAAATGTTGTTTCAGGTGCCAGAAGGGACTGATTCGCCCGAGGTGGCGAATGAGTCCCAATATGAACCTTTTTCAAAAAAAAAAGAAATTTTAGACTAATTTTTAGGAATTCTAAGATCCAATACACAGACCTAAATGAAAAATGCAGAATTTCAATAAATCTATATGAATTTAGATGCAACAAATGCAACCTAAATGCACTTTTTATGAATGCAAAATTTAACACCTAGCATGCAAACGAATCATACAAATCCTAATGCAAGCTAGATCTATAATCAAAGACAAAAAATCAGAAAATATAAGTATTCAAAGAGTCAGGTTCACCAAAATGAACCATAGATTTTTGGACCCAATGGACTCTCTAACTCTTATAGGGTTTTCACCCAAAAGGAGAGAGATTAGATCCAAAAATGCTAAGTAGTTCATTCAAATAAAGGACATGTGTGATATTGTATGATGTGAATGGAGTAATATAAGTTCTTCTAAACTATGAAATTGATCAAACATGCATGTAAAATCTAAGAATTATGAATTGTTTGAAAACACATTGTGTATTGCAACAATAAACTAGAAACTTAGGCAAATGAAAACAAAATTTAATGGGATTTAACAGAGTGCACCTGGAGGTAGAATGAAGTCACTAGAAGGTTTTGGAATGTCTCTGAAATTTCTGTTAATGGCTACTGGGACTCATTCGACAAGCATGGTGAATCAGTCCTGCTTCTGCTAAAATCTTCTAGAAACCTATTTCTGACTGTCGAGAGTTGAAATCTCATAAAATAATTTTTTCACACCTACAAGTGGGAATCATTCACCATGGGTGGATAATCACTTCACCTACAAAAATATAGAAAATAAAAGGAAGATTCAGAGGAGTTGGATTTGTACTTCTGCCTCCTACAGGTCTTTGCTTCAAAAATTGCCAGAATCGAGTCTAAAAATGACTTTTTGTTGATGATTTGACTTGAATTATAGGAATAAGGATTGATGACTTTGAAATGCAATCTTCAATGATCCTCAAGCTTCCAAAGGACCTAAATCTACATACAAACAAGACAAGAAGATAGATTGTTGATTGTTAGGGCATGGGGGTTTACCTTGGTCAAACCCTGTTTAGATAATTAAACCAAAATGATGAAATAAGTGAATAATGCATGAAAAAATGGAGTGGATTACCTTGTAATTATGATTGATCTTGGATGTCTTCTTCAATACATGAAAAACTAGCCCTTGAATGCTTTAGAATGCTAACTTGAAGACTTCTAATGGAGAAATCTCAACTTGCTTGACTTGAAATAGAAAGTAGATGATGAATTCAAGATGAGAGATGTAATAATGACTTGTTAGATGTAAAATGAGGGTAAAAATACTTATTTATAGTCAAGTGCTCCTTAGTATCTGATTATACTACATCATAGGTCGACATGTAGTGAAATAAACTTTAAATTTCACTTTTTCCTGCTCAAGGGTCAAAATGGGGGGCGGATAGGAATCATTCACCACACATGGCGAATGGGTCCCACATGGATGGGACTCATTCACCATGCCTGGTGAATGGGTCCCACAGGGGCCATTTCGACACCTATGAAGCTAAGGAGATAGGAAATAAGGTTTTAAATGCTATCTTGTTAGGTGTTTGATCAATTAAAGCCTCGGGATGCACAACATGGGTAAAATAAGACTTGTTAATGATGATGTAAATATTGAATAGGGCTTGGGAGACATAAATCAATGTGAAAGTGTAATTAAATGCACTTCGCAACACTAAAATTAGGTCCACATAGCCTAGAAGGGCACAAAAATCAGTGTGAATGTGCAAGACACATTACAACACAAATTTATCATTAAGTTTACATTAAGAATCTTCTAGATTGATGAAATAATGTTATTATAATTTTGAATTAGGGAGAAATAAGTTAATTAAGTCTAGAAAAGTGTGAAAGTCCCTTACAATATTTTACAACACCTTTACAAGACGTCATTAAAAAGCATGTTGTTTGATTTGCAAGGGTCCAAGACCTAGTGTGGACACATAAAATGCCTCACAACACTAGATTAGGGCCTCATTAAATCCAATTATCATGAATTAATACCATGTCAAGAAAAGGGTACAATTTTCTAGGGCATAGGGATAGATCAGGTGGAAGGGTATTTTCTCTCAGATAGGTATAAATCTTCCCATAGATTGAAGAATCAGCCTCAACTAGATGGTACATGACTTGGGATTCAGGATTTTCATATGCGGGATTAAAAAATTGTTCCACCATGAATTCATAATGACTTCACTTTTTTGGTATTTGTAAAAGAGAAGCAATGGTTTCCATGGCATCTGCAACTTTGTTGTCTACTCTTGGAATTTGTTCAAACTTGATCTCAAAAAAGTATTTCTTGAAGTCATCTACCATTCTATTGTATGGCATCAGCTTGTCATCTTTTTTTTATAGTCATCATTAACCTGATTGATGACTAATTGAGAGTCTCCATAAACCTATAATTCTACGATTTTCCATTCCATTGCTACCTTGATACCAATTATTAGTGCTTCATATTCTGCCATGTTGTTAGTGCAAGGAAACATCAACCTGTAATATTTTGGGATAGTGTGTCCTTGGGGAGTAACAAATAGGATTCCAGGACCCAATCCATGTTGAGTGTAAGATCCATCAAAGTATAATATCCAATGTTGTGTTGTCATTGTGAGGACATTTGCATCTGGGAATTCAATGTGCATAGGATGGTCATCTTGCAACGGTGCTTCAACTAACTGATCTGTTATTGGTTGGCCCTTGATTTCTCTTCTATCCACATATTGAATGTTAAATTAACTCAATATCATCACCCACTTTGCTAATCTTCCTGTTAGATTGGCTTTGGTGAGTAGATATTTTAATGGATCTATCTTGGCTATTAGTTTGATGGTATGTGTTAACATATAGTGTCACAATTGTTTAGTAGCAAACACCACTACCAAACAAGCTTTTTCAATGAATGTATAGTTAAGTTCATAGTCATTCAGTGTCCTGCTGATGTAATAGATGGCCCTCTCTTTTCCTATAGAGTCTTCTTGTGCTAGAAAATATCCCAAAGTTACCTCAATAGTTGCCATGTAGAGTAGAATTGGTTTTCCCTCTATTGGTGGTACCAATATAGGTGGATTCATCATATATTGTTTAAATTGATTAAAGGAATCTTCACATTTTTTGTCCCATCAAAAAGAAACATTCTTATGTAACAAATGAGTAAAAGGATGAATTTTTTCTTCCAGTTGCACGATGAATCTTTTGATGGATTGGAATCTTCCTTGTAGGGATCTTAGTTGGTTAATGTTCTTAGGAGGCGATATTTCCATGATTGCTTTAACTTTTGTTGGATCTACTTCAATGCCTTTAGCTGAGACTATCTATCCTAAGAGTTTTGTTGATGTTACTCCGAATACACACTTCTTTGAATTTAAATGCACATTGAATTTTTCCACTCGAGTGAAGATTTTATCCAATATTTCTAGATGTCCTTCCCTGGTGAATGATTTTTCCAATAGGTCATCCACATAGTCCTCCATGAATGTGTGCATCATGTCATGAAATATTGTTGTCATTGCACGTTGATAAGTGGCTCCTACATTCTTTAATCCAAAAGGCTTGACATTCCAACAAAATGTACCCCATGGGCATGTGAAAGATGTTTTGTCTTGATCCTCTAGTGCAATTTTGATCTGATTATATCTTGAAAAACTATCCATGAGTGATAGCATAGCATGTCCTATTGTTAAATCCAAAATGATGTCTATATTGGGCAAAGGAAAGTCATCCTTTGGACAAGCCTTGTTAAGATCCCTAAAATTTGTGCATATTTTGATGTTGTATAGTTTGGATACTGGTACAATGTTTAAAATCCATTATCCATACTCAATTGGTTTGATGAACCCTGCATCCAATAATTTCTTTAATTCTTCTTTCACCAGTAGGGTGATGTATGGATGATTTTTTCTCAATTTCTGCTTTACTGGCTTCACTCCAGGTGTTATGGATAAATTCTACATTATTAGATCCAGATCTATTCTTGACATGTTAGCATAGGACCAAGCAAAATTGATTTGTCTTTCTTCAAAGAATTTGGTGAAACTTGGCTTTTCTTGCTCTGTCATTGATGCCACTAGGTGTAGGGTCTTTACTATTTCTAATGTACCAATGTTTATGGATTGTGTAGGCTCAACCAATACTAAATATTTCTCATGATAGTACTCAGGAAGAGTGTCTAATATCTCATCCTTTAGTTCCTCAGAGAGGTTTTCACCATTGGATACGCTCTTTCTTTTTGTTTTTTCATGATCTAATACTGCCATTGCATGGTTTTCACCATTAGATCGATTTTTTGTATTCTTTATTTTGCAGCTAAGAGATTTGGAACTCCCCTAGTTGGAAACTTCATTATGAAATTCATTGGTCGAACTTGTTTCTAGATTTTCCAAACAAAGGAAGTTGACAATGGCATCATCATCCAAAAAGATAGGGATATCAATAGGCTCAGTTTGTTCCCAGTCAATGAGTTTGGGATGTACCAAAGGTAATGAATCATCAGATTGGTCAAGATCAAAGGTGGTAAGGATCATGATGAAAACATTTTCAAAGTGTTTGATAGCAATGTCAAGGTCTATAATGTTACTCTCTTCTGAATGATATATTTTGCTCGATGTTCAATTGTCCTCACTAGATTCATCAATATGTAGTGATCCAAATTCAAGTGGTCTAGACTCTGAACTTTTTCCCTTCATACAGATGGGCGCATACCTCTTTATCACATAAATTTTTTTGTCTTCAAAAGATACATCAGATAGTGAATCCCATTCATATTCATTTGAGTCTGTTTTAGAACTAGCTTACAATTGGAGAATTCGTTCACAAATCTGCTTAGTGGTTTCTTCTTTTGTCTCTTCTTTGTATCCTAATCTTGTCTTGTCTTTTGCATTGATTGCGATAGGCTGAATTGGTTACACAATACCTTCTTTTTGTTTTCCAATAGGACATTTTCCTTCATATCCCATCTTTTCTAAGATTTTGAATCCTTTACCATATTGCTCTGTTGGTATGTTGGAAGTTGCTGCTTGGGATTGTTCTTCATCTTTATAAATTTAGAATGTCTTTGTCCTCAAATTCATCAACTAGAGTGCCTGCTTTTACAAATTTACCATCAAAGATCGTGATGGGTTGTGAATATTTTTGTCTAGATGTTGATGGCCACCCATATGATTTTGGAGAAGGTAGTAGTTATGAGAGACATAAGGACTGCTTAATTGAATACTCACCCATGCCTTTATCTTTCAACTGAATCTTTTTATCAAACTATTTTGAGAAGGAATTGAGTTGGATTTCATTTCATGGGGAAATGGGATCATCAATGCCTTTATCTTTCGACTGAACCTTTTTATCAAACTATTTTGACAAAGAATTTAGTTGGCTTTCATTACTTGATGAAATAGAAGTGGGAGCCTCTCTATTATGTGGTACAAAAACATCTTGGACTGTCTTGAGAGTGTTTTAGTATTGGGGATTGTTGGAATCATCTGAAATGGTGATCTCTTGTCCATTGTAGGGTAATTTCAAGCATTTGTGGCATGTTGATGGTACTGCTTGCATTTCATGGATCCAAGGTCATCCCAACAGTATGTTGTAAGTCAACTCCTTGTCCAAAACTTGGCAGATTATATCTTTTGAAACTGGTCCCACTTGAATTGGCAATACTATCAGTCCTTGAGAGGATCTTTCTTCATCATCATAAGCTTTTATGGTGATCTTTCTTCTGGAATTTATTGCATTTTCTGAATATCCCAATGCATGGATAAGCTTTAAGGCGCAGATATTTAGACCAACTCCTCCATCTATTAAAACATGTTTGACCTAATGTTTACGTATTAAAACCTCAATATGGAGTGGAGCGTTATGTGGATGAGTGAAGGATGCATCATCATTTTCTGAGAATGATAAACAATGGGGTGCAGTCAAATGTCCCACCATGGCTTGGAATTGACAAACTTCCAAATTAGTTGGTATTGTGGTGTCCACCAAAGCATTTTCCAAAATTTTCTTATGGGCTGGTGAAATTTTAAGAAGTTCCAGTATGGATATTTATGTTGGGATATTTTGCAATTGGTCTATGATATTGTATTGATTTGAAGGGGCAACAGGTGTTTTAGATGTATTTATTTTCAATACAAACTTGGACTACACTCTTGTGGTCACGTTTATTGGTAAATTGTCTTGTTTATTGTTGATTTTGATGACGTTGATTTGATTATCAATTGTAGCCATGTCTTGTTTCTTCTAAATTTCGATGTCATTAACTTGATTATCAGCTGCAACAATGTCTTGTTTGTCATTAATTTTATTATCAGCTGCAACAATGTGTTGTTTGTCATTAATTTGATTATCAGCTGCAAAAATGTGAAGGATGGTAGAATCATAGACATGGTTCACATTTTTCCCTTTGTTTGTCGAAGAGGATTCTCCTTTTTCATAATTGGGTAAAGGGTTTTGAAATTCTCCATGATCGACATTTTTTTGAGGTCCTTCTATCGATATTTCATGTATGTCTATCAAGTCTTGCACCAAATGTTTTAACTGCATACAATCATTTGTTTTATGACCTTTGTTCCTATGAAAATCACAATAATATGCATCGTTCCATGTGGATGGTTTGAATCTTCATTCCCAATCGTGTGCCTCTGGTAATGTTATAAGTTTGTTTGCAAGAAGTTCTTTTAATGCTGATTCAAGTGACTGCCCCAAAGGTGTAATTTTTTTGCGATTTGATGGTGCTCGATATGGTGTTGAGACTAGTTTAGATTCATTGTTGTTTTGATTGTTTTTGGGTGTAATACTTGATAAATTGAAGACTGGTTTTGTGTTATGTGTATCAATTGTGCCATCATTACTAGCATTTTTATTTCTTATCCAATATTTATATTTTTCATTTCTATTGTGATGATTAGAAGAGTTGGCATTGTTTGTTCCTTCATTATATATTTTTAATAATCCTCTTTTAACCAAGACTTCCTCAATCTTAAGTTCATTTTCAATCATCTTTTCAATGTTGGGTGGACATTGCAATTGGATTCTATAACTCATCTCACTGCTAAGATTGTCAATAAAAATCTCCATCTTTTCTTTCTCAGGTATAGGATGAGCATATATAGAAAATAATCATCTCCATCTTTGTAAGAATGTAAGGAATGATTCACCATTTTTTTTGTTTTGTGTTACATAGATCTTTCATGGTTATTTCATGTTGAATATTGTATGAATATTCGGTGATAAACTTATTCACCAACTCTTCAAATGATCTAATACTTGGTGGTAGTTTTGAAAACCATGCATTGACCACCCAAACTTCTTGGAAATAGTCTCATTAAATAAGTCTCTTCATGTGCAAATTCCAAGCTCATGGTGCGAAATTCTCTTACATGATCTAGAGGATCATATTTTCCATTGTATTTGTCATATTTTGGAAGATCATAGTTTGGTGGAAATGGTATCATGTTCAAACTTCTGTCAAAGGGATAAGGACAGATGTCTTGCAGCAAATATATTTTGGTTGTTCCTCTTTGCATATCTTGGATTTGTTGAGTTAAAGCATTCATGGAACTGTGTTTTGTGAATCAACTTTTTTTTTCTTGGGAGCTCCCTTCAATTGGTTGACATCAAAATCATGGGGTAGTTTCACACCTTGGTTTTCCAACATCAAAAAGTATTTCTCTCCATCTTTTTCTAGAATTTTCTCCATGAACTTGTGAAATTTAGGGTCTTGTTGAGATTGTTGAATGTCTTCATTAGTTATCTCATCTGTTTTAGGTTGTTGAAATTTATGAAAGGGATTTTCTTCTCCTTCTGCCATGGTGGTATGGGTTTCAATTTCTTTTTCTCTGAGTTTTTTTTTTGATCTCTTGTTAAAACGGGCATGCAAGTGTTAAAGTTTTACTATACTTTGATCTTTGTTTTGGGAGTGCCAATGAGATACCTAAGTCAAATAGGATGATGGATTCTATTGATGAGACTATGGTAAATCAAATGTGCAATGTTTGTTTCATGATGAAGGATGATAGATCTTGATGATGAAACTAAGCTAAACAATCAAAGATGAGATTTTATGATTAGGAACTTTAAGATGTTTGATCTCAGTTTAGTTAAAGGAATTTCACTTGCAAAGACCAGTTTCTTCAAGTTTAAACCAGTGTTGTGATGAGGAATGATCTCTGCTCTGGAAAGAGTCTCTAAATATGGTTCTAATTGTCTAATAGACGTTCAATTTAGCTCTCTTTTTGTGAATCAGATGGATGCGCTAAAACAGGTTGTAGATGCGCTGTAAGATGGAATAAATGCGCTAAAACAAATCTTGGATGCGCTAGACTGTCCCCTATATGCACTAGAATAGGAAGTGTATGCGCTAAAAGATGAAGGAAATGTGCTAGAAAAGACCATGTATGCGCTGAAAGATGTGGTAAATGCGCTAGAAAAAGCCATAGATGCGCTAGGCTATGAACTCAATGTGCTGAAATAGGAAGTTGATGCGCTGAAAGATGGGGTAAATGTGCCAGAACGGACCATATATGTGTTCAAAGGTGTGATGAATGCATTGGAATAGAAAAATTATGCGCTGAAAGATGTGGTGAATGTGCCAGAACAAAAAGCTTATGCACTAAACTGGAAATGTCACTTTTTTTGAAAGTTTGTCTAGTTTTTTTCTTGTTTTTGAATCAGTGAATTGAATGTTTTGGATGGATTATTTTTTGAATAGTGATTTCAAACACAGAAGGAAGTTGTAAAACAGTTGTTTCATCTTATGATCTAAACATTAAGTGTATGTTTGAGGATTTGGTATGATCCCTTTTGATTTCCACTTGTATTAAACAACAACAACCAGATCATTCACCCTTCAAATGTCAAGGGTCATTAATAACATCACATCCTACATCTTAGAACTATGTCAACTCACACAGCCCTGTCACCCCCTAGAGGGCACCCATGTTTTTTTCTTTTTTGGGTCTTAACCAAAATTCAATTCCTTCACTTTTGGCCAGAAATCCCTAGTAGTTATATGGTGAGTATCTTGGGGGCAGATTCTTCCCTCCCCTTGCACTATGAATATTATAATGTTTGGGAACTGACTCGATTGGCTACTGCACTTAAAGTTCTTAGTAAGGGTTTCCATTCGGTGTAGAAAATGATAAAATCCCTTAGGAGACCTCCTAGCCTTTAGAACAAAGGATTTGGGGATGGTTATCAATGCACACTACCGTTGAATGTGATTTTCATCACAATCACATTTGATTATAGTGGGTTGGAATACTTGGCTTTAGCCATTCCCACTTAGGTCGTTCCCATAGGGTGGGTACTTTTTCCCACTACGGCAAGCCTTATAAAGGTACTAAATTGCAATAAAATGAAAGAGTGAGTCTAGCATTCTAGTCACCCAGTAAAGGGGAGAGCATAGGCCTATCACTTTACAAACATAGCATACATGGTGTTCATTAACCTTGTAGTTAAACTAGATGCCTAATTTAACCAAAAGGAATATAACTCTAGCCCCTACAAAACACCATTAGTAGTTTCAAATAATGTCTTTGACAGCATACAGAGCACCTACAAAATAGAAAGAAACAAATCAGTTCCCATAATTTTGAATTCCTACAAATAAGAGTGCATGCGCTAAAACAGAGACCATATGCGCTAAAAGATTCAACGTATGCGCTATTAAACAAACTCAATGCTCTATTATGGAAAACACAAAATGGAAACCAAATCTTGCAGATACACTACAAGAAGAGGCGGATGCACAGGAAGATGCCACATATGCGCTATAACAGGGCCTGGATGCACCAAAAGTCACCACCTATACGCTGAAAGAAGCCATAGGTGTGCTACATCGAGATTCACAACCAAACCTGTTGATGAAAACTTGCCAAAAAATGTTAAAAACGGGGCCAGGCCCCATGGTGGGCACCAATTTATGTGTGTATGAATAATGTGAGTGCATAAGAAAATAATACAACACACCAATGAAACACTATATTAGAGAATTCAAATGATAATCAAATCAAAACAACAAACTCCCTAATGACATCTCATTGTCCTCTATCTCCAAGGATTCTTTAAGTCATTTTTTCTCTCAGATTGTTTATGCACATTACTTTCCAAATGACAACCTAAAGAATGAGATGTTGGAAATGCAAGAAATCTTTCCTACACTACATGCTTGATTGCTAGACTAGTTGTAAATGATTGTGCAAAGATTAATGATATTGCTATGATATTGATAATGAAATGATATGATGAAACTACATAAATTAATATGCAGCTAATGGTAATGCCATGATTAATCTACTTAATACTAAAATGCAAATACTAAAATGACAATTCTAAAATGATAATTCTCTCTAAAATTATGCAGAGTTTAATTATGCTCAGCTCTTTATATGCTTTTGTTGTAAATGAGGGTCTACTTATAGATTTTCCAAGGCCATGAGCTTAGGCGGAAGGAATCAACTGTCTGGATTCGATTTGGAGAGATGGACGGTTGAGGATGTAGAGGTTAGAGAGAATCAAGGAGTGTGTTCCCTTTAGAAAAACAAACTGCCAAGTGTGAAGATGAAGGCCAAGTGTCCCAAATTTGTTAGAATTTGTTGAGGATAAATGCCAAATTAAATATTAGAGATATTTAATTTTGTGAGACACATGATGAGGTGGAAGGGGAGAAGAAGTTAGTAGAAATGTGCTTAAATTCAAATTTAGAATTCAAGTTTAATAAGAAGAGGTTATATAAAAAAAAAAACTAATTAAAGTTGTTCATTTAATTAAGACATGAAGAAAATGATTTAAGATAGGAAGAATTATAGAAAATGAGCTATATAAATAAAATTTTCAATTTATTTATAAGTAGAAGAATTAAAGATCATTAATTAAATAACTTGTATTTAATTAATTTCTCCAGACCAAATTTGAGTGTATACATCAAGATCCATTACATCACATTTCCCTACATTTCACATCACATTGCATTCCATACATATTACATCACATTCATAATATTAGTTCACATTACATAATATGGCTTACCATATTGCATATCACATTTTTTGCATCCATATCAAACCTTTTTAAGCATGAAATTTTTCATTATCATACAAACATTTCATTGAATTAACATAAAATTGCATGTGCTTATTGTTACCAAATTTTTGCCTCAGCTCAATTGGTGGAGCTAGCTGAACATTATTATATCATGAGGTGAAATTGCAGATTATGTTTAGTGTTGTTTGCATCATGTTCGTTATTCATTAAGTGATAGTTGTGCATTAAGAAGAGACAACTGATTTTCAGAGTGCTATTCAGATATTCCAAGATTAAATGAAGTGCAGAATTGAGCATATAAATAATAGAGCATTTTAGAATGCTTTTGTTCATTTCATGTAGTAATTCATATTTACATAGTTTCAATTGATTGCAAGAATCAAAATGATATTACAACATTGCATTGAAATTCATTTTCTTTTCAAATGAAAAGCATAAGATGAAATCAGATATCCACACAAGTTGTGGATGTGACTGTCACAATACACCATTAATAGTACACTACACTATTGAAGATGCAAAAGAAAAATCACATAAGTAAGCGACATAATCATCATTGCCTGTTTTGGTTGATGGTCGATGATGAATGGTGCACCTTTGTCTTCTCGAGTTCCATCGACCTGTAAGAGAAAAGAGGGGGGTGTCAGTGGCTCCGATTATGAAGTAACCTATATGAGTCATCAACAATAATGCATCCTACTTTTAATCATACACTGAAGCAATCAGAGAAGTACAGAAGAAATGAGCTGAAGGAGAAACATCAACATGATCATCATATTCTTGTTTTATGCTAACAGTGTTTGTTTCCTTGTGCAGGTATAGGGAAAATCACGAAGCTGATCATTATTCAAAGACCAAGCATGTGGAGAAAAACGGGCTCCCACAAGGGTAGAGGTAAGCATGCTTCCCTATTCATTCCATGGGGCTGATTTAAAGATTACATCATCATATTCATCAAAAGAAGTGAGATACAACTGAAAGAGTAAAGCATAGTTATCTATCGAGCTATTAAACCAACTATGCATTCATAACAATCAGGTTAATGTTTTCTGAAGGCTACAAGTGAATAGTGAGTTTAACTCGCTCAATTAATTCAGCCGAGTACATTTATGTCAAACATTGCTGCATAGTTCACGTTCTGTGTTATTTGTTCATCATGATCATATATGTCATGCAAGGTTCAGTTCATCAGTGTTCTTTTCACAGCCAGAGATAGTGAACAGGCATACATTATGCCTTCATGAAGGGATTTGTTTCAATTTTCATCATGGAAGAGGACATATTTAAAGAACAGTTTGTTAAAAGGAGCATAAAAATGCATGAAGAGTGCCAGGTTGAGGTCCAAGAGTATGGAAGACCAACAATGCATTCAAATAATAAATGAACAAGTTAGCTCCAATTTGGCTGAAGGTGCAATACAACTTTTGGAATTACAATGTGAAATGGTTGTTCCAGAAAAATGAGGAGATAACAAACATAACAGAAAGGTGTTTCTGAAATGGTTAGCTAGTTGAAACCATCAGGTAAGACACAGTCTTCAAATTCAGTCAAAAGTAAATTCTATGTGCAAAAAGGAAACATCATGAAGTTGTTATTCAAGTAATGCAAACAGCAAACGCATTTCCAGCATTTCAAGAACTTATAGAGGGTGTTCATCAGTGGTGTATTCTGATATACTTTTATTCACAAAGAGACAAGTATAGGAATGTGGAAATAATTTAACAAGGTCTACTGAAAGTGCAGATGTGGGAAGACTTTTCATATCACAAATGAGTTACATGGTGGGAATTTCACATAAAATGCAGAAATAAGAGAAGGGTCGAGCCCAGTTTAGTAACGAATGCCATATCCAAGTTTTGCAACTGGAAATGCAAAAGAAATGATGGGTCTAGTTTTCTTTTTTATATGAATATTTAAGACAAACAGATTTATTTCTAGAAAACCCATGTGAGTTTTCTTTTCATCAGAATGTCAAAACACACGGATTCAGTGCCATTTCCAGTGATACCCATGAGAGGGTTTGTTAAGTAAATAACAGGAATTAAATGCAAAGAACTGGTGGTCAAGCTCTGCAAGAGAAATCAAAATAGATACATTTTATTCAAAAAATACGAATACCCATGTCATTTTTTTTGTTTCAAAAGTGTAAAAAAGGACAACTGGTATTTTGGGTCGAGCCCATAAAATCATATAAAATGAATATGCAGATTTTGAATCTCATATACCCACATTCGAGGTTTAGTTTTGAGCACAGAAATTGCAAATTTCAAAAGCAACCCATATGTGATTTTTACATTAAATCTGAAGTGGAGGAGAAAGTTTTCAAGCTTTTTGAAGAGGAGAGTATACACTTAGAATAGTGACTCACCATTTTGTGCTCACAGGAGATCACATAGGCCACAGCCAGAGCATTCACAGAAGGTTCAAGTTCTAGAGCTTTCACCATGGCGGTTGGAGGAAAGCACTGAAAAACCCAGATAACAAAACAATAAGCCCGAAGAGTAAAAAAAAATGCATTAGATACTATCTCAGCCGCGGGTAAAGTCTCAAAAGACAAACAGGAAGCTCACCTTGTGTGGACAGTAAGTACAACAAAACCCTTGAGCAGATTCTTTCATGAAAACTTTAGATAAAGCTCGAGTTCAAGCTCATAACGGCCGAGAGGAATGAAGTACAGAGAGACAAAGAAAGTCAGAGAGAAGCATGGATAGTCCGCGCCTTTCTTATTCCTTGAAGGGAGTAAAGAGCTATGAAGACAAGAAATCAGACTTACCCATTGAAGTTTCGACTGTCAGAAGGCAAAAGATGAAGATTATCGAGCATGTAGAAATCAAACCGAGCTCAACCATCATGGCGGCGTGCTCTCAGGCAGAGCTCTTTTCCTTCAAAGTGAAGAGTGCAATATGAAATGATTTAGGGTTTGACCTTGTTTTCCTCATGCCCTAATTCAACCCAACATCATAATCATCCAGAATATTCACAATTGGAAAATAGCACATGGGATTTCGAATTAGGTTAATCTTTGCATCATAGTTTATTCAAAGTCTAAAGTTTAATGTATTTGAGAGTGGCCGAATTATGTGCCTGGGTCGATGTGGTAGGTCTTTATGACTTTTTCTTTTTGCCTTAGTGAAATGTGGGGACTTGAATACCTTGTGTTATTGCTTTGAGAGGAAAATGAGGGTATGGGTGTTGAATATGTTATGACCTAGGGATAGTTTTTGATCTTTATCCACTTAGGTTTTTTAATTTTAATTGATTTTAGAGAAATCAATTGGAGATTGATGAGAGGATAATGATATGTATTAATATTTTTGTCATTTTTTAAGAAAATAAAAGCATTGTAATGGAGAAATAAGATGTTTTCTTTTTTGCAAAAGATTTTATAATCTTTAAATTGCAAAAAATAGACAAATTGTAAGATCTGCAATCCTGTAAAGCAGAATCCTAAAGCAATCTTTTATAAGTTGTTAAAAATTATGATTTCTTGCTATTTTTAGTAGATTCATTTTTTACTTCTTCTCTTGGTCAGTTTTGAGTCTTATCTTGGAGAGATAAGGTATTTTTTGGGCTTTTAAAGTAGATTTAGCCTATTTTTAGAGGCTTGACAGTTTGATCATAAAAGCAATATGCTTTTTTCTGCTTTTATGCAGTTTTTGAGACAGTTTGAAGCTTTTTTCTTTGAGCTTCTTTGTGAGCTCGGATTAGGGTTTCTAGAGAGTTATGACTTTGAAAGACTTAGTCTTTTGGCTCTCCTTCTCAGTTCAGATTTCTCAACAGTATTCTCCTTCTCATTTCTATCTCAATTTTATAATAGCAATTTGATGTCTTTGTGGTTCAAATCAGAATCCTTTTATGTCTTGTTGTTGTAAGTTGTGTTTTCAGAATTGCATAGTTTCAGGTTGCCTGTTGTATTTCATTTAGGAATCTTCATGCAAAATATTGATGGAAGTATGTACCAGTGGGATTGTGAGATTCATTGTGATATAAAAGCTATCGTGAGTGTCAATGTTTGAATTTCATAACTTTAAGTTAATTGTCAGTTAGATTCAAGTTTTGTTTCATTCCATCCTTCTATCCCTTTTCCCAAAAGTTATTTAGAATAGGATCAATCATTCAGAGAACCAGCTCACTCTAGAGATTCCTTCTTCGCTCAGATCACCCACATCTGAAGGAGGTTTCCATGTTTTAGTAGGTTGCTAAATCTTGCATTCAGCAGGGTGCAAATCTATTGACAACACTTATTACATTACATTTTATAACATTAGGTCATTTATATTACATCCATCATCAATACATATCATAATAACATTACATCTCATAATCATAAGCATCTCATCAATACATGACATCCATAGCACCATAAAAGTAAATGCATACATCATCATATAGAATTAAGACATCATCATAGGTTGCATGAACATCATAAGGCATATATCATCAGCCATAACACACACATAATAATAGATTGTATAAAGAACTGCACATCATATAATCACCGCCAAAAATGATATATATATCACTCAAAAAAAGTGTCACAGTACAATGTCATAATGTATCTCCCAAGAAAGAGCTCATAGGCTCGATGGAAAAAAATACAAGTATCAAAATACATGGGTCAAAATGGGTCTATCCAGTGTTTCCATGATCCCCAAAGCCCATGTTGCTACTCTCTCCTTGGCTAGATCTGCTTTGAGAGTGCCTGCTACGAGATCGACCACTACCGACAACCTTTGAAGTGCTAGGTGCTCGTCGCTCTGGTGGAACTGCCTCCTCGTAGAGCTTCCTATAATATTGCTCTCAGTGGCCAATCCTGGCAACCTCTCTGACCATATCAACTATGGATCCATTGTAGGTGGCAATAAAGTCTAGGATCCTCTGCTCTGTTTGTTGTTCCTTAAGAATGGCTATTTCCCTCTCAAACTGTAGGGTGTCTCTCTCTACCTGTAGACCATCCCTCTCCACCTGTAGAGTCTGAAGCTCGACCTCTAATGCCTATACTCTAGCCTATAGACTCACCAGCTCCTGATCCATGTCCCTTGTACTGCCTCTAATAGGTACACCCTCGAATCCCTCATCTCCATGAAGAATCCTCTCATGAAGGATCTGCTCCTCCTCACCCATCTCCTCCTCCTCAGGTTGCTCCTCATGCCCTGCCACCTCCACATCCATAACAACTATGTCTGCTAGCACATCGAGATACTCTACCTCAGGCCACTCTCCCTCCTCCTATCTAGCCTCCTCCTCTCTCTCCTCCTCTCCCTCCTCCTGAATAGGAGAAAGTGACCTGCTCCTCCTCCTCTATAGTCTCCATTGCTGCCTCCTCCCACCATCTCCCCCATCTCCTCCATCATCACCCCGACCACCACTTCCTCTCCCTCCATCTCCTCTCCCTCTCCCTTCACCTCTCCTGCTCGAGGACCTTGTCCTTGTTGAACCACTAGAGTTGGCCGATCTAGATCGGTCAAAGGAATAGGCCTATGCACTGCCCACCATGAATCATACTTTATTGCAGTGCCTGCATCCACTAGACTCCCTCTCCATTCCCACGACAGTGCTTGTAATCCATCTATGGCCTACTCATCTATAGCCACTATAATCACTGGGCCCCATGGTGTCACCTCTTTGGATGATCGAGCGAACATTATTGTACCCCATGGCACTCCCTGTTGCTCTCTGAATAGTCTCAAAACCTGACTTGGAAAGTACATATCAATGATATGATGTGTTTGTATAGTTTTTTCCAATAAGATATTTCTGCTTCTGACACCATTGTCGATTTTGATCCTCCCCAAGCCATTATGCCAATAGCCAATATCCTCGACATGTATGTACGTGACTACTCCTCTGTATATATATGCATACATTACATTGGCCCCCAATTGGTGGACAAAACATTGTAATGTGCTCCCAATCCTAGACCATCAAAAGAGTAACTTCACAACTCATGGACTATCCATGTTGATACACTATATCATGAAGTTGAAAATAAACCATCGCTAGCAAATAGGTCCCCCATGCATATAGAGTATTGTGTGTGTGAAAAATGTATCAATTATAAAGGAATTCAAACACATATGAATAAGACATTATATCGAGAAAACTGAAAAAGGAAAATAGAATGAGCAAACTGTTACTGCAGCTTCCCCGAACTCGTCTTATTTCTCTCTAACTCCACCGTTTTGTTGTTTCCCATTGCTCTCAAATTCAGCAGATCTAGCTCAACAAAATAGACAGCTGAAGAACGAGATGTAAATAAAAATGCATATTATGCTCAATGCAAGACTATGCTAAGATGAAAATATTGTTGTGATGATAAAAGGATGTGAGTGCATAAGCTAACTATGCATATGCTTGTGTGTTCGTCATGTGTATGCGTGTAACCAAAGATTGGATTTGCACCAACATTTATAGAGTCTTTGAAAGGATTCGATTGGCTGATTTGATTTAACGGCCCAGATTAAACTTGTTAGAATGGACGGTGAAAGATTTTCGTAAGTTTGAGAGGGAGATAGAAGGTTTCCCTTTCCTTCAATTTTTGTCATTGAGATCCAAAGGGAATTTTCCATTTTGAAGAATAAGTTTAGAATGAGTTTACAATTAAATAAAATAGATTTATTTAATTTGTAAGTGAAGATGGATATAGAAACTCTCATAATTAAATAAATTATATTTAATTATGTTTTAGAAGTGAATTTAAAGTGTAATTAAATATTTTAAAAATATTTAATTATTTATGGAGTGAGAAGAAAATATTAAATTAAATATTTAATATTTAATTTAATTATGGGATGAAGAGAATATTCCATTTTTGAATTCAAATTTTCAAATTTGGAATAATATGATAATCAAATATAAATAAATTATGAAAATTTATTTAATTTAATTAAGCGGAAGGTGGAAGGTGGTAATTAATTAAATAAAGTTATTTATTTAATTAATATAAAAGAATCATAAGAATGAACATTATAAATAAATAATTAAATTTATTTATATGTAGACGACTTTAGGAGAATTAATTAAATAATTTATATTCAATTAATTAACAAGCTTAATCATGACCATTTTTAGACGTATACATTTTGCCCCTGATATGCTTTCGATGTTGTTGTTGATGATGCCCCCTCGGGAGGTAAAGCACGGATGAGAGAGAGAGTGATTTAGATCTCGACAAATGATGGAAAAAAAAATATCCCATTTTGAAAAAAAAGTCAAAAGGCAGCAAACTTACCTTTGTTGGACCCTTAAAAGGTGAAAAAGTAGAAAGAGACAAATCATTTGCACTTTTTAACTTGGTGAATACTGTAGCTCTAAGAGTGACCTTGCGACATGGAGATTCCATATCATCGCCACTGATTTGAGAGATCTCGCCGATACCAGAGGCCAGCAACATACGAACCACCAGTGAGTTGATCTAACCACTCATGCTTTTGAATTTTTACGTTTTTGAATCAAAATTTACTATTTTTCTGTGGATTTTGGGTTTGAAAATGATGTTTTAGCACTTTCGATGAATGTGGTAGCGCATACGATGAAAACAATAGCGCATATAGGGTAGATATTACATGTGTAGCACAAACCCAGTATAGCACTTTCAATGAAAATAGTAGCGCATATAGGTTAGAGATGGCATTTTTAGTATGAAACCAATATAGCGCTTTTGATAAAAATAGTAGCGCATATAGGGTGCCCTAAGAAATTTAGGAGTAAAGCACATGTAAGAAAAACAGTAGCGCATATAGGGAAATAACGCATCCCGGAAATAAAATAGCGCTTAGGTGTAGAGTTTGAGCGCACATAGGAAATAGCGCATAGGGAAACTGTTTGAGCGCATATAGCGAAAAGAACGGCGCATATGGGTTTTAGCGCATAGAGGCCACAGAATAGTGCATATGGGTTCTAGCGCATAGAGGCCACAAAGTAGTGCATATGGTGAAAATAGGCAGACTTGATGATTTGATGATAGTAATGTGAAAATGATGATATATATTTCTTTCTTAGTCAACAGATAGGTAAATTGTCATGTCACCATGGCAATATGGATAGAAATGATGAAAAAATTGGTGTTTGAGTGATAACTTTGCTTCCCAGAGTAGAAAACAAAGAGTAATTGTCAGACAACTTTGTTTCAAAAACAAAGAGTAGATTGAACTGATAACTTTGCTTCTCATGAATGAAAAACAAAGAGTAAATGTCGGATAAATGATTGATATGACTTCTGATAAATTTACTTTCTGTGATAGAAAACAAATAGTAATTGATGGTCAAGCAGATTGATATGATATCCAGCTAGATAGATTGTGTATTGGTTTGCCTAATAGGATTGATTGTGTGATATGGGCTGTTGATATGATGCACTGATACGAGTAATTGATATGGATCTGATATAGTTCACTGATATAGTTCACTTGATATAGGTCACTGATAGATATGAGTCTAATTGATTTTGGTTGACTGATTGGTATGATTCTGATTAATTATCCTTGTGATGAAAATAGGAAGTTTTCAAAAACCTCTAGATTAGAGAGCGGCACTCGACAGGGTGGGATAGGATACCCGAGTTGACACCTGCTGATGTAGCTTTGATAGATACATGTGGTTTGAGATCCTTGTTGGCTATGCCGCCAATTCGGGTCAACAGAGGATTGTTGATAGCACTGGCAGAGCGATGGCATTCGGAGCACAACACCTTTCATATGCCAACTGGTGAGGTGATGGTGACTCCAGAGGATGTATATAGGATATTAGGTATCCCAGTGGTTGGTGCCCTTATGTACTATGATCACAAGGAGCTTGGGGGTACAGATGCTTTGAGGAGGGTGTACGGTGATGCGCAGATAGTTGGGTACTGGGTACCATGGGTTGACTTGATAACCAGCTTTGCCCGCAATTTTGGGTGCGTTCATTGGAGGTCTCCTTTGTCCGGCTCGCCGTTCAAAGGGATTATCAGTGGGATGGGGTAGGATTTTGGAGCAGATGTTGCTACAGCCACGAAGATATGCATGGGGGAGTTGTATGTTAGCGCACTTATATCATGATTTGCATTACGTGGTGTATAGGGGTGCCTCTAATTTGTCATGTGGTGTGACATTGCTACAGATCTGGGCATGGGAGCATCTTGCTGTGACGAGATCGGTGTGCCCCAGAGTTAGGCCTCCAGGTAGGCCCTATGTATATACATATGCTATGTTCCTTGTCCAGCCCAAGCTAGGCAAGGTGGAGTACTAGAGACGACTTCTAGATGATATGGATGCAGTGGTATGGCGACCATATCTTGATTGTGAGCTATGGGACACAGATGATCTAGAGATGCCATTTGTATGCATTCCTCGATTCCTGATAGGGAGGACTCCTTTCATTCTTGAGAGGTTTCTAGCATTGCGGGTGCAGAGACAGTTTGGATTTACCCAGGGGATGCCACAAGGGGTTGCACACTATGCCCAGAGCAGAGATGAGGTTGGATGGGGGCCATGTATTTCCTATAAAACAGCATATATAGAGTTCAGGTCATTAGCACCCGAGGTATGGGATGACAAGCGAGACATTTTTGATGTCGGTATGTCTAATGAGTATTCTCTATATTACCACACACATCCCTTTCCATGGTTTACCAGTCCTAATGAGCCAGCACCCATTCTGGTAGTACCACAGCCAGGGGCAGTGAGACAGGAGGATGTGGCCGGTGGCGAGCAGGGAGCAGTTGGAGGAGAGGAGGTGGAGAGTGGAGAGGAGGAGGAGAGTTCTGACGGGGATGATGGAGATGATGGCGGGGATGAGGGATAGGTGTTGAGGAGATCGAGGCTGGATATTCTGAGGGGTGTCCAGATCATGTGGTGGCCTAGGATAGGGATTGGACGATGGACAGTGATCCGGGTGGGATCCTCATCTCAGCAGGGGCAGATAGCTACTCTTCAAGCCCAGGTATAAACACTACAGGGATAGTTGCAGAGTCAGCTGATGCAGTCACAGGGATTGATTGTACAGCTACAGGCACCTGCCCCAGACCCATAGTTAGCCTAGGTGATGACAAAGAGAGATGCATTCAGACAGAGGGCAGTGGAGGCCGAGGGCGTTGCTCAGAGGTTGATGGGCACTGTAGAGAGTGCATCATTGCAGGATGCCATTACATAGGGCATGGAGATGGCGAGAGAGGCTAAGTATTACCGAGTTTGTTATGAGGAGTTACGTCCTCCTGATCACAGAGAGCCATTCCCACGGTCTCACACTAGGACCAGGAGCAGGTCACAGACACACACACAGAGCCTAGGGGTTACTGGGCCTCGATGGGATCTAGATGCGGGCTCCAGTGGCAGGCCACCTCCTTTCAAACCAGCTCCATCAGGGGCATCGACCAGCTAGCAGATACATTTCACACATGTGTATCATTTTTTGATCATATTTGATGTATTTTCCTTTGGATATTTCAGTTTCATTGGATATGTGGACATTTGTATTTTTGATGATGAGCTATGATATGCAGCAGTGATGATTTTTGAGGATGTATTGTGCCTTGATGAGATGATGTGATATGCATTTATTTCTATATGTTATGGATTTTGGTATGCATTTATTTCTATGTGCTATGGATTTTGGTATGCATTTGGATGAGTTAATGACTAACATGATATGCAGGATGATTTGATATGATGTTTTTATTATGATGATGATGATTTGATGATGTGTACTAATGATGTCATGCAGGTGGATGACTTATGATGTGATTAGGAAAATGATATGAAAATGATTTTGGAATGTTGATTTTTTTGAATTTTTCAATGCAGGTAAATGATAATAATATGATGAAAAATGAATGTTGTGTTCATGATATGCATTATGAATTTGTGTGATAAAAGGATATGATATGATGTAAAATGATATGAATATTGATATGATTAGTGAGGTGATATATGATAAAATGATATGTGATGAAATATAATGATTTGTAATAAGAATGAATGGATAAATGAAAAATTAAAAATAATGAATGATAACGAAATAATGAGATGATAATGAGAACGAGAATGAATGATAATGTAATGACTGATAAAAAATATATGATAGAAAGGAAATGAATGATGATACAATAAATGATAATGATAATGAAATGATGAAATGAGAATGATAATGAGAACGAAAATGAATGATAATGTAATGAAAAAGAATGAAATGATAATGGAAATGATAATTAATGATAAAATATAATGATAGAAAGGAAATGAATGATGATACAATAAATGATAATGATAATGAAATGATGAAATGAGAATGATAATGAATGAAATGATAATGTAATGATAATGATAATGAAAAAGAATGAAATGATAATGAATGATAAAATATAATGAATGATAAGGATAAATGTAAATGAATGAAATGATAATGGAATGAATGATAAATGTAATGAATGATAAGGATAATGAAAATGAATGAAATGATAATGTAATGAATGATAAGGATAATGAAAATGAATGAAATGATAATGTAATGAATGATATGATATATGATATAAAGGAAATGAATGATGATGCCATAAATGATAATGATAATGAAATGAAATGAATGATAAGGATAACGAAAATAAAATGATAATGATAATGAAACAAATGTCTGCATTGTCCTCCACAAATAGTCCAAAGAAACATGACAACCATTAGCCTTTGAAAACTCTTGATGCAAATCCAATATGCAGTTATGTATAATGATGCAAAATGAAATGAAACTAAATGAAACCAACCATTTTGTTGAGCCATTTTGCTAGCCTTCTTGAATCATTATAGAGCATTTTAAAATTTTGGAAGTATGTACAAGCATCAGAGGGGAAATTAGCACCAATGATGACCTGAGTACAACTTTCATGATTTTTGATATAGCAAGCGAACACAAGCATCTAGGTATAATTGAACCGAGATGACCTGAGCATTTCTTGCGTAAACAGACAAAGACTAACCACCCTCTGATGCAAATTTGGAACTGTCATCAATGATAAACTTTGGAAATCATGTCTCGCGACATACTTGCAATAGATGGATGATTAACCTCAATACAACAGACAAAGAAAAATCATTCTCTTTCCTTGCCACTCTAGTTCAGTACATCATTGAGTGTGCTCTAGAGAGATGATATCAAAAATTAAACAACCATTGTTCAAAAAAATAAAATATTGTTATTCCAAACCTTATTCAGATTATAGATCATCCAGATATGAGTTATGATAAGGTACGCAACTGAAAACTACTGTGATATGGATCAATGATCGGATGTTTATCTATACGGTTTGATTTGGTTGTTTTGTTTCGCATGATTGGCTTTGATGTCGTTGTCTCACTGTTGCGGTAAAACCTGAAAGTCGATTGCCCCCAGTATGCCAATGTTTGCCCTTGGTATTGACACAACTTGCTGAAATGAATATGTACAATAAATCAAGCCATGATAAGACATTATCGCTCGAGGAAAATGATGATAGCATGATGTTGGTGTGGCCCTAAGATGATGGAAAAGATGTATGCAAATGAAGGTTGAGAAGTTAAGTGCTAAACATGAATTAGTAGATGGAGGGCTACAAATAGCGTCTGTTTGCTAGATTTTCACTATTTATTTTATTGCATTTTTCTTGTCAATAGACTGCCTGTCGCCAGGTTTTCACCCTATGATTTTTTATTTTTATTTTTTTGTGTGCTACCTTGGTGCCTATTTGCTAGGTTTTCACCAGGGTAATCATTTCTTTTTAGGACTTTTCTAATTTTTTTTGTATTTCTTCAGGACTTTTTCTAATTTTTTTGTATTTTTTTTGTATTTCTTCAAGACTTTTTCTAATTTTTTTTTGTATTTCTTCAGGACTTTTTCTGATTTTTTTGTATTTCTTCAGGACTTGTTCTAATTTTTTTGTATTTCTTCAGGACTTTTTCTGATTTTTTTGTATTTCTTCAGGACTTTTTCTATTTTTTTGTATTTCTTCAGGACTTGTTCTGATTTTTTTGTATTTCTTCAAGACTTTCTGATTTTTTTGTATTTCTTCAGGACTTTTTCTAATTTTTGATAACCACTTTTAGACATAATACTTTTTCAAGTGCATGATGTTGATAGGTTCGTCAAATAGATCCCCTTCTGGTGTCGATAACTTGTAGGCTCCTGAACCATAGACTGCGATAACCACATAAGGACCTAGCCAATTGGGTTCAAACTTTCCTTTCTTCTCTTTGTCTTGCTGATTGTGTGGGTTTTCTTTCAGAACAAGATCGCCCACTTGAAAGGTACGTGGCTTTACTTTGTGATTATAGCTGCGAGACATCATCTGTTGATATGCTTTCAAATGATCAGCTGCTCTTTGTCTCTTCTCATCTAAGAGTTCCAGTTCTTGGAGTTGAGAAACTCTGTATTCATCATCTATTGTAAGACCTTTCAATAATACCCTGAGTGAGGGAATCTCAAATTCTAAAGGTAATATGGCTTCTGCTCCATAGACAAAAGCAAATGGTGTTGCTCCTGTTGGCGTGCGGATACTGGTTCTGTAGGCCCACAAGGCGGGATTGAGTTGAACGTGCCAATCCTTCCCTAAATCATTCACAGTCTTCTTCAAGATTTTCAATATTGTTTTATTCGAGGCCTCGGCTTGGCCATTCCCTTGTGGATAGTAAGGTGTTGAATATCTATGATGAATGTGAAATCTCTCACAAAGTTCATCAACATCCTAATTTCTGAAAAGACGTCCATTATCTGTAATAATGGAGTTGGGAATGCCATACTGACAAATAATATAGTTGAGTATGAATGCTGATATTTGTTTGCCGGTAACTTTAGTAAGAGGTACTGCCTCAATCCATTTGGTAAAATACTCTGTAGTTGTGATGATGAACTTATGTCTGTTTGATGAAGAAGGATGAATCTTGCCCACTAGATCTAACCCCCATTGAGAGAATGGCCAGGTTGGTGTGAATGGTTGAAGTTCTTGTGCAGGAGCATGAATGAGATTCCCATGAATCTGAAATTTTGAGCATGTTTTCACAAAAGTGAATGATTCCCTCTCCATTGTAGGCTAGTAGTAACCCATTCTAATCAATTTCTTGGATAAGGTCAATCCACTCTAATGAGTACCACATATGACACCATGAACTTCTTGTAAAGCTTTGTCAGATTCATCACATTCAAGACATTGAAGTAGAGTACCATCAAGACCATGACGGTAAAGGGTGTCAGCGATAAGAGTGTAACGAGCGGATTGGCAGATAAAATTGTGTTTTTGGTTACAGGATAAATCAGGTGGTAAGATATCATCTTTGAGGTAGGCATAAATTTTTCCATACCAAGGTGAATCGGATCCTACCAAGTGGCAAATAATTTGGCTTTCAAGGGTATCATAAGCAGGTGTAAATGATTGTTCCACCAGAAATTCATAGCGAGTCTGATTTGCCGGGAGTTGTAGAAATGACGCGATTGTAGCCATGGCATCAGCTGCTTTGTTGTCAAGTCTTGGAATTTGTGTGAATTGAATGTTCACAAAATACTTCTTGAAGTCATCCACCATCTTTTTATATGGCAGCAGTTTGTCATCTT
Source organism: Sequoia sempervirens (assembly GCA_007258455.2). Classification (NCBI taxonomy): domain Eukaryota; kingdom Viridiplantae; phylum Streptophyta; class Pinopsida; order Cupressales; family Cupressaceae; genus Sequoia; species Sequoia sempervirens. Next base: position 10,714,535 of record VDFB02000010.1, on the reverse strand, counting down.
TGGTCTGCTAGTCGTTATTGATCTGATTAATGACTAGCTGTGAGTCACCATATACTTGTAGTTCTGTAATCCTCCATTCCAGTGCTATTTTAAGCCCAGTGATCAATGCTTCATATTTGGCTATGTTGTTGGTGCATGGAAACATCAGTCTATATGATCGAGGAATGGTGTGTCCTTGAGGGGTTACGAAGAGTATGCTTGCCCCCAATCCATGTTGAGTGAAAGAACCATCAAAATACAAAGACCATGGTTGTTTATATTCTGCAGCAAAGACATCAGCATCTGGAAATTCAATGTGCAGGGGATGGTCTGCTTGTAATGGTGTTTCAGCTAGTTGATCAGCAATAACTTGTCCTTTGATTGCCTTATAATCAACATAATGTATGTCAAACTCACTCAGAATCATTACCCATTTGGCTAACCTTCCTATCAATGATGCTTTGCTTAACAAATACTTGAGTGGATCAATCTTTGAAACCAGATTGATTGTATGAGTTAACATGTAATGCCAAAATTTCTGTGAAGCGAAGACTACTGCCAGACAAGCCTTCTCGATAGAAGTGTAGTTGAGCTCATGACTTGTTAGTGTTTTGTTGATGTAGTAGATTGCACGTTCTTTTCCTGTAGAGTCTTCTTGCGCTAGCAGTGCCCCTAGAGATGTCTATGTTGCGGCAATGTATAATATTAGTGGTTTGTCTAGATTTGGTGGTATGAGAACTGGTGGAGTCATTAAATACTATTTTATTTGTTGAAAAGCCAATTCACATTTTTCATGCCACTTGAAAGGAACATTCTTATGCAGTAGATGTGTGAAAGGTAAACTTTTTTCAGCCAATTGTGCAATGAACCTTCGTATAGACTGTAGTCGTCCCTGTAGTGATCTCAACTGACTGATGTTCCTTGGTGGAGGCATTTCCATAATTGCCTATACTTTCGCAGGATCTACTTCAATTCCTTTTTCTGAAACATTGTACCCCAAGAGTTTTCCAGATTTGACCCCAAAAACACATTTCTTGGGGTTGAGGCGAGCTTTGAATTTCTCTAATCTTGCAAATATTTTGGACAATATTTCAAGATGTCCTTCTCTGGTGTATGATTTTTCCAATATGTCATCTACATAATCTTCCATGAAGATATGCATCACGTCATGAAAGATTGTAGTCATGTCTCTTTGGTAAGTAGCCCCAACATTCTTTAGACTGAAAGGCATGACGTTCCAACAATAAGTTCCCCATGGACATGTGAAAGCTGTTTTCTCCTGGTCTTCAGGTGCAATCTTGATTTGGTTGTAACCAGAAAAACCATCCATTAATGAATACATGGCATGGCCAGCTGTCAGATCCACTATAGTGTTGATGTTAGGTAGTGGGAAGTCATCCTTAGGACATGCTTTATTAAGATCTCTAAAATCTGTGCATATTCTTATAGTTTTATCTGGCTTAGACATAGGAACAATGTTGGAGATCCATTCTGCATAGTCGATTGGTCTTATGAAGCCTACATCAAGGAGTTTTCTCAGTTCTTCCTTAACCAATAATGCAACATGAGGATGCATCTTTTTGAGTTTTTGTTTCACCGGTTTGGCCCCTGGTTTGATGCACAAGTGATGCATGATAAGATCTGGATCAAGACTAGGCATGTCAGCGTAAGACCACGCAAAGTTGACTTGATTTGATTTTAGGAATTCCATGAACTCTGGTATTTCTTTCTCTGTCATTGATGCAGCTAATTGTAAAATTCTTGGTTTGTCAGAAGTCTCAAGATTGACAACATTTGTAGGTTCAATCAAAATAGGTGATCGCTCATGGTAGTGCTCTGGGAGAGTGTCAAGATTCCCATCGTCTGGTGCCTCAAAGAGGTTTTCACCATCCAATACGCTCTTTATTTTATCTTTTGTTTGATCTAATACTGCCAGATTCCAGTTTTCACCATTAGATCTTTCTTTTTTGTTTTTACTTTTGCAGCTAGGAGACTTGACACTCTCCTGACCAAAAACTCTATGTTGAAAAGGGTGATCCCATAATAGTGGTTTACAATTTTTGGCCAAACTGGACACTTAAATTATTATTTTTAACTGAATCTTCACATTCGGGCATCTATAGCGGCTAAACTGTGAGGAATTTTAAGATGGTACAAACTAGAGTCTCATCAAATTTTGTCTATAGATTCTAAAAATATTTTTTTCAAAATTTTTGGAATCAAATTGCACTTCTTTTTCCATCTCCCACGAAAATTGATTTTTTTCAGAAAACAACATTTTTAAAAGTGACACCGTTATAGCATAACTTTTTTCCATGAAGGATAAAATTCTAATTCTTTCAAATTTAGATTTGTAACTTTGATATCTAGTGCTTCCACTTGGTTAGATAGTTTTTATTGAATATTTTTTCCTTAATCAAGTTTCAAAGTCAAACAAATTACAATTCAGACCACAACCGTTATAGCGTAACATTTTTTGTATATGTCAAAATTTTATTTTATTTTTTGTTGGATCAAGGACTTCAATATCTGGTGCACTCATATTTTTCAATTTTTTTTTGATAATCTTCTATTTTTCCACATGTGAAGAACAAATAAATTCATTTTCGATGAAAAACCTATGTTTAATAAAACTTAAAAAACAAATACATAACAAAACTAAAACATATTAAAATTATATTCATTGGATAGCTTGTTTTGAGGAATACCATAATCATTTCAAATAAATTTTAAATGAATTCATTTGATCCCCAAAAGCTAAATCAAAAGTGGATTTTTATCAGCATTTTGATAGGTGTAAAGGAGACACATTTATAGGTATGGTTTAAAACTAGCGAGGTTCTATCCAAGGGGGTTTGATCTAAGGTGATTTGATCAAACCCTCTTCAATTGGAATCCTTAAAATAGAACTTTTTAAGGCTTAAATCATTATATTTTCTAAAAATATGTGATTTCAGCTAAAATTCGTTCCTCTCAGGAATTGTAAACCACTATTATGACAGCACCCAATTTAATCGCTGGTGGAACAATCATTTGTATCATCTGCAGAAAGGAATTTTATGATAGCTTTGTCACTTGAAAACATAGGTATATCGATAGGTTCGGTTGAATCCCAGTCAATGAGATCAGGATGAATCAAAGATAGCGGATTGTCAGGTTGTGTGAAATCGGCTATGGTTATGGTCATAATGGAGTGGTTTGTAGGATCCAAGGTATGAGGTGGATCAATGATGATATTTTCCTCATGATAGTCTTGTTCGTTTAGATCTGACTCGGCATCACTAGAATCATGGTGACTTTGTGGTTCAAATTCACGTGTTTGGGTCCTTGAACCTTGACCTTCAATTAGATTTGGGGCGTACTAGTGTATTACATCAACCTCTTTGTCCCTCCAGAACTCATCATTGTGAATGGTGTCTCATTCATATTTAGCAGAGTCTGTGTCTGAATTGTTATCCACAAAGTTCTGAACCGTTGCCAAATATGCTTCTCGTGAATCTGAGCCTTCTTGCAATGTGAAGACAGTGCCATGCAGTTGTTTGGATGTGCTTTCTTTGGAGTGAGTATCATAACCCAATCCAGTTTTCTCTTTTGCAGCAAGTCCGTGGAGGTGAATAGGTTCAACTACTCCTTTCCTTTTTCCAATAGGACCTTTATCATAGCCCATCTTTTGCATGATTGAGTACCCTTTTCCATATTTGTCTGTGGGTAATTTGACATTAAAAACTGCTTCATCTTCATCTTTATAGAGCCAGTTTAGAATTTTTGTATCCTCAGGATCTTTCATGGGGAATTTTTCTTTGATGAATTGTCCATTAAACTTTGTGATTGGCTCTATTGGTAGTTGCTTTGATGTTGATGCTACTGATATTTGATGTTCCATGATAGACGGTTGTCCATGTGATCGAGGTGATATAGGTAAATTGGCAAGACAAAGAGAGTACTCTCCAACTCCATGGTCCTTGAATTTCAATTTCTTGTCAAAACTATTGGTTAATTGACTGATTTGTGTGTCAATCTTTAGAGAAGTACTAGCATGAGCTTCTCGATTGTTAGGAACCAAAGTATCTTGACTGGCCTTTATATTGGCACAAGTTTGAATATTTGAATTATCAGCTGGTATCATGATTTCCTGCCCATCATAAGGAAACTTAAGACATTGATGATAGGTTGATGGGACAGCTTGCATTTCATGGATCCAAGGATGACCTAACAAGATGTTATATGCAAGATTACGGTCCAATACTTGACATAAAGTATTCTTGATAACCGGGCCCACTCTGATTGGCAGCATGATTAGACCCTTGGATGCTCTTTCTTCATCATCATAAGCTTTTATGGTAATCTTTCTTCTGAAATCAATGGAGTCTTCAGAAAATCCTAAAGCCTTAACCAACTTCATGGTACAGATGTTCAAACCAGCACCTCCATCTATTAGAACTCATCTGACATGAAACTTGTGAACCATGACTTCTAAGTACAATGATGAATTGTGGGGATGAGTTATGGAAATGTCATCCTTTTTAGAGAATGAAAGGCAAGTGGGTGAGGACAAGTGTCCTACCATGGCTTGAAATTGGTTCACATCCAAATCAATGGATACATTCATTTCAAAGAGGGCCTTTTCAAGAATTTCCTTATGGGCTGGGGAAATCTTCAATAGTTCCAAGATAGAAATTTGAGCGGGGGTTTTCTGAAGTTGGTTGACCAAATCATATTGATGTTGACGTGGGAGTTCAGTAGATCTTGAAGAGGCGCCTTTTAACACAACTTTAGCTTGCGCCCTTGTTGTTGCATTAACTTCTCTATATTCCACCTTCTTGTTGACTTTAATGACATTTACTCATTCGTCGTCTGTGTAGAGATGGCTGATTATATGATCATCATTGATATGATTCACATTTTTTTTAGAAGACTCTCCCTTTTGATAGTTGGGTAAAGGGTTGCGAAATTCTTGGTGGTCTGCGTTGGATTGTTGATGTGCTTCTATTGTAATGATGTCATTGTCGATTAAGTCTTGAATGGTATTCTTCAAGGCTTGACAGTTATTTGTGCGATGACCTTTACATCGATGATAATAACAATAGTATGCCTCATTCCATGATGGAGGTTTTACACTAGGTTCATAATTTCGTTGAGGCGGCAAAGTAATGACATTTTTGGCCATCAACTCTTTGAATGCAGATTCTAAAGATTGACCCAATGAGGTGTAAGTTCTTCTATTCTAGAAAAATGAGAATCGTTGAGGATTTGTATTCGAGGTATTCCCTAAGGAGTTGTTATTATTAGTGGTTCCTCGGTAACCTTGATTTTTGACAGTCCCTTGATTGGGAGTAGAATTTTGATTCACATTGCTTCTCAGAGGATGAGGAATACTTCCTTGATTTGTGACCGATTTGATATGGTTATAATTGTTGTTGCAAGGAGCACTCGGAGTACTGAGAACAAATGGCTTAGTTGAAACTTGATTTGCATCAACAACACCATCATTCACCATATTCTTGTTGCGAGTCCAGAATTTAGACTTGTCCTGATTATTGTGATGATTGTATGAGCTAGGATTGTCTTTGTCAAGTTTTATTGTTCCTCTTTTGACCAATGCATCTTCGATTAGTTTCTCAAAAGAGGTAGGACAATGTAAATTTAAATGATAGCTCATCTTTGAATTCAAATTGTTAATGAAGGTGATCATCTTTTCCTTTTCAGGAACAGGACGTGGATATCTGGCGAACATTCTTCTCCATCTTTGAAGAAAAGTAATGAAAGATTCACCAAGTTTTTGCGCAACTTTGCAGAGATCTATCATGGTGATCTGATGTTGTATGTTGTATGCATATTGAGATATAAACAGATTGATTAATTCTTCAAATGTTCTAATGGGAGGTGCGATTTTTGATAACCATTCCATAGAGTGTCCTCCAAGACTCCTAGGGAATAAACGCATTAGGTAAGTGTCCTCATGAGAAAACTCTAAAGTCATGTTTCGAAAGTCTCTAACATGATCAATTGGATCCGATTTCCCATTATAACAATCAAATTTTGGAATTTCACAATGTTTGGGAAATGGAATCATGTTGAGACCTCAATCAAAGGGATAAGGAAAAATGTCCTCAAGAGTATATTTCTTTATTGTGGTTCCCCCTTGTAACTCTTTGATTTGCCCTTGAAGTGCTTTGATTTGTTGAGTTAAAGCGTTAAGATCAGATAGGGGTTTTTCCTCAGGTTTTCTCTTCAAATTATCAGTATTAAAGTCATGAGGCAATTTCGCTCCTTGGTCAGCTAGATAACAAAAATATTTTTCTTTATCGTGCTGCAAGATCTTTTCTATGGCTTTGTGAAATTTTGGATCTTGCTCAACCTCTCTAAGACGTTCCTCATCTTGTTCCTCATCACTATCTACATGTGTTTTGTTCGTGTCTTTGTATTGGTGGAAATGATTTTCTTCTCTGTTATCCATATCTTTGTCAAAAAGTGGATTACGACTCATAATGTAAAGAGGATTATTGCTTTCACCCTCCTCTTGAATGTTTTGGGTATGACCTTCTTGTTGGATTTCGTCCTTCAATTTATTGAATTGAGATCTTGTGAAGATAGGCATATGATTTTGAAGAATTCTTCTAAACTTAGATCCTAGTTTTTGGCAAGTGCAATGATGATGATATCTTGATCTGATAAGATGTGAAATCTTATGATATGATCTAAGATGTGCCTAATTTTTTATTGTGGCTTCCAATGATGAAGGATGTCAGAATCTTGTTGGGGAAGTTGAACCAAAAATTAGAAATATGTTTGAGAGGTGCACTCTTAAAGATCTGATCTTTGTTTTCAAAGAAAGATTTCAAAATCACCGAAGGATTTGATTGGGATGTGAAGGATATTCTATAGAAGGTTGTGGTATGTTGTCAAATTCAAGAGGTTGGTTATGATTATGCCATTGTGATAGAGCTAATCTCTGATAATAAGCTCGAGAATCTAAGGGATCTACAACATACTCATCAGTGAATCCTCTAACAAAGTCTTGGTATCTATGAAGAAATCCTCAGTAATGAAGCAAGATGTGTCGACTTTTGTACAAGAATTTTCTCTTTTGCAATGTTTTCTTGTATCCTAATGGTTTCTTGGGTTTTCTGATCCTGTTGGAAACTGATTTCTTGGAAAATTTTGTTGATTTCCAATCTCTATGCATGGGAATGTTTTTGGAACAAAGGTATAAATAACTTTTGAATGATTTTAGTTGTTGTTCTTCATGTTCATTTCGGATGATCTTTTTATCTAAATTAATGTGATGGAAGACACAACAAACATTTTTGAAAATAGTTTTTCTAAAAGCCCTATACTAACACCAAGTGTATGATAAAAAAAATGTTTTTCAACAAGTGTTTTCACAGGTTTAGCACATGAAAGACAATTCAAGCAGACTCACTCTGAATGCTCAAGTAGGTCATTCTATTAATCAACAGCCCACATCTTAGAACTGCGTCGACTCACATAGCCGTGTCACCCCTGAAGGGGTGCCCGTGTTTTTGTCTTTTCCAGGCGCGTACTCAGAGTTACGAAAGTGGATACTGAATCCCTTAAGCAAATGGTCCTTGGCAGTTATATGGTGAGTGTCTTGGGGGCAGATTCTTCCCTCCCCTTGCACTGTGATTATTAGAATGTTTGGAAACTGACTTCGGCTGGCCACTACACTAGGTTTGTAGTAAGGATTTCCGTTCGGTGCGGCAATAATAAACTCCCTCAGGAGACCTCCCAACCTTTAGAACAAAGGCTTTGGGGATGGTTATCTTGCACACTACCGGAAAAAGAGGGTTTCCCCAAATTCGCTTTAAATTTTATAATGGGGAGGAATAGCCTGGCTTTGGCTTGAACCCACTTGAGTCGTTCCCGTAGGGTGAGTACTTTTTCCCACTACGGCAGGCTCTCTAAAGGATGTAAGTAAAGCAGCAAAAATTCATGAAGTTGAAAAGGCAAGTCTAATATTCTGATCACCCAATTAAGGGGAGAGCATAGACCTATTGCCACAGACAAAGCAAACAAATGTTCATTTTAAAACCCAAATCACAATGATCTAATCTAAGTGAATATTTTGCTTCACAAAAACAAGTTATTCAATTTTAATTGTAGGATCATCGTGTGGTGACTATCCTAGATTGCTTCATTTTATCCAGATGTGGCTATCCTAGGATTGCTTCATTTTAAAAATCCAAAAAAAAGAAAAAGAATTATGTCTACGAAAGGCGTCAGACTCAGAATTCTGTATTTGAGTTACACCCCATATGCGCCAGAATAGAAAGTATATGGCCAAAACAGATGATATATGTGTCGAAACAGAAGGTATATGCGCCGAAACAGACGATATATGCGCCGAAACAGAAGGTATATGCACCACAGGAAAGATTCCAAATGTGCTAAAACAGTTACTAAATGCACTAGAACAGTTACTATATGCGCTAGAACAATTACTAAATGCGCTAGAATAGTTACTAAATGCGCTAAAATAGTTACTAAATGCGCTACAGAATCCTGCAAAACAAAAGAGTCAAAAACCCTGTATGCGCCGCAGAAAATGTCGAATGCGCTAAAACGCAAAAATTTTCTGAAAGTGAACTCCAAAACGTGGAAACCTGTCAAAAAAAACTTGCAGAGAATGTTAAATTCATGGGTTCCTGCCCCACGGTGGGTGCCATTTTATGTGTGTGTGAAAAATGTATCAATTATAAAGGAATTCAAACACATATGAATAAGACATTATATTGAGAAAACTGAAAAAGGAAAACAGAATGAGAAAACTATTACTGCAGCTTCCCCAAACTCGTCTTATTTCTCTCTAACTCCAGCGTTTTGTTGTTTCCCATTGCTCTCAGATTCAGCAGATCTAGCTCAACAAAATGGACAGCTGAAGAACGAGATGTAAATAAAAATGCATATTATGCTCAATGCAAGACTATGCTAAGATGAAAATATTGTTGTGATGATAAAAGGATGTGAGTGCATAAGCTAACTGTGCATATGCTTGTGTGTTCATCATGTGTATGTGTGTAACCAAAGCTTGGATTTGCACCAACATTTATAGAGTCTTTGAAAGGATTCGATTGGCTGATTTGATTTAACGGCCCAGATTAAACTTGTTAGAATGGACGGTGGAAGATTTTCGTAAGTTTGAGAGGGAGATAGAAGGTTTCCCTTTCCTTCAATTTTCGTCATTGAGATCCGAAGGGAATTTTCCGTTTTGAAGAATAAGTTTAGAATGAGTTTACAATTAAATAAAATAGATTTATTTAATTTGTAAGTGAAGATGGATATAGAAACTCTCATAATTAAATAAATTATATTTAATTATGTTTTAGAAGTGAATTTAGAGTGTAATTAAATATTTTAAAAATATTTAATTATTTATGGAGTGAGAAGAAAATATTAAATTAAATATTTAATATTTAATTTAATTATGGGATGAAGAGAATATTCCATTTTTGAATTCAAATTTTCAAATTTGGAATAATATGATAATCAAATATAAATAAATTATGAAAATTTATTTAATTTAATTAAGCGGAAGGTGGAAGGTGGTAATTAATTAAATAAAGTTATTTATTTAATTAATATAGAAGAATCATAAGAATGAACATTATAAATAAATAATTAAATTTATTTATATGTAGATGACTTTAGGAGAATTAATTAAATAATTTATATTCAATTAATTAACAAGCTTAATCATGACCATTTTTAGACGTATACAAGTATCATTGGCCATCATCCCCACTAGCATCTCGCCCCATCCAACCAGAAATCCATGTCCTCAACATTCTGGAATGATTATCCCGGCTATCAAAGTGCACAATATACATTCAAACCGCTCATATCGCTCAACCAATATCTCTCACTTGATCTCATACCTATCAATCCCCAAGTCTCGGACATCCTCATAAACATAGTAGGTGTTCAAAGCCTGATACCCTCAACCCAGATCATACCTAGCCCGCTCACCTCAGATCGGCAATCGTAGGATCCTATAGACATCTTCTAGTGCAATCATAGCCTCTCCTATAGGAAAATGAAATGAGCATGTCTCCAAATTCCACCTCTCAGCAAGTGCAGTCAGCATCCCTCTGTTTTCCCTAATAATGGGCATAAATGTAACGTGATACAAGCCAAGGTGTCATAGTCTGTGCTTTTTAGCGCTAGTCAACCGATATCACACTTGATAAGTTCCTGGTGGTCGTGACTCTTGTGTATAGATCGGATTAAGATGAACTTGTGCTCAACATGACAAACACTACATCAGTTAAATAGCTTATTTAAAACTTACTTGGCACATGTCACAAAATCAAGTTAATCCTATTCTTACTCAATCTTGTTATCAGTCAATTGTATCGCATAATTATCAGGTGCGTTACAAAACTATCAATTGCGTCGCAGGAGTCTGATTGCGCACAACCCCTAATCACTTGTGACTTATTCCTACACTTGTGTCATTTCTAATATGATTGCAACTTATCCATATCAATTTTGCATAACTACATCCAGTTGTGTCGTGCAGTCACAGTTGCAATTAAGCAAAGCGTGGATGTGTCGATCCCTAGAAATTGCGTTGAAAAAATTCAAATTCCTATCCTACCCTAGGTGTGTTTCTAGCACTTACGTCAAATCACAAATAATTACGTCAAACACGATAGCACTTGCGGCTATCCTTGAATGATGCAATTGACTACTAAAATTTTAAACTACCTAAAAATGTGTGAAATAAGAATTTGACAAAAAGGGTTTGTATGCACTCACAGGATCTACTCTACCCTTCGGTCATCTGAATGTCCATAATCAGTATGCTCTGTGCTCGGTGTGAGGAATGTTCTCCATCTTCACTCAGATCTCCTAATCTCCAAACTCCAAATGTGTAAAATGAACCTTTGACTTGCCAATTTCATACTTATACCTCCTAAAAATTAGGGTTTTAATAGGGTTTGTGGTGGTTGCACTTTACTTAAGCCTTGAACCTGCATTCTATCTACCCCGAGGGTCCTAAAGGTCATTTCTTTCACCACCATAGCATTTTCTACCTATTATTTTGACTTTTCGAAACAATTTTCAATTTTTTTGAAAAATTTTGAAAAATTTGCAAATTGTTTTTGAGGGGGCATAGGTCTACTTCATTTTCACTAGGGCATCTTGAGGCATCTTTTGACTGATTTTCTTTGACACAACGCAATAAATTGCATTGTATCAAAGAGGGGCAAAATGTAGACACTAAAAATTGTCTTAGACCTACGACTCCTAATTTCTCCATCATTTCCCCTTTCACTCTTCATGATTAAATAATTTTAATTATTTAATTATTTTCTAAAGTCATAAGTCTTCTATTAATTAAATAATTTTAATTATTTAATTAATTCATTTCTATCTTAATTCCTCGATTAATTAAATAAATTATATTTATTCAATTACATCACTGATGTCTTTTCTCTATAATTAAATAGAATTTATAAATATTTAATTGTTTCCACTTTCAAGTATAATTAAATAATTATATTAATTATTTAGTTATTCACTGTTAGATTTTTGTCACAAATTAATTAAATTTTATTTAATTAATGATAGCAAAGACGATAGAGAGACACGCTCTTTCTATGTAGTGTCTCAACTTCTCTGTTGCTTGTGTTGTAGATAGATAGAGGATCACTGCTTTATCTGGACTAGGTGGCATTAATACTAGAGGAGTGAGTAGACACTTTTAACTTGTTGGAACTCTTGATCACATCTACCATCCCACTTAAATGTGATGTCTTTGTGTAATATATGGGTGAACGAATGACACTTGTCTGCCAATTATGCAATGAATCTCCTAATGGACTATAGTTTCCCCTATAGAATTCTTAGTTGCTTCAGTGGATTTGGAGGAGGCATTTATCATATCACTTTTACCTTTGCATGATCTACTTTGATGCCTCTTCTTGATACTATGTACCCTAGCAGTTTTCTATATATTACTCCAAATACACGCTTTTTTGGATTGAGCCTCAAGTTGTACTATTCGAGCTTGTCAAATAATTTTTCTAGGTTGGTCAAATGGTCTTCTCTTTTGATTGACTTTTCTACTATGTCATCCACATTATCTTCCATAGTTGTATGCAACATATCATGAAATATTGTAGTCATTTATCGCTAATAGGTTGCCCCTACATAATCTTCTAGCAGAAGGCCCCCCATGCACAAGTGAATGTTGTTTTATGTTGATCATCAAGAGATATCTTTATCTAATTATATCTAGAGAAGTCATTAATTAGTGACAATATTTCATGCCCTACAATTAGATCTATGATCATATCGATGCTCGAAAGAGGGAAGTCATCTTTTGGGAAAGCCTTGTTTAGATATCGAAAGTCCATGAAAATTCTAATGCCCCTAGTGGGCTTTGATACTGGTACTAGATTCGGCATCCATTCAGGATAATCAATTGGTCTGATGAAGCCCACCTCTAGCAATTTCTGCAATTCTACTTTTACCAAAAGTGCTATTTTTGGATGCATCTTTCGTAGCTTCTACTTGATAGGTTTAGCTCCAAGGAATACGACTAGGTAGTGTACACACAATTCTGGATCTATCCCTAGCATTTCTACATATGTCTATGCAAAGTTGATTTTCCTTTCATTGATGAATGCTGAGAAGTTCACCTTTTCTTCAAGATCAAGTGATATTGCATGGTATGTTATTTTGGGTGTTTTTGTTTTTCCAACATTGATAGGTTCAGCTTCTTCAACCAAGAGTGTTGACTTCTCTTGATATTTAGAAATAGGGAGATTGAATCCTCCATCTTCGGGTGCCTCGGAGAGGTTTTCACCCTTATATTCATCTTTTATTTTTCTCTTTTTAGGATCCAATAGAGACACATCGTGGTTTTCCCTAGGGGATCTCATTTTGATTTTTACATTGTCTTTTTTTATTTTGCAACTAGAAGACACAATCTCCCCTCCAAAATGTGCTTCTTGTTTGAGTTCCATGACAAACCCTACTTTATGATCTCCTAATGGTATATTGGTTCGAAGTCCCATAAACTTTGCAATAGCTTTATCATTTTGGAATTGATCCAAAACAGGTGTATGATGTTGTTGGTTCCAATCTATTAACTAGGGGTAGCAAAGGGGTAGGCTATCATCGTTATTTGTAAAGATTATAGAAGTTGTCGAAATGGTCAATATAGCTCTAGCATCATTCTCCCATTGGGTATCTAGGTCATCATTTCCAGAAGTGATGGAATCCCATTCATACTCATTAGAGTTTGTTTCATAAATATAGTCTTTAAGTATAGGTTTACTAGGTCAGGTAGGGACTATACTTATGCTAAATCTTTCAAATAGGTCCTCGATTGGTAAATGGTTGTTTATAAGATGGTAGGTATCCAATGTCTTAACATTAGTAGAAGGAGCTCCTTTCTCAAAAGAGGCAAATCTAGTGTTTGGAGTAACCATAGCATAATCCCATGTTCTTATTTCTTTGATCCACTATAATAGGTTCCCATCTGCCTTGTTTGTGTCGCCCAAGGCCACCTTTTCTAGGGTATCCCATTTTTTTAGCCATCTAATACCCTTTACTGATAGGATCAATGGGAAAGGGTTGTAATTTTTCTAGTTCTTCTTGTTCTTCTTTGTAGATCATTGACGAGAGGTCCTATTTAAATATTTCCTCATCTTTCATATCTCCCCGCTTGATAAAGATCATGGGTTTGACTACCATTGTTACTGCTTGAACATGTTTGATCTCCTTTAGATCTCCATAAACCTTTGGTGTTGGGAGAAGCATTCTAATGCAAAAGGTTTTACTGAAAAGATAATTTTTTTTACTTTTGTCAAGTACTTGAATCTTGGAATCAGATTTTGGTTGTTTAATTGATGTGGTATTAGTTGAGGTTGATTGTAGTGTTGATGGGTCAACATATGAGGAGTGGAATGATATTTCATTACTAGGTACTTGCTAGATTTTGTTGTATTTCTCCTCCAATTTTGCATAGTAGTGGAAGGGTTCAAATCAGCGTATACTATAACTTCCTTTCCTTCGTGAGGAAATTTTAGACACTGGTGAAATGTCAACAGAACTGGTTATAGTGCATAAATCCATTGGCATCCTATAAGAAGGTTATATGGTAGCTCAAGGTCTAGTACTTGACATGTTGTTTATGTTGTTGTTGGTCCTATCTATATGGGAAGCCTGCTTGTTCCTTTTGAATTTCTTTCGAGGTCATCATAAGCCCTTATAGTGATGCTTTTCCCTTATCAATTACATCATCAAAATACCCTAGTTTTTTAACAAATTTCAAGGTACAAATGTTTAGACCTGCACCACTATCTATCAATAATATTTTGACTTTATGTAACTTGTGGACACCAACCTCTATATAGAGGGCTTGGTTGTGGAACAATATTTGTGGAAGGTCTTTCTCAGAAAAGACTAAATGATGAGTGGCTGTGATTTTGCAACCATGGCTTGAAACTGATCAGGATTGAGGTCATCAGGGACTGATGCTTCCATATCTTTCTCTAGTATTTCCTTATGCACAGGTGATAATTTCAATAGCTCTAGGATGGATATCAAAGAAGGGGTTTTCTTCAGTTATTCCACAATACTATATTCATTGGATGACTTAGTTGTGGGTTTAGGTGGGGCTCCTTGTAATGTGGCTTTCCCTCAATGGGTAGTTACATTACGTTTCGGGTCCATGCCTAGTATAGTTAGCACATTAACTCTAGTGTCATCTTCTTGGGAGAGGGTGCCTAGGACATTGTCATCATAGGTGTAGTTGGCACTGTGATAGTCTTGTTCTTTCCCTTTGTCATTTTTGTTAGCATGTTTAGGAATTGGATTCATGTATATTTTGAGGTCTTTGTTTCCAAGATGGTGTTCTACATCAACTTCTCCCTTGTCAATTAATTCTTTCACTATATGTTTAAGTCTCATGCAGTTATTCATTGTATGTCCCTTGATCTTGTGGAACTCACATAAGTCTTTTTCATTGTACCATGGTGTTTTAAAACTTGGCTCTTCATAGTTTGTGTGCTCGTTGACTTTGATGAGGTCTTATTGAACTAAGTTATGCATGATTGTCTCAAGTGTTTCTCCTACTGTAATAAATTTCCTCCTTGGTTGGCTATATTGTCTTTGTTGTCCTCCCTTATTTGCTTGTTGGTTATTTGATTGATTATTTTCGGGATAGATGAGTTGATTGTTTTGTATGTTGTTGGAAGCGTAGCTTGTTTGTGCAATTTGGGCTTTCTTTTGTGGTCCATTAGGATTTTGCACATTCCATACAGCTCTAGCATCAACTACTCCATCATTTGTAACATTTTTGTTTTTGGCCCAAATCTTGGGTTTGTCATTTGAACTAGAAGGGTTGTCTTTTGAGTTATTTAGTTTAATGAATTCCCTTGCTATGATATATCTTTCAATTTGTAGTCAATTTTTAATAGTCTCTTTAAAGTTATTGGAGCACAACATGGTGAGTTGGTAATTTATTTTTTCTTGGACATTGGAAACAAAGATATCTACCAGTTCTTTGTCAGGAATAGGCCACTTGCACCTACTAGCTTTATGTCTCCATCTTTGTAAGTAGGATGTAAAGGATTCCCCTTGGATTTGTTTAATCTTGTAGAGATCAGTGATGGTGACATCATGTTCTATGTTGAATGAGAAGTGGCTCACAAATTTGTTAGATAATTCATCAAAACTCTTAATACCTGGTGGTAGGTGGGAGAACCATTCCATAGTGTTACTAGTAAGACTGCGTGAAAAAAGTCTCATTAGGTAGGAATCATTGTTTTTCACTTCCATGCAATCTACTGAGAAGTCTTGCACATGTTCTATCGGATCACCTTTTTCCCTTATACTTGTCAAATTTTGGTATTTCAATTTTTTTTGGGAAGGGGAGCATAGTAATAGAGCGATCAAAAGGGAAAGGACATATATCCTGTAAAGTGTAGGTATTCTTTGGCTTTCCAATATGGATGTCTGATATCCTTTGATTTAGGGCTTTTAGTTGCATGCCTACCTCTGTATTTGGTACATTTTTTTGGGGACCCTATGCATAGTAGTCTTGTTGTCCCAAAATGTTTGTTTAGTCATAGGTTCAAGGGCATGGTGGAGGTATATGACCTTGGTAACCATGTTGGGTGGAAGGAGGGTTAAGTCCTTGTTGTATGGAAGGAGGATTAATTCCTTGTTTATTGTAAGGATGGTTAAGTCCTTATTGTGTGAAAGGTGGATTAAGTCCTTATTGTGTGAAAGGAAGATTAAGTCCTTGTTGTGTGAAAGGAGGGTTAAGTCCTCGTTTATTGTAAGGAGGGTTAAGTCCTTGCTGATTTTATTGAAGAAGGGTACCTTGGTAGTGCGTTGGTGGTACACCTTGTTGTGTTTTATTTTTCTAAAGGGTACCCCGGTAGTGTGTTGGCGGTACACCTTGTTGTTGGGATGAATTGTTTTGAACAGTACCCTAGTAGTGCATTGGTGGTAAAACTTACTATTGGGATGAATTATTTTGAAGGTTACCCTCGTAGTGCATTGGTGGTACACCTTGTTGTTGGGACAAATTGTTTTGAAGGTTACCCTGGTAGTGTGTTGGTGGTACACCTTGTTGTTGGGATGAATTTTGTTGAAGGGTACCCTGGTAGTGCATTGGTGGTACACCTTGTTGATTTGGTATGTTAGTTGAAGGATCAATATATTATGCATTTTGTGTTATATATTGTCCTTGTGATGGGATGTTACCTTGTTGTTCCATTGTTAGAAATTTTCCCATGTTTTTCATATTGATGTTTTGTGGTATGTATTGAGTTGGACCTCCTTGATATTGTTGGGCCACTGTTACTTGTTCAATTTGGGATGGTTTCCTAAATAAAGGGCTGTCCATTGGTTGTTGTTTAGGTCGATAATTACTTTGTGAGAAGATTGGTGGCATGTTTGGATTCTCCACTAGTTTGGGTATTTTTCTTAAAACTGATTTATCCCCTAAGGGATGAGGTTGGGATCCTTAAGACCTTCCACATTAAATTCTATAGGTAGTTTAGCACCACTTTGTGCTAATTTTAAGTAGGTATTTGGATTCTTTCCTAGCAGTTTGTCCATTATTTTAAGTACTTTAGGATTGTTGGAGTATTGAAACAATTATTCATCTATTTCTTCCTCACTATCCAATTCTTATATGACCATGTCCTTGGGATTTTGATCAGACCTATCCATCATTTCTTGTTGTTTATAGATTACTTCCTCTTCACTTGGTGGTTGGTTGGGTGTTGCCTTGAGTGTGGGTTCCTTTCGAGGAGTTATAAGGTCACATGGTCTATAACCCCATGGGTCACTTTTGTCATTTATGTTCGTTGGGGGCATATTATAGCTACTTTTGTTGGCTTCCATCCGTTTTCTATGTTGAGATCTTGTGGTTGTCATAAACAAGTCCAAGACCTAGTTTTTGAATTTTTGTGATCAATCACTATGAAATGATGTTTTTTTCCATTTTAAAAGATTGGTGGTTTTTGTAAGCCAATATTTTCTATCGCCACATGAGAGGTGGTAATATAGGCCTTTTGGCCGTAAGATCCATTTTTCATTCCTCTTCGTCTATGATATTAGTTGTGTTTCTCCAAGGAGTTGGCATTTCCTTTTTCTCAAATACAAAACTTTTCAAACTAATAATAATGTCTAATTGTTCACCTTAAATTTGTGTGAGGTTTGGTTGTATAATGGGTGTTGTAAGATTTGGTTGTTGAATTGGAGCAGTAGGATGCCAAATGTTCATAAAGTGAGTGATGTTGGTGAGTTTTTTGGAGATGATGCTATTTTCAGGACTCAAAATGTTTGAAAACTTGGATCGATATTTCACTTTGTTTTTCTAGAGGATATATTTTGAAGAATCTACTTGAACTAGCCTTGAGGTTCAAGCAAATGTTGATATCTTAGAATTTTTAGTGAAGGAATGATCCAAGTTACAGTGTTTTGATTTTGAATCCTAAAACTAGGTTGGAGCATTTGATTTTGTAAATGGATATGGACTGATGATGTGTTATGGAGGTCTAATTGCTTTTTGTTTTTACAGGGTGAAAGATGTAACCAATTTTGGATTAGTCCCTAATTTTCACTAGAAAATAAGGCAAAAGTGACAATCCTTACAATAGTAGCGTTCAGTTTTAGGACAACTGTGATAAAACTTAGAGCAGTAGTGGTCTCTTTTTAAGTTTGTGATTGGTAACAAAGAGCTCGATAGCAGAAGGTTTTAGCAAAAGCGGTTATTTATGTGTCAATAGAAGCAAATTTTTCTATGACAACTGCGGTAGTTTCAACAAAAGCGGCCTTTGTTTCAAATTTTATGACTGGTGAAACAATGAATTCAATAGCAATAAGTCTAGAAAAAGTGACATTTCTTATGTCTACTATGGCACAATCATAGGTCAAGTGCGATGAGTATTTTTGGCAAAAGTGGTCTAGTTTAGCAATAGTGTTTCTATTTTGACATGGACTATAGAGCAATAGTGATTCATTTAAGAAATTGTGAGAAATTTTGTGTCAACTGTGGTAATGATCAGATCAATAGTGGCAAGTTATTGCATCAACATTTCTGTTTAAGTCAACTACATTTTTCTTGTGCAAGAGCGATAAAGTTTTATCAGTAACTACAAAAGACAAAGACTGATAGCAATAGGTTTTTGGTCAACTGTGATAGCTCTTAGTTCAATCGCAGTATAAACAGTAGCAGTAATGGCTTCTGTTCAAATTTACTTCTAGTTTTCTATTTGATAGTAGTTTGGACAAGTTTTCAATTTTTGATATCATGTTTGATTCTAATTTGTCTTCATATTTTGGCAAGTGATACAATACAACACAACAATAAAAACTATTTGACCCTAAATGTTTATAGCTTAAGCATGTTTCTTTCCACAAAACCTCAAAATTTGTGAAAGTCAAAATAATAAAGTCATAGTTCCCAATGTTGAATTTTTCTTAATGTGACTTGAAATGTAAGCCTGAATATTTAGAAACCTTTATAGATATTTGTTTAAAAGATATCTTTTAACGAGTACAAACATAGGGCTCCTTTCAAAGGTATTCACACTAAGTCCAAAGGGTTTGAGATTTGATAACCAAGTTCAATTTTTATTTTGATGTGATCATTTTAAATCAAGCAAAGTGTTTGATGTCCAAAGTAACTGAGAATTTTGGCAAGTTCGTGAAGACAATTTACAACCTAGAGATAGGCACATTCTTTTAGGTGGGCTTACCTCATGCCCCGAAAGGATGGTTTTACATGCAACTTATGGAGAGAATTTTAACTCAACCATAAATCAGACTTGGTAAGTAACTTATCGAAAGTAAATTTTGATGCACCACTTTCAAAGAATGTTTTGGCTAAAAATGGTGGCCTCTACTACATTGGTTCTTAGTCATTCTTAGGGAATCCAACACTTTTCTAGCACCCAACAAGCTATTTAAGGCTTTAACCAGCTTACTTGGGGATCTATATACACAATGGTACCTCCCCTTTCGTGAATGGAACTGACGGAAAAGTAATCATCGATTAAGTCATTTTGCATTTAGCCTTGACCATTTATATAGTGGCCTAAGTGAAAAACTGCTTTGAGTCACCTTTGAGTCACCTTTGAGTTTTCCAACACGGGATGTGTCTCAAAGGTAGACCCTCTAAAGGTAATGCTTTGAAATGAAACAAGTGTGAAACTCAAAATGCTTTTCATCACCCAAGATCACCAAAAGACATGAGGGGAAAGGATAGACACTTAGTTTTCCAAACATGGAAAATACAAAATATAATTCATTGCAATATTCTTTTTACGCCCTTCGAGCAACGCTATCCAAAACAAGAAAAATGAATGAAGTGTGAACAAGATAGCAATTTGTTTTTTATATGTGCACCAATTTTGAAGTGTTCTAGATTTCAAGCAAGTAGATCTAGTAGTATGCAAGTTAGAATGTATTTATCTAGTTTTAAGCACCAGCTTGATTGTTTCTAATAGCCTTGTCTTAATGTGGTTGAAACAAAAGAAAGCTCATTCATTCATCAACAAAATAAAAGTGTTTGGTCAAAAGAAAAGCATTCCATTTTATGAGCACCAAAATGAAGTGTTGTTCTAATCTATGAAAGCTTTTGAAAGTTCATTTTAAGACTCCAAATCGAAAAGTGTAAGTTGTGGGGCTGAATTTTTAAGCACCAATTAGAAATATTTTCTAAACTAGCAAAGATTTTAAAAATTGGGGCTTGGACCATTTGTCTTCTCTGCAATAAAATTGTTTAGTTTTTCTTGATGTAAATTGTATCATATCCTTGCAAGAGATGCACAAAAAAAGTCAACAAACACAAAACTTCCAAAGCAAGCACTCGTTAGCATTAGAAATCAACAAAATTACTTGCATATTTTAAATCAAAAAAATCAAAGCAATAGAGTTAGTAATTTGAGAAATAGCGAACTTCAATCTGCATCAATAGTGGTTAGCTTTGGCAAGAGCGATCTAGAATGAGGCAGTAGTGTTTGAAAAATTCACAGTAGCGTCCCTGTCAAAAACTGATCGTTAAAGACTTGCAAATCAATAGCAATTTAGAATAGAAATAGCGGTCCAAAATAGGGCAGTACAACATTCAAAAAATGTGCAATAGCATCCAGAAATTGACAACAACCGTGTGAAAAATTATGTAGCTTCTATGTGAAAACTGTCAACAGCATGTCTAGAAAGTGCAACCACATTCTAAAACCTACATTTGCTTAGGAAAACTCAAGGAAACATCAATTTTAAGGATCAAGGTCTCACCAGGTGTGCCAAAATGTGTAAGGGGGAAATCGAGAAGCGTGAGGAAATCAAACATGAATGAATTAAACAAGATTTAATTCAAAGAAAGATAGATTCCATACCCAATTCTCATGAAATGAACATTACAAGATTATTGAATTTAATGAAATTTAAGCAATGCAAGTTACAAGAAAGCATACAATGAATTCAACTAATTATATCGTTACCCATCTCATGTCAAAGTGTATCCACAATGATATTGAATTGCGTTGTATCAATGCAAAGCCTCCATCATGCACTTGAAAAAGCTTTAATGTGGTGTGATGGTCATCAAAGATGCGTGTAAAAGATCTCAAGAAATCAATGATTAGTTTAGCAAATTACTTCATTGCACAAAATATGTCAATTCTTCGATCATTTTTTAGGATGGAGAGGATTGTTATATAGATTTACATTTCAAGATGAACATCATGATTAAACAATGTTGAATCAAAATCAATGGTTGAAAGTTGTTGAGAAGAATTAGATTGCTTAGTTAGCTTCTATGATCGAATCAATTAAGGATGTTAATTGATCAATAAGAGGAAATAGATTACCTAATATGTGGAATTGAGGAAATCGAATTGAACCTTCAGTGGGATTGAAGAACAGATGAATTAGTTAGGAAATAGATGGATCAATCATCCAATTAGAGTGAGCAATCGGTGGATCATAATTTTCTCAATCATAAAAGTGGGAGAGGGTAATTAATTAATTGAATTAATTAATCAAGCCTTTTTAAGTTGAATGTGCAAGTCATGTTTGACTTTTACAAACAAAGTTGTATTTGTTTTGTTTGACCTTTTTTGGATGATTTTTTTGTAGTGTAGAAAACTGTAGCCTTTTACATGATCACACTTGTTTGGGCCCTCCCTACTAAAATTCGGCTTCTTTATGCCTTATTTGGTCCTATTTTGCATCGACAAGCCTTAATTAATGCATCTTTCTGAGGATAATCCTGACATATATCAATTGACCACTCATAATTTAATGATTTTGGTTTGTATGGCCTAGATTTTGTGATCTGGGACTCATACATCACCTTGGGCATATGGGTCCCACCTAAGTTTCAGGGTCAACCTAAATTTAACATAAAACTAAATATTTCTTAGAATTTGTGTCCCAAGCTTAGCCTACTGGGACTCATACGCCCTAACTGGCATATTAGTCCCGCTTAGCTTGGACCTAATTTTGAATTCAATTCTTAGTGGTATTTTATTCTCCTAGATCTAATGTTGGCTTGTAGTGTTGTAATTTTGAGAAATTTGGCATAAACAAGTATAAATATACAAGGTTAATTCACATATTTTCTACTAGCAATTCAAGTGATCTTATAAGTATTCAAGTAAGGGAATTATAGAGCATTCAAGAGCATTCAAGAGTGATTATCAAGCATTTTGGAGCATTACTCAAGTATCAAGTATCATGTCAAAGTCATCATGCATCATGTTTGTTTTTTATCTAACATTTGTGATGTAGGTTTTTATGATTCAAGCAAGCATTCAAGTCAATATCCATATCATTCAAGCAAGAGTCAATATCTACATTCATGCTAGCCATTACATACAAGATTGCATCCTTTTGTTCAAGGGTTTGGTGAGTTGCAACATTGCATAATTGTTCATACATCATTCCTTCATTCTATTTGATTTCATTTCAAGGTTTGATTACCAAAACAGGGTTTGACCAAGAAAAACCCTTATCCACTAACAAAACAAAAAAATTCCCTCTCTTTGATGTGTGATTTTTTTAGATTTAGGTTGAAGATCCATTGAAGAGCAAGATTGGAGAAAAAAAATTCAAGTTGTCAAAGTTATCACCTTACTTGCAAGATCACAAAAAGTCACCTATAGGTTGCAATTTAGTGTTTCAGACTTGGAGAATTGACAAGAGAGAAGCTACAGAAGAACATAAGAGGATATTAGAGTTTAGATCAACCCTAATACTAGGACTAAATCGCCACTTGTGGTGTATGAGTCCCAGTATACTAGATTTTAGACATTTCTAGCAGATCTTGATTTGCTAGTTCTAGATTCCAGTTTCTATCGAAAACCCTAAATTGTGACTAAATCAACCCTATTGGTCTATGAGTCCTAGTGTGCATTAAAAGTCAATATTTTCAAGATTTCAGACCCTCATTCAAGCCTCTTCAGTTTCCAGGTGCACCTCTATTTATCTCCATTTTATTGTTCTGATTTGAGTTCATTTCTAGGTCATTTACTTAAGTTTTGCATATCATTTACATTTCTTGTCTTTCCAAGCCCTAGCTTGGTGGTGAACCCCCTTTTATTCTTTAATCACACCCTAGGACACCTTATTGCAGATCTGTTTCCCTCATTTCCATCCCTAGATTGAGATCTCTAAGGTTTCCTTGAGTGAAACTTGTAGGAAATTGGTTGTTCTATCTCCCAAAACATAGAGCGACTATTTTCTAGGTTTCAGTTTTGTTTTTAATTTAATTATTCAAGTTTAGGGGAAAGTGATTTAATTAAACTATTAAGTCTTAATAATTTAATTGACTTAGGGGAATAGGGTAAATTAGCGATATAATTAAATAATTTTGATATTATTTAATTAATCAGGATGAATAAAGTTAGATTGGGACTTTATTAAATAAATGAAATTTATTTAATTAGTCAAAAATGATAAAATAGTG
This sequence comes from Sequoia sempervirens, assembly GCA_007258455.2. Classification (NCBI taxonomy): domain Eukaryota; kingdom Viridiplantae; phylum Streptophyta; class Pinopsida; order Cupressales; family Cupressaceae; genus Sequoia; species Sequoia sempervirens. The sequence continues at coordinate 10,691,089 of VDFB02000010.1, read as the reverse complement.
AATTAACTAAATAATATAATATTATTCAATTAATAGAGGAAATTAGGGTTTTTGATGTAATTGATGCGAAATGCAGTGATATTAGATGATAATGATGTCGATGATGAGAAAATGTCATTCAGGATGTGCGATAAGTGTTTAGTCATTTTTACATGTCTACAATATTCCTCTAATCTCTTTTCTCAAATGGACTTTAAAACATATAACCTTTTCCCTTCTAATTTATTATTTTGTCTTATCTCGCTAGCTTCTACGTTGTTTATTTTAGTTAATCCTCATCATTAATTTTCTCTTGCTCATTACTCATACAATTCCTTAGGTTCCTTGTTGTGGCACCCATAAAAATAACTAACTACTATTATTTAATTAGATAATAATATTGACAAGAACATTGATACCTTGATTAATCATTATTTTCAATATTATTTTTCATGAGGTACATTATCCCCCAGTAGAAGGAGGTCAAGGTGCAAGATGAGAATTTTCATGGCTGAGTAAGGATAAGGTGGAGAGATAGATGAGTCTGAGTATTAAATGAATAACGAAAAGTAATTTTGGATCTTACTCAAACATACGAGCATTGTCTTGTTTCATTAATTGATTCTTAGACATATCAATCAACAAGTCATCATTTCTATAATTTTGTCTTTTTTTGGTGGATTTTATTATGTAATTATTATTTACTTATCATCTTGATTGTTGTTGATTAGCTATTAGTCCATTAGTTACCTTGACCCTATTGAAATTGTGAGTATTTTTGGTTAAACTTATATTAGTAATGATCTAAAAATAATATAAAAAGTGAATTTATTTAAGTAAAAGGAAATGTGAAACCATGGTGTAGTATCTATATAGCCAAAGGAAATACATATATATTAAAACAAATAATAAACCATTGATAAGACAATGGCTTGTGGCATGGTGTTTAAAATGAAATTTAGAAGGTGGATAACTTATCAAAATCATTTCAAAATACAACTTTAAATTTAAATGCATGATATGTGATTGAATGGACATCAAGTAAGCATGGGAAAAAAAGAGTGAATAATGATTAAGGATTAAAAAAAAATGAACAAGATGAAACCCTAACATCTACCAAATATTGGAATGAAGTAGAGAATGAAGGGAGAGTGGCGGTGGACATGGTGACTACACTCCTCACTTATATTGAGTTTATAGAATCCTAACCCATGAGAGGTGCCATGTATGGTTTTCATGGGATTTATCTTGTGTTATGGCTATCATTGGTGGAGAAAGAAGCATGATATATGAATGTAAAATTATCAAGTTCAGGGGTGTTGTGTATGAAATCTTTTGGAATATTGTATAACTATTCTAAGAAGAATTTTGGAGAGGTTTTCAGTGTTTGTATTTCTGATTTGAAATTTGGGTGCTTGAACTTAGTTTGAGGTTCTTTGAGCTTGATTTGACATTATATTTTCTAGTTTTTATATTATATAATATTTTAGAAATCATTTGCTTGTAGATCTAGTGTCACATGTAAGCAATATAACCTCTTTTTAATGTTAATTTTATGCAATGGATGTATCTTTATTTTGTTGTTGTAAATACTTGATCTTTATTTCAAAGAAGGAAAATGTGGATTTTGTAGTTTAACATTCAATTTGAAAATTTGTTAGCTGTTATGGAAGGGCCAAGCCACTCCCATGGAAGTAAATTTAAAATCATAGCTATAATTTTGAATGAGGATAAGAAACACAAAATATAAAAATTGAGTCAGGACCACTAGAAAGCAAAGACTCAAAATCACACAAAATATAGACTATATATATCCTCTCTTACATAAAAACACATCATCTGAACAATAAATTATTATATTTGAAACAAAAGATCAAAATGAACATTATGCCCAAACTTTTAAAAATAAAATAAAAAGTACTAGAAATACACTTTTCATCATTACAATATAAAAATGCCCAAACTTTTATAGAGAAACTAAAAAGATAATAGAAAATTATGTTTATAAATTACTCTTAAAACAAATTGGTGTATAAAACCTCTGAGATCTTGCAGAGAAAATACATGGAAAATTGTGAGCAATCTTCAAAATGCGTATCCCAAAGTTCACTCACAAAGTCACACAACGTTTCTCCTGCAGAGAATGTCTCATGTACGATTCAGATCGAGTTCTGTTTATGATGAACTCATCCCCATCAATTACATTGTATGCAACAAGCCATTGCAGTTATTTATAATACCAATCTTCCCATATAACAAACACTTGGAGCCTATGCTAACAGATATTACTAATAAGACCAACAAAGGCTTAAATATGGATGGCAAAGAGCGTGAATAGAACTAGGCATAGGAACACATTCCATAAACACATTTTCCCTTTTTACTGCAGACGACCCCACAGCTGCCACAGTTCTTTTTATCATAGGCCACGTTGGTACACTTCCCATTACAGCAAGCATAACCGAAGGCGCAATACTTACCACAGCTACCACAGTGATAACGATCTGTTAATACATTGTAACAGCGGTCTTTGCAGCAACGGGATTTCACTTGACCCGGAATATCGTTCTGCTTGCATACACTCTTGTGGGCACTGCATGACGCGCTCTTAGCCGGAGATGGCGCAGGCGCTTGGGCTTTCTCTGCAAGAAACCGGCTCAGTATTGCCTTCCTTGGATACCCAAATGACGCCATTGTCAAATCTCCCTCCACATTGCTTATCACCATTGCAATCACTGCAAACATAAGCAATGCCATTGCCACAAACCTTGCAATTGCCCCCATGAAGAGCAGTGAAAGCGCTGCCAATGATGAAGTCTGAGAGGCCGCGTCGAGTGAATAGTGAAAGCAACAGGCTGAGTAAGTGATTATATAGTAATGTTCAGCAAGAATCTGCTGGCACTTTCCTTTCTCCATTAAAATAAGTCTCTTCTTGGTTACTTCAATTTTAAACTAGCAGAGTAATGAATGGGGAAACCATGACTGTATGCTAGGCCCGTATCCGTAGTCGGTGGGCACGGGGAAGACGATGCGCTTGTACGCAGAGACCTAAGAGCTATAACTCGCCGGCCCATGCACGTCTCTATTGTTGCATGCGAAGTCAATAATGGCCTTTTTCTACGTAGGAAACCACATGCAATTGTAGCGCGAGAGCCTAGGCTTGACCTTATAATATAATGTGAACATCTAATTGGCAATCCCCTTTTTCAAATATTGTAGAAGTTTTCTTGGGGTGATAGACATTTTTATTTTGGAGTCATTAATGATTTGACCTGTTCACAAGGATATCTAGATTTCTACTGTCGACCTTTGAACTTTAATTGTGGCAGTTTTTATCTATTTTTTAAATAAATAATAATATATTGGTTTTCTTAAATGTCAACTAAGCTGTTATTAGTTGGCATGTTTGAATGCTTTACGACTCAAAGTGACAAGACACTTCATAATCTCTATAATGACATTTGTTAGGCGGGAATTAGTTTTAGTATTGACGACACAAAAATTAGGTTGAATATATTTCGATTGATTTCCTATTATTATGAATTTTATTTGCATATGTTTAAAGAATAACTTAGAGTTAAGTATGTTATAAGAAATGGCATAGATTGATTTTGAGTCTTATGAGTTCAACCTTTCATGTTATAGATCTGATTTTAACATGTAAAATTAATCTATTTCATGTGGGAATGAACAAATAAATAATGTGTTTTTTTTCACATTTGCTTTCTAAATGTCTAATTCTATCAAAAAGGTGTTTAGAGATACAATTGAGAAGCTTATTAAATTGATGGGTGAATGAGTTCTCCTAACTCAAACCCTTGATGGACTAAATTAATCGTGACGAGAAATATCAAAGACAATATTCACAAATCCATTTCTAGGTGGCTTATGTGATGATAATGTGTATTTGATTCCTTTGATGCTCTTTAGAATTGAAGTGTGCTCTCATTATTATCCTCTTAGCACGTGATCTCCCTATATAAATTTAATGATAATGTGTATTTGATTCCTTTGATTGTCTTTAGAATTGAAGTGTGCCCTCATTATTATCCTCTTAGCACGTGATCTCCCTAGATATAAAATTAAGTCTGCATTAAATGTATTTAAATAATAAGACATAGTAACATGTTGCATGAAACATTTGCTAGGTTAACTTATAACTACTAATAGAAAGAGGTGAGAAAGATAGACTTTGAATGGAATCTTAGGTTTTATGGATCATTCACATGCTCCACTTAGATCAATCTATATGAATAAGTTGGTGATCTCGAGTTAAGGAGTGAATGTCTAAAAATCAGCTTACAAATGTAGCTAAAACAATGATGGATAGGAGTAAGGTTGTGATTTAATTCTAACACAACAGTATGCCACAAGTGTTACTATGGAGTTGCATTAATTCACTTCCACAAAGGTGAGCATAAAACTAAATATGAAATGGCATAGGTGTGCTAATTTCATTTATACATTTTTGTCCCACTTTAATGTGCTTGTGAATCTAACATGAGTAGGAATTTCAAAGTATATGGACATGCTTAGCCAATATAAAATGCAAATATTCAAATACATGTAAAGGAAACTATTTAAAAAAAAAATCATACAATGTTTCTTCTCAAACTCTCCTCGATGAGTACTAAATGGAAACCTACAAAACAATTCAAAAAGTATGTGATTAATATCATCTATCAAGTAAATTGTACTATATATAAACTATAAGATGTTATAACTATCTAGGAAAAATGAAAAGAGAGATAAATAGATAGTAGATTCTACCAATTGAACTTTGTGCAATACAAAAAATGCAATAAGGGTCCATGCATTGTAGCCATATGATTAAACCTAAAGTAATAAGGCAATGTGATAAAAAAATCACTTGATGTGGTATGAGATAAAAATATCTACATGATGTGGTTGATGTAATAAATCTTTGTGAGATGTAACATGTGATAAAATCTACATGATGCAACCATGTAATGTGATAATACTCCACATAATGTCATAATTCATGTAATAAAATTCTACACATGCTAGCATTCAATTATAAAATGATATATCTTTGTCTAGATATAGTGGTGATTCGATATCTAGCACAAAACTATATCTAAAATCTCAACCATAAATTTTTTTTGATAACATATGCCCTCTCCAATTAGTCACATGCAAATCATGCAATGAATCAGAGGAGGGGGGTAAATTTGATACATGATTTAATGATATATAATGGTGAAATCTATAAGGTAATGAACTAAGATGTAAGCATATAAGCATGATGAAGGAATGATGATCCCTAACGTTCACTACAATCAAATAATAGGATAGCTCTAGAAGCATGATAAGAAAATTTTAGCACTTAAATGATAGCATAGTAATGAGTATTGGCAAGGTTCTACATATCAAAGAAAAACCTTATATTCACCAAAATTATTACTACACAAAAGGATAACTTGAAGAAAAATCAAAGGTCTTGTAGCTTAATTGAAGAAAATGTGGTATTAAATTTTCTTACTATTAGTAACCTTGATACATCCTAAAGACATGCCCCAATAGTCATTCAATTGTATATATAATCACTAATGTACCAAAAAGTTATATAATAATGAGAAAAGGAAAATATCATGTAATATTGTAGATGCAATGATTTATTCAACCATAATATAAGATAAAAAATTAAATATATTATATTAGATCTATGTTATGTTGGTTAGATATATGTGAATGTTACATATAATTCCTAATTTGATTTTTAAGTCTACTACTATAAAAACTATACTTCTCTCCTCTAGATTACATTAAGATCAATACTTTGACATTTAAACATTATCAAATTATCCCCACAGCCCCACAATCTAATTTTCTTGTCAACAATTAGTGATAACACACAATTTTTAGTTCAATAATGCTCAAAAGAGGGAAATGAGTGTGGGATACATATTGAAAGAATTCATAAAAAAATGTCATTCACTTTGAGAGGACTAGCATAAATTAGCACATATTTCCTTTAGGGGGCTAGGCAACAAAAAATGACACGAGAAAGGGGGAGATTATGAAAGCACGTGACTACAAGAGAAAAGTTCTAAGGTGTAATGTTTTGGGCAAGATAAAAAAAGAAGGGGTATAGAATGAATAAATTAGAAGAAATAATTAGGAAAAAAAATATGTGAATAGAAAAATAGAGGAAGGAATTAGAAAAATAAATAATATATAGAAGAAAATAGACAAACATAATAGGGATAGTGAAGAAAGATACAAAAATAAAATATATAAAAATATAGAAATGGAAAATAAAGAGAAGAGTTCTATCATTAAGGGATAATGTTCTAGAGAATAATATATAGACAAGGAAAACATTAAATAAAGAAGATAGGAGAGTAAGAGCATAGAAATGCTAGAAGCCATGGACCTAACTAGCTGAGAAGAAAAGAAGTTTTAGAGCTAAATATATCATCAAAATAAATGATAAGCAGAATGATGGAATTAATAAAAACCATGGGGAATTTTTACATAGGAAAATCATTGAGATAATCAATAGAAGAAGGATAAGTTGGAGAGGAATAAGTACGAAAAGGAGACAAGGAATGAAGTAGATAGGGATAAGTTGGAGAGGAATAAGTATGAAAAGGAGACAAGGAAAAGTGGTAGTAATAGGAAAAGGAAAAAATGAAGGGTGGTCTTTGGAAGTGATGACTCAAGACCTAAAACTATAGAAGCAACATGAAGAGAAAGGATTAAATAGATAAAAATATCAGAACTTGAATAGAATCTATGTTTTAGTAATATAGACATCATTTATATGGCATATTCTTTATTAAGATGTATGGTTGTGTATATATAATCATGATAATATGTCTCAAAATTTATTCCTATTTATTATACATTACAAAAGTAAATTTATAATTTACATGATCATGAAGAAAAAAATCATTATGGAAGTTGAACTAGTTGGCCTTCCATGTATGATGCTTCATCTTTCAATAATTAATTTTTTATTGTACTTTGTATTAAAAATTGTCATTTCATGTGAAATGGATATATAAGGTGTGTGGGGTATTTTTTTTGGTTCCTTAATATGTTACATAATGTTCTATTCTTAACTTTAGACTACACACTGTACATGTGCTAGTATTTGAGGAAGCAAATGTTTTGTAGAACATAAATAAAGTTGTGTGGTGTGACCCTTCAATGCGGTGTGTGTGGCACTTGATGTAAAAAGATGCATACAAACTAGGGAGTGAATTTTGAGTTGTGTATCACGGTTCCTATTACTGTACATACATGATACATAATACAAGGGGTTTTGTGCAATTTTGTAGCATACTATGGTACTAAAGTCTAGTGGTGTGCACAATTGACAATAGTGCACATATGGGTGTGTGCATCGAGATGAGGGACCAAAAAGTGGCAAAAACTACTTTTTGGTCCGAACAACATATAATGCACGAATATTATGAATTGGTAGTGGCTAAGCCTATCGGGGTGTGCACAAATATGGGGGACCAAAAAGTTGCCAAAACCACTTTTTAGTCCAAATAACATATAATGTGCTAGCATTATGACTTGGTAGTGACCAATCCTAGGCTTGGTCACTACCAAGACATAATACATGCATGTTATATGAGCCATAAAAGAAAAAATCTCACAAAATGGAAGCATGTTATAACATGCTCATATTTTGTGAGCCTTTTTTTGCTTTTATGGCTCAAATATCATGAGTGCATTATATAACATGCTCATTCTATAACTTACTTTTGAAAATACCAACCCTTAGGGTTGTATTTTTCTTTGGAATCAAACCCAAAGGATTAGAAAAGTACATGTCAACACCCAAAGATACATGTTTTCTATAAAATATAGAAAAATAATTAAATATTAGGTGTGCTCTCCATCAATTTTGTATATTATTTATGTCGATCTAAAAAAATATTACAATAATGTCAAGTTTTCTCATGCCTTTATAACCGTATAATTTTTTTATATATCAAATATGTTAAGGATTTTATCTTCAATTTATTTTGCTACTATCTTTATTTTTTCTGAAAACTTATGTATAGCATTGTTGGTTTCGTTTTTTATCCTTTTAACCAAATTTGAAATAACTTACATTTTACATTCTAGACTACATTATATACACATTAAAAAAAAATCCTTTTGATTATTTAAAAAAAATAGAAGTAAGCACACTCAACTTTTTTTTAGGATGTGTCCATTTTGAGCATTTATAAAAAATCATAAATTCATAAAAAAAATAGGCATAAACAATGTGATTTTAATCTAATTTCCATTGAAGCAACTTGTAAAATACTTTTAAAAGTTAAAATTATATAGGGAAAGACACCAAACCCTATGTTATATGTTTCTAGGAAAAATAGGAGCACTTTGTGTGATCCCCCTATTTGAACCTTTTAATCTCCACTTTTTTTTTATAAAAATACTAGTTTAAAAACTAGACCTAGAGCACTACAAAAAAAATTATTTTCATGTCTTCAAATTTTTAGTGTGGTTATCTTCAAGTTTTTATCTAAGATCAATTTTACTAATCTTAGAAACAAAATAAGGCCACTTTTGATCCCCTTTTGGTTCCCCATTTCCATGCACATGCCCATATCAGTATATATTATGAATGAAAATATAAATTTTAGGACACTTGCATTCCTCTAGCTAACAATAAGAGCTAGTGCAGTGAGGAAACATATTGAAGGAAGTAGAAAAAGATATAGAAGAGTAGAACAGAAAATTACATGTTAGGTTTAATACAATTTAGAAGAATAGATTTTCAAGAAGCAATAGAACTAGAATAAATAGAAAAAAAAAAGTTCAAAGGAGATGAATAAATTAGTAATTAAATATTGAAGGTAACAAATGAATCCTCAAGGGGTAGGGGGTTAGCTCAATTGGCTAAATCATCATGTTGTAGGCAAGAGGTCATGAGGTCTAGTCTCCCCCAATCCCCGTAGTATAGGAGGGTGTGTCACGCCAGTGTCGCCGATCATGTAAATTTTTTTAACAAGTGCACTATAGTGTATAGGGGGACTACTCGATTCCTGCAGTCTAAAAAAAATAAGCGAACCCTCAAAAGGCACACCACAACATCAAAAGACATTGTAAGGAGATGACCCCCCTATTCAACCAACATCCCTCAAACCACTTGGAAAATATAGGACAATATAACAAGAATACACTATAAATAGAGATTCGAGGAGACTTGAGAATATAAGAGTAGGAGAAGGAGGTAGAAGACAATTTGTAGGAAATTTAGAGGAAATTTTAGGAAAAGAATATTTTGTATAGAATCAAAAAGAGACAAAGAAAGGAATTACTCCATCAATTTCTATAGAAGGAAATAAAAAATATTATGTCTAAAGGATCAAACAATTTAATAACGCAAAAAATATAAGAAATTGAAGGAGTCATTCAATCCATAAAAATAATGGTGGAAAATATAATGAAACTCCACTTAGTTAAAAAGGAAACCAAAGAATCCTAGGAACATTTATTTGTGCTAGAGTCATATTAGACAAGGACAATGTTAATAAGCCCCTAATCATCTCTATTTTACTTCGTATTGAAAATTTGAGGAATGATGCATTGAGATGATGTATGTGAAAATAATACTAAATTATAATTTATCAGATCTAGAATGACCTAAAAAAATAATTCACAAATGATTTCCACTTTCTATAAGTTCCTAGTGAAAGTGTAACAAAAATATGAGAGTTCATCCAAGGAGAAGATCAAACACTAAAGTAATATGAGTTATGACCAAAGATTCAATATTTTGGTTAGAAAACTATATAAACCACTATCAAAAGAAGGGGGATATAGTGGATTATATTTGGATTGGAACATTACGTAAGGCTTTCCATGGATAGAAAATTGTTTCCCAAATTTAGAGAAATATTAGAAGTTACTTCCATAATTGAATCCCAATATTGCAAAAAAGATAAAGACATTGGAGTAAAAATAGAACTCTAAATGTTACAATAGGTGTTGACACATTTGAGACTCAAGAAAGAGATTTTGGTAAGAGGATAGAACAAAAATATCACCATAAGTTAGTATGAGAGAATGCCCAACAGTTAGTGTATGATTTATTGTCTCAAGCATAACACAAGGAATGATTTCCCATATAATTAAATACACCAAAAATTTGTTCCAGTTAGGATAGAATCAACAATTTAAGATTTCCAAATAGAGTATGGTGCAATATATGAATATTATGGGACAACCATGACACAAATATGTATTCACTAATCAAATTAGTGTTATCTATTTAGATAACCTATTTCTCAACATGTAATTTATTCAATCACACTATCATACAATTGTCAAGAGAATGAAGCAATGATAGAGTTGAGGACATAAAGGTTGAGAATAAAAAAAATTTAAAATTACCAACTAACTCTAACACTAATCCAACACCAGTCATAAACCAAACATTACCTCAAGGTAAGTGCACAAAGATGAGGGGCCAAAAAGGGGTCTTAAGTGGCCACTATTTTTTGAAATAAGGAAATACTGACCTTGGATGAGAAATTCAGGATAGTTACACTCAAAATTTTAAGATGCAACAAAAAAAAGGGTTGTAGTGATCCAAATCTAATTTCTAAACTATTAATTTTATTTGAAAATGGTAGAGATTAAGGGGTTCAAAAAAGGGAGCCACACAAATTGGTCCTATTATTTTTAAATATAACATAACGTCTATTGTGGCTCCCTCAAAAGATTAACTTTTTTTTAGTATTTTTAAAATTGCTTTAGTGAGAAATTATTTAACATGTAGTTTATGCCTAATTTTTCTGATAATTTTTTAATGAATATATGATTTTTTACTAATTTTCAAAGTGGACACATCTTGAAAAATAGAAAGTTGACCATGCTACCCTTAGAGTTTTTGAAAACTAATAAAAAATAATTCTTTTTTTGAATATGTGTAGAATGGAGTCTAGTTTATAAAAATGTAATTTATATGAAATTTCAATGAATAGTTAAAAATAAAGTAAAAAATGTACCAAACATTGGTTTTTGACAAAAAAACGGATACACCAACAAAATAAATTAAAGATGAAATCCTTAACATAGTTAAAATGTGAAAAAAATTACATCCTTAAATAGCTAAGAGAGAGCTTAACATTACCCAGGTGTTTATTTTACTCGACCTTGAAACACATACAAACCTAATGGTTAGCACGAATGAGATTATGTGAAATTTTGTAGAATATGCAAAAACATGTTTTTGGGTGTTGGAAAGGTAGTCCAAGCCTTTGGGTTGGAAATCCAAAGAAAATTTAAGCCAAAGTCTTGGGGATTCCCAAAGTAGGACAAAACATGAGTGTGTTATAACATGCTTGCCTTATTTGAATGCATTGACGAAACACAAGCACATTATAATGCACTCACATTTTGTGAATGCATTGAAAAAACATGAGCACATTATAATGTGCTCACATTATGGTATGTATTGAAAAAATTTCCTTCTTTTTTTTTCTCTTTCTTGTCCTTATATTTCAGGGAAACTATATACATGAAATAAAGTATAAGTTGGCATTTACATATGGACACTTACTTTCTTTTACTTTAAGTTATATTTCATGTGTATAGTTTCAACATGTTCAAGAGTGGTTTTGGATCTCTAGGAATTATAATGCAAATTATAGTTTTTGGAAGATCTTAAATTTTTTAGATAGTCAAATTTCAGTAATCAACATGTTGAAAATTTTAATAATCAAGAGGTCAAATTTTAGTAGTCATCAAGTTGTATCATCTCTCTCTCTCACACACACACATGCACACACACACACACACACACCTTTATCTCCTCCCTACCTCTCCCTCTCTCCCTCCCCTCTCTACTTCTCTCTATCTCTCCTCTCTACCTCTCCTTCCCTCTCTACTTATCTTTATCTCCCCTCACCCTCTCTTTACCTACCTCTCCATCTATCACTCTCTCTCCCCCCTGTCTCCTTCCCTCTGTCCCTCTCTACTCTCTATCTCTCCTCTCCCCCCTCTACCTACCTCTCTCTCTCACTTGCTTTCCCTCTCTTCCCCCTCTTTCTCTCTCACTCTCTCATATCTATCTCACCATTCTCTCTCTCCCTCCTTCTCACTCTCTCATTCTCTCTATCTCACCACTCTCTATCTCTCTCACACAAACACCATGGAAAATGATGGTCAAGATCTAGATTAACTAATGAAAATTGTACAATCTAAGAATTTTATCGCATAAAAAACTCAAAAAAATAAAATCAAAATCAAAATAGTAAAGAGAAAATGTTTGTCCAATAGTGAAAACCATTCCTATTGCACTTGGGAAAGTACCATGATGAATTGGTTTTTGTAGGATTCATTTATAAATTCATGGTCTCTAAATAGGGTAAATTTGTACCATCTATCTATAGTATCCATCCTTTAGATTCTTTTCACATCTCACCATAACATCCCTTATACCCACCGATCATAAATGCATATCCATATAATAATATGCATCCATTCCCCCTTCTTTGTTTTGATCTTGATAAAGAAAAGGGCCTAATTGTAAAACATAATTTTAACACCACTTGAAATATTTCACTTCTTGTAATGAATACTAACTCCAATAAAAATCACAATGCAAAATCATAGGGAATTTTATTCCTACATGATGTAGTCCTTAGAGATCACATCTTGAATACCTCCATTAATCCATACCCCATCTATACCATCTTGAATCATTCAAACCATCTATCTTGAATGCTATATTCATTCAATTTCTACTATCTACAATCCCTCAATCAATCCACCCAATCCCTCATTCATATTTATTTGTTTACTTGGTTTTCCCATGTCATTAGTTATTGTATAAGAGCAAATTTGCACCCTAGGCACAATTCCCCTTTTTGCCTCTATACACTTTAGAAAACCAAAGTAAGAGGCTTAAATTTACTTAAGCCCGCTATTGGCGGTCCACGTGGAGTCTATTTTGTGTGTTGGTGGAGGAATTTCTATCAGGGATGCCTGCGCGACGCCCAGACATCCGCGTGGTGCACTTACATCCCTGGTAGATTCCTATGGTTGAGCCAATAGATGCATTACTCTTCCCATTGGCAGGGAAGTTGTAACGCCTCCTTCGGCCAACCGACCCGAATATGGCCCTTTTCTTCCTCATTCCTTTATATTCACTCCTTGAACTTGCATTCCAACTCTTCAGCAAATTAGGCCCTCATTCTAGCATTCTCACAAGCTCATTTTCACTCACTTCCAAGCATTCCAAGCATTCCATTGCAACAATATCACACTTCATCAACTCGGTAGAGAACGTTTGGGACTACACCATTCATATCAGAGGCTTGAGTTCCTCTCATTTATCCCCCAAGAAGCCTTGAGGGCTCTTGGTGGAGGTGGTAAGCTTCCCTCTCCTCTCCTCTATCATTTGGTGAGTAGCATAGTACTATTTTGTAGTGATTTTTCTTTCTTTACATACTTCTTCTTTATCTCATTCTTTTGGTTGTTTGTGGTAGTGGAAACACCTAAATGGGGGTCTAATTGAGGAAGGCCACTATACAGCCCCCCAACATTTCTCCTTCTTGCTGTGTGTAGGTGTGTGAGCTTTCGGAGAATCAACTAGCGAATGAATTCATTGGTGAGATTCTCCTCATCTTTATCACTCTTGTTTATTTACTTTATACTATTAGACATTATTTAATTTACTTAGTTCTGTCATTTTGGTCCTTTAGTTAGTTTGTTAGACCGTTAGCAAGTTTTTAGTGACTTAACCTCATCTTTGTCACTGTCTAGTCGTACGGACAACAACGTACTTTTGAGATGCCAGCGCATTGTGTTGTCATCCAAAGTCTGCGCTTTTGTCCTCGGACAGAGAGTCTCCTAAGACACAATGTTAAACCTAGAAACTAGCTCGCCTAGCCTCTTTCTGCATTTTGGGCTTGCTGAGTAACTAAAGGACCCTGCAATCCTCGTTACCCTCGCCTTACATACCCTAAACATTGCACTTAGTTGAGGTAAGTTAGGGCAACCTCTCGTATCTTGACCCTCTATGACCTAGGGTCTTGCATGCGGTGGTCCACCTCTCTTACATTTTTGGTGAACCTGACGTGAACCAATGTTTTTTCATCTGTTGGTGTTGAGGCTTCTCTCGGTTGCTTCATGATTGTTGTGTTCTCCAGCATTGTGAAGGTTTATGAGCATCACAACCCAGTCCACAACTTCTAGGAATATCGTGAGGAGAAGTGTACGACACCTTCTGATGGATAGAACAAAGGTCTTGCTTGGTCTCTCTACGGGCCTCTTCTATGGTCCCGTCGTTAGTTTGGTTGTGTAGGAGTAGGTGTTGAGAAGTGAGATGGGATTCACTGAAAAAATTGATCACATGAACCCCCACTCCTCCTGCATCCCCCATTCCATCATCGATGGATGAGCATGAGGCCATTCAAATCCATGTTGAATACGTGTCTACCCTTACAAAGGGGTTGGGTGGCCTTGAAAACCATCTGGAAAGAAATCTGAAGATGGCTTGAGCCGCTTAGGTTCTTAGTGAACTAAAATATATGATGGATAAAGACCGAATAGGCATAGAGCTTCTAAGTAGTCTCTTCGGTATCGCCAAAGCGTACGCCCCTTCGAGTAACTCTAGTTTTGCACAAGGAGTCACCTTCGAAGAACACGAGAGACAATTAGGAGTATCAATGCCTCCCACCTCTATCTACATGGCCGATGCGGTCCCTTCCACTAGTATCCCTTCCATCCCTAATCAACCAGAAACTATCAAGGTGAATAAGGTCATGTTGGGCTTTAGCTTTACCCCTTCTGTCACCTTTGGTGGTGGAGGTCTTGGCAGAATAGGTGGTGGAGGCTTTGGTAGTGGTGGTGGATTCGGTAGCAGAGATGGTGCTAGCGGAGGTGGTTTCGACGGAGGTCATGGCAGTGGTTTTGGCGGTGGCCCTACTGGTGGCGGTGGCTCTGGTAGTGGCTCTAGCGGAAGTCACACCGGTGGTGGTTCTAGAGGCGGAATTGGTGGTGGCTCTAGAGGAGGTTCCTCTGGCCCTTTATCTTCTAACGACCCTATTCTAAACACTCTACTTTAGAATATGGGTAAGATGCAGAGTCAGTTAGTGAGCCTTTCCCAAGCCTCTTCCAAACCTATTTTCCAACCTTTCTTCTGAAATAGCCCATTGTTGGTTGCCATCTTGAACACTCCCTTCCCTCAGGGAATGGAGATTCCTAAATTTGAGAAGTTTGGTGGTAAGGGGGATCTGCAAACACACGTGTTTGCCTTTAACGCCCTCTGCACTGACTTCTTCCATCATGAGGCCTTGATGGATAAACTATTTCCTCGATCTCTCAAGGACATAGCACTCGAGTGGTATTGTTCCTTGCCTAATAATTCTATTTTCTCATTCAACCAACTTGTTAATCAATTCCTTAGATAGTTTCAAGAAAAACATTGGGCCGAAGATGACCTTCTCAAATCTCATCTGATGTAAGCAAGGAGACAATGAGAAGATTACTAATTTCATAGCGCGTTATCAAGCACTTCTTTCACAAATCTCATATCAGCTGCATGATTCTGACGTGCAGAAGGTGTTCATAGGGAACTTACAAAGGCCTTGGAAAGAGAAGTTCTCCCTTATGAAATACCCTTCTTTTGCACATTTGTGTGCAGCCTTACAAGAATACCAACAGATGGTTGCTCAGTTCAAGGGATCTTCCTCGTGCTCCTGTTCTGAAGGGAAATCCATCGTATCAATCTCTAGAAGGGGTAAAGCCATTGCAAATGTAGTAGTTGTTGTCGATGACAACGACATCAAACACAACTGGAAATTCATGAAGTTGTTTGAATCTTACACTTCCATCTTGCAAAAGTTGTTGAAGGATAAGATCATAACTCTACCGGTCCCTAAGCTTGTTAAGGAACCCTATCCTAATTGGTACGATGGGAGTGCTTATTTTCAGTACCATCACATTAATGAACATGATACTGAATGTTGCATGTGGTTGCATCATGAGATACAAGACTGCATTGAGCAGGGTACCATTCATCTCGATGGGAACAAACAAAACACTAACAAATCAGTGGTGAAAGCTAATAGTGAATTATAGATATACACAGACCTATTTTCATCACATTCTCCAACATGATTATCGATCCCATTGATTTTGTTCCTCAACCCAAGGCCTATGTAAACATGGTCATGGTAACTTCTACTGTTCCACCCACACCCGGTTCACCGGATATTACATTTATAGCACAAGATCTACCCTTAAACAACAATCCTTCACCTCTTTACATTCCCACTTACGTCAATGGTAACATTGTGACAGGAGTCTTGATAGACCCCACGAGCCATGTGAATGTTATTACCGAAGAAACATTAGTATTGAACTCATTGCAAAAATAAAAGTATGAAGAAACAAAATCTACCATCTGTACCCACGATGTTATGAGTCGTAAACCTTATGGCTCGATCACTTTGTCCATCCTGGTTGGACCTAGGATTGTTGACACAGTCTTTGATGTCATCCCAGAGTCAGACCTATTCAGAGTGAAGCTAGGAATTCCTTGGTTGGCTTCCATGAATGGGGTCACGTCCGTTATTCATAAGTGTTTAAAGTTTTCCCATGAGGGTGTCGTGCATGTAGTGCATGATACCGGATATCAGCCTTTGGTATCTCGTGGTGGATATTCATTGTACTACTTTTGGCCCTCCTCAGTTCGTCCACTTCCTCTGAGAAAGGACCTACTTTAAAAGAACTATGTGAATTATAAAACTGGGGGCAAAGAGGATCCAAGGTTGGCCCTTCCTACAATGGAAAAACTGATCGCCTCCTCTTCCCGAGATGAGAAGAAGGAGCTCGCGCTTATGACTACTCCTTCTCCAAGACAGAAAGAGAAGTCCACATCGGCCCCTTCTCCTCCCTACAAAGGTGAAGAGAAGGCTACACCATCTACTCCCTCTTCCCCAAAGAAAGAGGAGAAGCCCATAATGGCTCCCTCTCCTTCGTAAAGGTAAAGAGAAAATGACCTTTTCTCGGACTGCCCCATCCTCTCCCCTTTCCTGGGAAGAGTACTGGATGAGAAAGCCCAATGGCTATCCTCTAATTTTGATTATTCCTCCTTGGCGTAGGCCCAAGATTAGAATCACAGACCTTCCTAATGAATATCCAGGACCATGGTACTACTTATACGACAGAAAGAAAGGTTCTCGCAGAGAATTCGATCCACGGCCTCCTACTGCTCCTGCTTCCAAGGAAATGAGTGGAAAGAGGCTCACTGTCGAGGCTCTCGAGTCAACTTATCCTATCGCTCCTCAGCCTACTCCCCCTACTCCTGTACAGGAACCCATTTCTCTGCCTGAAACGACCGTAGTGGACATTCCTATGGTCAAGCAGGAACCCCCCATCCCTTCGCAAGTTTCAGCTTCTAACTCTAAGAGCCATAGAAACCACCTTGCATGTGAGCACAAGCACCATTGAAAGGCTCTCTTGGCCGAGCAGGCTGCCTCACAATCAGAGGAAGGAATGACTGCTCTTGTTTCAGGATCTCCTGCAGTGTCTCCTTCCTCCCTTCCTATTGTTTCTCTTCAACCTGATCCGCTCCCGGCTTCCATTGTGAGTGCAAATGCACCTAACCCTAAAAAGGTACAAGTGTTTATCACTCCTTCAGCAAAGCCACCTTTATTGATGTCCATCCCAGATATTCAGCCCTTCCTAAAGCCTGTGGATATGGTTAACAGTTTGGTGGTATCCATTGTGGTTCTTTCCTCCTCCTCCTCTGCACCTCTAGCTTCGTCTATGGGGAGTTCACCTCCTCCAATGAAGGAGGTAGAGGCTAGTCCTTCTGGCAATGAAGGACGTAAGAGGAATCCACCTTCTTCGCAAGGTGGCCCTATGATGACTTATTTTGTCCTTGTGACAGAACCAGTCCCGGCTTCCCCTGAGTTTGTCATCGCTCTTGAATCATTCGGCGAGCCTAGCAGTAGATCTCACGCAAAGCCTGCACCATCCGCTGAGAATAAGCATGATGCTCCTATAGGATGCATGTTTAATTCCGTGGATGAAGTCTCGGCCTATCAGAAATCTTCACAAAATCGCTGACCTTGACTTTACAAGAGCTCAGCGGAGAGGACCTCGAGGGGCCCTTTTCCTTGGCTCTTATTGTGGGAGGCCCGGACGCCCCTCCTCTTAACATTCCACCCTTGCAGGATCGTCCTCCTTCCCCTTATGAGGATCCAGATTGGGAAGCAGACAACCTCTTGGATGATCAATGTTAGGAGGGGGTCCCATTTTCTTGATCTTGTGTGTGTATTATGTGATGTGTTCCCCCATACTTGTGCTATGTATTCCTAGATGACCCTCGTCACCCTTGTTGGTGCTTGGATACAAGTGTGGTTTTTGTGTCATAAACCTTCTTCTATTTGTACCATCATTCTTCCATGTTTGTGCTTGATTTTTGATCAATTGGGGACGATGCAAAGCATTGGGGGCATTTAGGCTTCCCTTCCATGTTGACCCAATTTTTTATTTTTACTTTGTCTTTTGTGCATTCTTCTTGATCTGGTTGGGGATTGATGATCTTTCACCTTGCATTGTGATTACCTATTATTATATGAGCTTGAACAGATCTGATCTCGCCAAACCAGATCCCCCTATGTCCTCTGGTTGTATTTTCCTTTTCTCTTTCACTTTCTCTTTATTTTTCTCTCTTCTTTGCTTGAGTTGTCCCTTCTATGTGTGACAACGCTCTTCCTTAACACTTCAATTTTTAGAAAATGAATTTGTTGCCAACAAATATTTTCTTGAAAGTCTTTACAATATTTTTTCCTTAGAATTGCATTCTCAACTTGGAACCCTAGCGTAATGTGTTTCCTTCATCATGGGTTTGTAAAGAAAGGACTTGAAGACTTTCCTCCGAAGTGGGAACAACTTTGACCTCCCCTCACATGCGAGCATGAACTTCCTTTCGAATTCCTTGATGACAAATCATTCTAAGAAAATAGTTGCTTTTGAATTATGTGTCCCTTGAGCGGACCCCCTTTCTTCTTCACAGCAGGTTCCTTAGGGACCCTTTCTTCAAAAGCCTTTGTAATGAATGGAATTTTTCACGTTTAGCCTAGGGGCAACCCAACTAGGCTCGTTCCATTCACTTCTTTGTGTCTAGCTTGGGGGCATCCTGACTAGACCTTACTTTTCAAACAGTGCGTCCCTCAAGTGGACCCCTCTCCTTTTGAAGGGTTCCTGAGGGAGCCCATTGAAAGTTTCATAGTCTGTGTGACCAAATGCTTTTAGACACGCTCTATCTGTGGGTAGACGTGTCGCTACTTTAGACACACTCTATCTACAAATAGACGTGTCACCAATTTAGACATGCTCTATTTGTGGGTAGACATGTCGCCGCTTTAGACATGCTCTAGCTGCGCGTAGACATGTCGTTGCTTTTGACATGTTCTATCTACGGGTAGATGTGTCATTGTTTCCTGACTCTACGGAGTCTACTTCCTCCATGCGGAGAGATCTTGGGGGTTTCCTCTTTGCAGGTCCGTAGGCCTGTAAGACACTTTGTTCCAACTTCATAGTTCTGAGCAGCTATGGAGTCCTTCGCATCTCCTACACCTTTGGGTACGCTAGACCGAGTACTGCTTCCTCGATGGTTCATGTATAATTTTCTAACCCTACTCTCTTCTTGATCTACTTTACCGAGCACTCATCAGTACTTGTGCTCGCTAAAGTGGGGGGAAAATGTATAAGAGCGAATTTGCACCCTAGGCGCAATTCCCCTTTTTTCCTCTATACACTTTAGAAAACCAAAGTCAGAGGCTTAAATTTACTTAAGCCCATTGTTGGCAGTCCACGTGGAGTCTATTTTTTGTGTCGATGGAGGCGTTTATGTTGGGGACGCCCACCCAGCGTGCTTACGTCCCTGGAAGATTCCTACGGTTGACCTAGCATAGGTGTTACTCTTCCCATTGGCAGCGAAGTTGTAATGCCTCCTTCGACCAACCGACCTGAATATGGCCCTTTTCTTCCTCATTCCTTCATATTCACTCCTTGAAATTGCATTCCAACTCTTCAATAGATTAGGCCCTCATTCTAGCATTCTCACAAGCTCATTTTCACTCACTTCAAAGAATTCCAAGTATTCCATTGCAGTAACATTACACTTCATCAACTCGGTAGAGCACGTTTGGGACCATGCCATTCATAGCAGAGGCTTGAGTTCCTCTCATTTCTCCCCCAAGTAGCCTTGAGTGCTCTTGGTGGAGGTGGTAAGCTTCCCTCTCCTCTCCTCTATCATTTGGTGAGTAGCATAGTACTATTTTGTAGTGCTTTTGCTTTCTTTACATACTTCTTATTTATCTCGTTCTTTTGGCTATCTGTGGCGGTGGAAACACCTAAACAGGGGTCTAACTGAGGCAGGCCCCTATACATTCCCCCAACATTTCTCCTTCTTGTTGTGTGTAGGCATGTGAGCTTTCAGATAATCAACTAGCAAATGAATTCATTGGTGAGATTCTCCTCATCTTTATCACTCTTGTTTATTTACTTTATACTATTAGAGATTATTTAATTTACTTAGTTCTGTCATTTTGGCCCTTTAGTTAGTTTTTTGGGTCGTAAGCTAGATTTTAGTGACTTAACCTCATCTTTGTCGATGTTTGGCCATATGGACGACAATGCACTTTTGAGACTCTAGCATGTCGCGCTGTCATCCAAAGTCCGCGCTTCTATCCTCAGACAAAGAGTCTCTTGAGACGTAGTGTTAAACCTAGAAACTAGCTCGCCTAGCCTCTTTCTGCATTTCGGGCTTGCTGAATAACTGAAGGACCCTACAGTCCTCGTTACCCTCACCTTACATACCCTAAACATTGCACTTAGTTGAGGTAAGTTAGGGCAGCCTCTTGCATCTTGACCCTCCGTGACCTAGGGTCTTGCACGCAGTGGTCCCCCTCTCTTACAGTTATAATATTGAGACAAAAATCCCCTCTAATATCAAAATCACAAGAATAACTAAATGAAATTTATGCAAATACAAGAAATCTATTCAAGCAAAAAAAAGTCACACTTGAGTGGCTACTCTAAAATCCAAATATCTTAGCCATCCAAACATAGTAGTAAAGAAAAATATCCAAATAATTTTTTTCAAGCAACGTAGGACCCATCCAAAAGTATCCAAAAGATTTGTTCCTCATCTTGCTACAAGAATTGTTTAGTTATAAATAAATAATTGCATCATTATTAGTATATTGTGTTCCCAATACTTGTGTTTATTAGGATATATCATTCACACATCAATAATGCTATCATCATCATTAATTTATCTTTAAATTTTAGCTTGATGACAGGAAATCTTGTTTTTTCTTTGGCTTCTTGTATGCTTTCTTGAGTGTGTGTCTTCTTTTTTATTTGTATCTTTGTTGGTCCTTGTGGTATTTTATGGAAATAAAATTACAATTCCATATGTCATATACCTAATTGTGACTTTTTATTTTGGGTCAATCTTATAGCACATGAAAATAATGTCATCATGGTTTTCCATATCATGATGCATATTTTCATATTCTATAAAACACTTTGAATTCTTCAAAATAATTAGAACCTTGTGTAATATTCATATCATGTACCTTAACAATAAAATGCATTGATTCTCCATCAAATTCATTCCACCTAACCCATTTAATCTATCTCTTCATCATCTACAAAAAATAAAAATATAAACTACCATTTCATCTATCACCTTATTCATACTTCATTATTGTCAATCATTCATATTTTGTATATCTCTCCATTTTTATTCATTACTAATCTCTTCATCCTTAAAATTCATCCTTTAATTAACTCTATATTATTAGTAATCCTTTCAGACATAATTAATACCAAACCCATCTATGTTTCCATTCATCCCTAGCCTTCATATCTCTATTGTTGGAATTTTGTGTTGTCATTGATGTCAATAGATCTTTATTGTTGCATTGATGTCAAACTATGGAGATGCTTTGATTGGTTGCATTATGTTTTCATTAGTAGTATCATTGATATCAACCTCCAGTGTTGCTTTGATGATAATATGTTTGTGGATGTTCAACCTCTTATGTGGTTGAGATGCTGAGAAAGTGTTGCATATATTGAGATGGTGTTTGTGATGCTTGGTTTCCAAGTGCTTTTGAGAAAATTTGAATAAAAGAGGAGATAGTGTGGTAAAGATTGTTCAATGTGGCAGAGTGGTTTTCAATTTTTTTCTTCGCATTTCTTCATGGTTGAATACATGCTTATGTGGTTGGATATGTTGATTAGAGGTCTTCAAAGGTGTTACATCAAGAGTTTTAGGTTCTGGGTTGTTCAGCAGAATAAGTTGTGTTCACCAGTGTGAAAATTGTAAAGTAGTGTTGTCTAGGAGAAATGACGTTGCTTTGCATTTATCTACGTTGTGTTTTCTAGTCTTGTAGATTTGGAAGTATGCTTATATTGTTCATATCTATCTTCAGTCTAATTTTTTTGAGTTTTTGTGCTTCACAAGATTGGATTTATTTGTTATAGTGGGTGGAAGGCTAACTAGGTGTACAAAATGAGTATGCTCTTTAGGTGTATGATGTTGTGAAGGATTTATTGGATTTCAAGGTGTTGATGGAATATTCTAGATTGTATTTAAGTGTTGTGTGTGGTCTGCAAGTCATCTTTAGATTTGGTGAAGTGTGCACTGAATATTTAATGGTTTTAACACAGGTTTGGCTGACCTTGGTTGTTTACACTAATTACATATATGCTTTGGTGTTTGTGGAAGCATGGAAAGGCATGTATATTTGGATTTAGGTCCGTGTCAAGGTGTGATGTGGTCCGCCTTCATTCCTCTCCATCACAGGAATGTTTTGGTGTTGACCTTGTAGATTATTTTCAAGGTTGAAGATGGTATATATGTGTGATGGATGGAGGAAGTAAGTGAAAAGGTGTGTGATGCAAAGTATTGATATGTGGATTGTGAAAGTGTGAAATGTAATGTGATATTTAATTTCTAAGACTACTCAAAGCAGTGAGTAGAAGGTGTCTACATTCTTCAAAGAGTGCAAATGTTTTGGTGAAGTAGTGGTGGATCTTTTCTATTGCTCTGAGATGGATTTCTCATTGTAAAAATCTTCTATCTTCTTTCTAATTTGGTGGTGAGCCATTGATAGTGATCCCTTCTTTCTTTTGGGTAGTGAACCATCCGATAGTGAGCCTATTGTATTTGATGTTGCAGTTACTTTATAATGTGATCTAATCCTCACCGTGGTTTTTCCCTTCTTGGTTTTTCCAAGTAAATTTGAAGTTCTCATGTGTATGAATGTGTTTGCATTACTACTTCTCATGTTTATATTTTGTTAATGCATGATAAGGGTTTAATGGTTGTTAAGGGTTTAATGACTACTATAGATATGAATGTTAATGAGGGTTTTGATGTTTTAATGTACAACTGATTCACCCCCCTCTCAGTTGTCTTATGCATTCAACAATTGGTATCATAGAAATGTTCCTTAGAAGAAAGTTTAACCACTTGAGTTAGATTTGGGATGGCACACAAGAAGGAAGATCCTCTATTTGATGGATCTGATTATGCATTTTGGAAGACCAAGATGGAAGGTTTCCTTATTTCTCTAAGGTTTGGAGTTTGGAAGTCTATTGAAACTAGATATACTATGCCTGCAAATAGTATGAGTACTAATGATGAGATCAAGGCATATGAGAACAATCACAAAGAAAGGTATTCTCTTTTGAGTGGTCTTTCTAATTCAGAACTTGTGAAAGTTATGAGTCTTAAAACTATTGGTGAGATCTGGAAAAAGTTGGAAAGTATCTATGAAGGAGATGATAAGGTTAGCAAGAAAAGATGCATAATTTGAAGACTAGGTTTGAAACCCTAAGAATGACAGAAGATGAAGATATTATAGGCTACATACATAGAGTGGATGAAGTTGTCAATTTCATTAGAGGTCTTGGTGGAAAATTTGAAGAAGATGAGGTGGTAAAGAAGGTATTAAGAACTCTTCCTAAATCTTATAGTCACAAAGTTTTTGCTATTGAAGAAGCTTAGAATTTAGATAATTATTCTAGAGATCAGTTGTTTAGTGCTTTAACTACTTTTGAATTGATATTTTGGTCCAAGTGATTCAAGAAAAGAGATGGATTTTAAATTTGGCAAAGCAAATAAGAATGAGAAATGCAATTTCAATGAGTTTGATGAGCTAGAAGCAAACTTTGTGAGGATATTGAAAAATAGCACTGGAAAACACAAAGGTAAGTTACCTTTCAAATGTTTCAATTGTGGAAAGATAGGTCAATATGCTTCAAGATGTCCATTCAAAGCTACAAATGATATATTTAAGGAGAATAAAGGTAAATCAATTAAGATAAGTTACTTTTTTAAAGAAAATGTCAATATATCTAAGGATGAATTTGATTACCCAGATAATGAAAATGATGAATGCTTGTTCATGGCTCTAAATTTTGAAACTAATTCTACTAACTCTAAGAGATATATGAAGGAATTTTCCCTAGAATTAGGTCATAATGGAACTATGGTGACTGCTTTTCATGCTAGAGAGGAAAAAAACTACTGGATTGTTGATAGAGGATGCTCAAATCACATGATAGGTGATAAAAGTAAGTTTGTTAAAATTGAGAAGTTTGAAGGTGGTCTTGTTAAGTTTGGAGATGATACATCTACTAAGATATGTGGAAAAGGTTCAATCAGTTTTGATGGAAGACATAATATGTATGATGTTATTTATGTTAAGGGTCTCTAGCATAATCTTCTCTAAGTACAAGACAAGTGTGTAGCAAATGATATAATCTTGTATTTTAGGATGGTGGTTGTGAGATCAGGAAAGGCTCTGGAACTCTAGTTGTTGCACGAAGAAGGATAGATGGAAATTTTTATCAGCTTAAGGGTGCTAATCGTATGTTCTTTATGACTCAAATAAATGGAAGTTGGCTATAGTATAGAGGAATGTGCCACATTAATTTTGATAGCCTAGTTAGAATTAGCTCTACTCAAGCTATGAGAGATTTTCTAAATATTACAAAGCCTATAAATGTAGTTTGTAAGGAATGTCAGGTTGGGAACAAAACAAGAAAAAAGGTTCAATGTTAAAGAATTTTCTACTGGATAGGACCTTTGGAGTTAGTGCATACAAACCTTTGTGGACCTACAAGAACAAGAAGTTTTCAAGGTGATAGGTATTTCATGTTGTTGATTGATGGTTACTCTAAATTGACTTGGGTGACTTTTCTCAAAGAAAAATCAGAATCTCTAGATAAGTTTAAGGCATTTAAATGTATGGTTGAAAATGAAATGGATATGAAAATAAAAATTTTAAGATATGAGTTTAAATTTTTTTGTGAAGAACATGGAATAAAGAGACATCTATCAGCCCCTAGGACTCCTCAACAAAATAGAGTGGTGGAAAGGAAGAATAGGACTTTTCAGGAAGCAACAAGGACAATTATGAAAGAAGAAAATATATCAGATGTCTACTCGAGAGAAGCAATTCATATTGCAATCTACATACTTAATAGAGCACAAGAAATGACAAACAATTCAAAGACTCCCTATGAGTTATGGTATGGAAGGACTCCTACTATCAAATATTTCAAAGTATTTGGAAGAAAATGTTATTTTAGAAGAGATGAAGAGAACTTAGGAAAGTTTGATACAAGATTCGATGAAGGTATCTTCCTTGGATATTCTACAAAAAACAAAGCTTATCGGTGCTACAACAAGAGGCTAAAAAGGATTTTTGAAAGTGCAAGTGTTGAAGTGGATGAAGACTTACATAAAAGCTCAATGATGATACATGTATATGAATTAGATGAGTCCTCTTGCAGAGAAGAAGAGGAGAATGATGGTAAAGAAAAATAAGTGCAGGTTGAAGAGGAAGAAGCTCCGGAAAGGATCCCTAAGACTCCCAAGTATGTGCAAAAGAATCATTCTAAAGATCAGATCATTGGTGACAATAGTAGAGGTGTATTGATAATAAGAAAGGTTGTTACGATAGAAGAACAAGTAAATCTATATTTACTTTCCAAATTTGAACCTAAAATAGTGATTGAGCCACACAAAGATGAATTTTGGATCAAGGCTATGGAAGAATAATTGATGTATATTGAGAAGAATCAAACTTGAGAACTTGTCCCAAGACTAGCAAACAAGAATGTGATTGAAACTAAGTGGGTGTTCTAAAACAAGTTGAATGAGAATGGAGAAGTTGTTAGGAACAAAGAAGTTCTTGTTTGTAAAGGCTAATCATAAGTAGAAGGAATAGAATTTGAAGAGACATTTGCTCTAGTGGAAAGGATAGAGGCTATTAGGGTGTTTTTTTCTTTTTCAGCACATAAGGATTTCAAATTTTATCAGATGCATGTGAAGTCTACATTCTTGAATGGTGAGTTGGAAGAAGAGGTATACATTGAACAACCAGAATGTTTTCAATTGTCAAAATCCTAATATGGTATGTAGATTGAAGAAGGAATTTAATGGACTCAATCAAGCTCATAGAGCTTGGTATGCAAGATTGGATAGGTACTTGTTGTAGCAGGGATTCAATGAAGGTAGTACAGATAGCAAGCTTTACTTTAAATTTGAGAAAGATCAAATTTTTATTGTGGTTGCATATGTTGATGATATAATCTTTGGAGGAAAAATATGTGCAAAAGATTTGTAGAATAAATGTGGAAAGAGTTTGAAATGTCTATGTTTGGGGAGATAAATTTCTTCCTTGGACTATAAATCAATCAAATAGAAAAAAGGTATATTTATTTCACAATCAAAGTATGTTACAAATTTTTTGAAGAAGTTTGGAATGTAAGAATCTAAACTAGCATGTACTCCTATGGTTACTAGTTGCAATATGAGTAAGTTCATAAAGAATATCCTAAAGTTGATTAGAGCAAGTGTAGATCAATGATTGGAGGACTGTTATATTTAATTGCTACTAGACTGGATATCATGCATGCAGTTTTTCTTGTGGCTAGAGTTCAAGAAGATCCTAGAGAGTCACATGTGGCAGTAGTAAAAATAATATTCAAATACTTGAAAGACTCTCTAAAACATGGTTTATGGTATCCAAAGGATAATGATTTCTCTCTAAGCGCTTATATAGATGTAGATTGGGTAGGTTGTGTGGATTATAAGAGAAGTACATGTCACGGTGCTTTCTTTCTTGGAAGCAGGTTGGTCTCTTGGCTAAGTAAGAAGTAGGATTTGGTGTCATTATCTGCTATAGAGGTAGAATACATTGCTATAACATCATTTTGCATATAGGTGTTGTGGATGAAGCAAACCTTGAAGGATATCAAAGTTTCATATGATGAACCAATTCCTATCTTATTTGATAATATAAGTGTTATTAACATTTCAAAGAATCCAATAATGCATTCAAGGACAAATCATATCTCAATATGGTATCACTCTCTAAGAGAAAAGATTGCAGAGAATGAGGTGAAGTTGGAGTATGTTCCTACTAAAGATCAAGTTGTTGATATCTCCACTAAGGCTCTTCCTAAGGATACTTTTGATTATCTCTGAGAGAAGTTAGGGGATATTTCCCCTCCTTCCTTCAATTATAAGCACAAGGTTATGCATCAGTCCAATGGATTTCAAGATTCATTCCTTATTCTAGACTAATGTTGGTGGATACCTCTCAAGGGGAGTAGGTAGTGGAATTTTTGGTTGTTGTAGTCAGGGGAGTAAGTGTTGTCATTGTGTTAGTGATGCCAAAGGAAGTGAAAGTTGAGAAGTTGTTGTCCCTTATAAGTGTTACCCTTGGGGGAGAGAAAGTGCATGTGATTTTTATAAAAGGGGAAGCAAAGAAAATAATATATATGTTGTCCTTTTCCATTGATTTCAAAGGGGGAGATAAAGATAACTAGGTGCTCCCACAATACTAGTTTACAAATTTTGGCCAAATTGGACATTGAATTGGCTTTTCTAACTAAATCTTCACTTTCGGGCACCTATAGCGGCTAAACTATGAGGAATTGGAAGATGATACAAACTAGTGATTTGTGAAAAAAAAATTATAGATTCTAAATATATTTTTTTCAAAATTTTTGGAATCGGATTGCACTTCTTTTTCCATCTCCTTCGAAAACTAGTTTTTTTTAGTAAACACCATTTTTAAGGAGTGATGCTCACCATATACAACATAAATTTTTTTCCATTAAGGATAAAATTCTATTTTTTTTTAATTTAGATTTGTAACTATGATATCTAGCACTTTCATTTGGTTTCATAGTGTTTTATTGAATATTTTTTCTTTAATCAAGTTTTGAAGTCAAACCAATTACAATTCAGACATAGGTAGACAATATACAACTTTTTTTGTATCTATCAAAATTCTTTTTTTTGTTGTTGGATCAAGGACTTCAATATCTAGTGCATTGATATTTTTCAATTTTTTTTATAATCTGCTATTTTTCCACATGTGTAGAATAGAGAGCTTGATTTTTGGTGAAAAACCTATGTTTAATCAAACTAAAAAAAAAATACATAATAAAACCAAAAAATATTAAAATTATATTCGTTGGATAGCTCCTTCTAAGGACTACCATCATCTAGTTGGGTCTGTGAAGTCTCCTCCATTTTCATCCTCAACTCGAGCTTCGAAGTGAAAAATTCTGGATATTTTTGGTGCCATAGGGGGAGAAGGGGGAAAAGGGGGGTTCTAGCGAACCAGGTGTTGTGTGGTCTCACAACACACCCCATTTTTCTACTTGGAAATATGTGGACCCCCCTCTTTCTTTCTCTTTCTTCCTTTCATTTTCATTTGCTTCGGCGATGCTCTGCAATTTGGTCAAATGAAGGTTTCATCTTCAACTCGCTCGGTCTTTGTATTATCCTTATTCTTTCCCAGATTTGGTCTTTTGGTATTTTCATGGAATTTAATATTTTTTCCCAGAAACTGGAGTCTCAAAGTCATGCAGTTGTATCAAGTGAGTTGTATCTTCAGTTGATCCTAGCCATGTCTAGTAAGTCATTATCTAAAAGTATCAATCTCAGTAATATCATTCTTCTTGTACTGAAGTCTAATAATTTTTATTTCATTTCCTTTATTCAAAACCCAAAAAACATAGATTTTGTTTTACAATGTTTTAATCTTTCTTTTATATTTCTTGAACCCCAATTCCCAATCTTTTCTTCTATTCCAATTTTCTCTCAAGCTTGGAGGTAAGCTCCCTAGTTCTCGGTATTTCTTCTCAAAGGTTAGTATCGAAAGTGTTAATCTTGATGATTACAAATTGATCACATATCTTAATGGCTTATGCCTCACAAAAATCAAAGTGACACCAGAGTGCCACATAAGATCATCACATTGGATCTTTCTCCTCTAGTAGCGATCCTGCACAGAAATCCAGGCGTTCGTAATTAGAACCCTAATCCATAATGATTGCACCTTTATTCAAGAAATTAATGCATTATAACAAGTAATTAATGAAGGTAGCGAACTACTCTCGTACTTGGCACCACCTTAAGCATGCAATTACTTTCATAGCACTTCACTTCATGTCATGCTACAAATTTGCAAAGGACACTGAATGAACAAAATAATACTAGCATGCAAGGATAGGTAAATTTTGAGAAACTGAGAATACAGCTACCAAGGGTTTTGAAGCTCCATTCTGAAAAAATTGTCATCATCAACTAGAACCAAGAATGTTTTGAATAACTAATATTCTGTTAGTTATTTTCACACATGAAAATCTCAAAAAATGGTATTCTTCTTTTGAAATTGAAGTGTTGATTATATTTTTGATTTGAATTTACTCGAAAGGTAAATTGAAAGTTATGAAATTGTAAGAAATTTGGTTAAATTTAACCGTAACTTGTACACAAGACACATTTGAAAATGCAGAACACACCAGCAAAAACGAATACTTCTAATGCAAGAGCAAAAGAGGAATTTAAATATTGCAGTTCAAAGGCCATACCAATTGGCGTGGTAGTTATAGATACTCATATGGGGTGGTCTTCTGATGTTGAAATTTGCACTTAGGTATGGTAGGAAAATTCTTCTTAGTGTACTGGAAATGCTATAGCAAGTGGGTTACTTTTAGCAGGAGGGTTTCTGATAGCAATGGAGACCCCTGAATTGGTCATGGAATGTATGAATCATTACAACCCAAATAAAAGAATCATTGAGAAGGAGGGAATAATTTATGTAGATCTCTCCTAGAAAGGAATTATATACACATTTGGGCTTTCTATATTCACCCAGATGTATAACATTGATATGAGGGTGAAAGCCAAAACATATCAGAGTGTCGAAGGGTGCAATAGAGAAATTATGAATACCCAATGGTTTCAAGAGCCAATTACAGAACAGACAAAAGCAATTCTAAGGTCTATGTTCAAGCAAGATATTCAAGATGTTATAACCATGTTGAGCAAGATAGCTGGGTTGTAAGATGCCAGTAAATTTGAACCCTAGATGTTTGTGATAATATCTAGACTGATGAGTAATCATGTGCAAATGCATTGGGGAAAGTTTATTAGTGACAGATTGCACGAACAGATAATTGCATTTCCCAAAACCAGATGTTTCTATATGTCTTCATATGTGATCTATTTTTGCGCCATGAGGGAAAATAAACGAGGCTTGAAGAAAATTGGTACTCTAGGCAGAGAAGTAGGAAATAGTTTAATATATGCTCATTTACCCCAAATCACTATCCATGGATACAAAGAGCATTATAGAAGGGTTAATGATGTGTTCTCTATGAAGCTGATCAGAACTGTAGAAGGTGACAAAGCTAAAAGATTATCATTGGAGGCACAAAGTTTTATTAGACCGATGGGAGGTTGGTATATTCAGTTCACCACTTTCTCCTACATTAGGGTGGAAGGGTTTGATGGACATCCTTTCATGCTGCCCAGGTATCCTACAGACAAAATTATGTTATTAGAATTGGTGAGACAATTGAAACCATCTTAGGCTCTTTATAGCAAGGCTCATAAGAAGGCTTCCTTCAAATTTCCTATTGTGATAGGGAATTACAAATGCAATACAATCAAGGAAACTGACTTGTGTGAAGAAGAACTAAAAACATATAATTTTGAACATTTTCCACTTCAAAGAATGTATTATGATATTGAAGGGAATATTTCCAAGAACATTGTTGGTTACTGTGCTCATTTCCATCACCTAGAAGATTATTGGCTTAATTGTGAAGATGAGCATAGAGTGAGGGAAACAAAATATGAAAGATTGTCTTTAAAATCTACTCGGATTCTTATGCTTCATGATATTCTAGATTAGTTGGAAGAAGATAATGGAAAAGTGTTGAACAAAGCTTATAATGAAGATAGAGTGTATGATGAACCTATTCTAGACCCGAATTATGAGGGTGAAGAAATGACATCAATTGATGAGTTCTTTGCACCAATTATATTACACATTCAACACTAGATAATTCTTTTTGTAAATATTTAAGAGAAAGAGGAATTCAACCCATGTTATCACAAGATAAAAGAAGAAAACAAGTGAATGGAACTACATTTGAGAGTGGGGAACCTGCCAAGAAGAAAAGGAAACTAGTAAAATGGCTCTTGGTATAAGAATTGAAGAGAAAACCCTTGAGGCTTCAAGTCAGGGAGTTTCATTAAAGCCAGCTGATAAGAAGAAAGATGCAAAATCAAATAAATATAAATCAAAATTAAGACCTAAAGGTGCATCTTCCTCTACAGCAAAGCAAAAGACTAAACCTACCATTGATGATGAGGTCTGAAGTAACAAAAAATGTTGGTGCACAAACAAGATCTGCTTCTCAAAGACCTGCAACATTATTTACTTATCCTTCCTCTGTTAATATGGCTAATGTGAAACAAGCACTAAGAGGAACTCCTATTGTTTTGGATGAAATTTATGAGGTAGATGAAGCCAAAATTAAAGAACAGATGGATAAATGGGATGCCATGTGGGATAAGGTAAGAGAAAAGAAGTTTAAAGATAAACCCATGGTACAACTAGTGGTAGAAGAAATTCCAGATATAGGATCCACTCCTACAAATACTAAAGAATAATTTGTACAAGGAACACTTGCTTCAGAAGCAGGAAATCTTGATATCCTTGAGATGGAAGTAGGGGAGACTATAGGGCAGGACCCTATTAACGAAATGGTTATTGAAGATACTTTTGATTCCCAACATTCACTTGGGAATAATCCAAATGATAATGAATAGTCATAGGTCTTTGAAGAGTCAGAGAAGTACTATGTTGAAATTGAAGTTGAGAAAGGAGAAGTTGCACAGGTTTTAGGTGATGAAGTTCAAAATGAAGAAAATCCTTGGTGTAGCAGAATACAAAGAAAGTGACATCTAGGACGGTGATGTTGAACATCTAGATAGACAAGAAAATATAATTCTTTAAATAGAGGAGACAGTGCCAAAACCAGTAATCCTGAATCTATGCCAAAAAATTTTAAAGAAATTTTTATTTCAGAGGACGTGACAAATAAAATTGAAGAAATAAGAGAAGAGGTTCCTGATTCAAGTGGAAACCAGGAACAAATTAATGTCACAGAGGTAGAGTGTGATGAGGATGCACCTCATTGGTTGATCATGGAATTGGCTTCTCCAATGGAAGTAGAAGTACTGCCTCTGGATCTTAATAGTTTTATACATGAAATAGATACTCCTAAACCTAGGCAGAGAGTTAAAGCAAAGCATTCCATACAAAAAAATGAAAATGGAGATATAACCGTCCATATAGCTACTCCAATAGCTGATAAAAATAGACATGAGATAACACCTAAGGAGTATAATATAACAAGTATTAATCTTGGACACTCATCTTGGAGGAAAGAGTTGGAAGAAATTAAGATGAATTTGGATGCTATTGTTGCTAGAGTACATAAGTATAAAATGAAGAAAATAGAATTGAAATAATGGGTTGCTACCTTGGAACATTTTATAAAATCACTAACCCTATCTGGTCAAGCACAGACTGAATTTCCCCAACATCCAATACTAATGTCACAAGAACAGGCAGATGCAATTGCAACAGTTCACCATAATTTGAATGTATTTGAGGAATGGATCGAGTATTGGGTGAGGCAAGGAGAATGATTCATTACAAATGCAATAGGAAAGTATAAGGAAGCATACCATTGGTATGAGAAATATAGAAGATTTGAAAGTGAATGCAGGATTTTCCAGGAGCAAATTGATGCTCAAAGGAAAAATGTTGAAATTCTCATACAAATGGATGTCCAAGAATTAATACAAGGAAATGTAATTTTAGGGCAAGAAGTTTCATTGCCAGAAAAATGGAAGAAACAATTGAAGTGGGAAGGTGACATGTTGATACAATGCATTGAAGGATTTAATAAAGGTCACCGTGGAAGGTAGAAAATTGCTTGATAAAGATCAAGACTTTATTGAAATGCTAGCACATCAAGGTTGTGATCCCCAAATGATAGGATGTGAGGGAAAAGAAGCTAAAACCTTCAAGGAATGGATTGAAAGGATAAATAGAGATCTTGTCCAGTTGTTAACTCGGGAGGTCATTGATGAGATTATATACTACAATATCATTATAGCTAGATATGAGATAGACAAAGTGCAAAAGAATGCTAATATACTCCAGGCATCAGAAGAATATACAAGTCTTAAGCTCACTTGGAAGGAAATACAAGGGATTTCAATAGAAAATATGCATCAAGCATTGAATGCTTTCCAAGAATATCAATTGAAGAAAGGTGAAGAAAAGATCCTGGAGCTCGAGCCCTAGATGATGAAAAGAAATATCGAATATTAGATATTGGAGGTGTCCCAGAAATATTCCTTTTGTTGCATTTGAGTTTTGTAGGTTGTTCCTGGTTTCGGTAGATGTTTACTATTTGGTATTCTAAAGGATATTGATAGCCTTGATTCGTGTGAAGTATTGTGTACCGGAGTTAGAAAGAGAAAAGTGTTGTTATTGAAGAAGTCAAAGCTTTGACTTCATCTAGAATATTCATATGACAATTGGCTTGTACCATGTGCCACATTTTGATTTTTTATTTTTGGTTCTCTGGATAAACTTTAAGTTTGAACTCTTGGGGCCTTGTTCCTATAAAAGGCCATTTATTGCTTTATTTTTGTTTTAAGTTTTGAATTTGTGGATTCCGGAAGAGCCAAAACTTCTCTAAGTTTTATTCTTTTTCCCTATTTTTTAAATCATTTTGGTCTAAAGACTTGTATGAAAGTAGATATTAATCAATATTGAAGCCAATTTGATAGCTACCTATCTCATGAATCTTTGTAGATGGTTTTGTTAGTTCAGTCGAACAAGACTATGTGTTGTGTCCTTTAAGGGTGCATGTAGTACCAACTCTATGTCCAAACTAAAACCCCTCTCTTTAAAGCTTGCATCATTTTATATGTAGCCGTGAATAATTCTAGTGAAGTATAAAGCGATTTGCTTCAATTTGGTTAATTCTTTGGGGCATGTGTGGAGAATAACCGGGAGAAATTTTAATTTTCAGTATTTTTATGCTTTCTTTTAGAATAGATGTTTAAATTCTGGAAATGTTTCAAAAAATAGATGAATGAATGGAAATTTATTGAAAATATTTCGTTTCATATGAAATTATTGAATTATTAAAGCTAAATCTACTTAAGTGGTAGAATTTTTTTTTATTTTCATTCATGATTTTATTTTATGATTGAATTGGAAATCTTGTGTAAAACACTTATGATTCTTAAGGAAACCAAAAACAACCATATTCCCTTGAGATTAACAACAATATCACATCATACTCTGAGGTGAACCTAGTACTATCAAGAACTGACTACCAGAGACTTGGGATTGAGCTAAGCCAAACTTTGTCCTATCATACAGATCCCCTGGGATTGTCTTTGGTTACGTATTTCAAGAAGGATAGGCTATTTGTGGTTTGTTTGTGAAGAATTTATTCACTCTGTTGTTGTGACTAACATCACCATCAATACCAGGGTTCGCTAAAACCAGTGGGTTCACTTGAACCCCCCTTTAATGCAATTAAAAAAAACCCATTAAAGGGGGGTTCACTCGAACCCCCTAGTTCTATTGAACCCTCCTAGTTCTAGCAAACCCCCTAAAGTGTTTTCCATCTAAAAATGCATTTTTCCTTCCTCAATGGAATTGTAAACCAGCTTTGTGGGTTTACCCAACTAAAAATCCATATAAAGAAAGAGGGAGAGAAGTCCTATAAGAGAGAAAGTGTTTGAAAGTATAGATGCTTGTGTAAGGGGGAGAAGTGTGCACTATTATGCAGTGTATATTTTGTTGATTAGAGATGTTGGTTGTTGTTGATGGTTTTTCATATCATGTGTTGCCATCAATGACAAAGGGAGAGATTGTTGGAAGTCTATGTTGTCATTATTCTCAACAAATCTCCGTTGTTGCATTGATGTCAACCTATGGAGATGCTTTGATTGGTTGCATTATGCTGTCATTAGTAGTATCACTAATGCCAACCTCTAGTGTTGCTTTGATGAGCATATGTTTGTGGATGTTCAGCCTCTTGTGTGGTTGAGATGTTGAGAAGGTGTTGTAGGTATTGAGATGATGTTTGTAGTGCTTGGTTTCAGAGTGCTTTTGAGAATATTTGAATAAAAGAGGAGATAGTGTGTTAAAGAGTGTTCATTGTGGAAAAGTGGTGTTCAGTGTTTTTTCTCCACATTTCTTCCATTGGGAAAATGTGTCTCAACCTTGAAATTACATAAGTTATGCTGATACATAATGTACTATTCATATGACAATGATGAGGGATGTATGGGTCCCCCCCTGACACAAGGGGTCTGAGGGCAATGTTCCCTGGTAGGGGATTGGGGGAAGCACCCCCAAAAGGAAAAATTTATTTATATTTTATTATTGTAAATTAGGACTACTCATCATTAGGTCTTAGCTTTGATGGTCAATATTTTATTAGCTTGACTTTCCCTAGAAGGCAACCCTATTTTATGAGGGAATTGTATTATGGTTGTGAATTGTGATGTATTATGAGAGTCTGATAGTGGTCGTGTTGCCTTTGGATCTCTAGTTGGTGATAATCCTGTGAGAAGCTTGCTCTGCAAGTATATTGTAATCCTTGTGATTTATGAATAATATATTGGGCAGATTTTGGAGTGTGGGGTTTTTCTCCCAAAAGGGTTTTCCCCATGTAAATCATTGTGTTTTGGTATGCATGATGTCTATGGTTATTTATGTCTAAGTTTCTGTAAATGTTAAAGATCTGTAAAATTTTGCATTATTCTCCTCTCAAGATTAGTGTAGGAAGTTGTTCCGCTACCTTAGCTTCCTTACATATTCATGGTTGAAGATCTTATTGTGTGGTTTAGATATTTTGATCAAAGGTGTTATATCTAGAGTTTCATTTTTTTGGATCATTTGGAAAAAGAAGTGGTGTTCACCAGTGTGTAAACTGTGAAGCAATGTTGTCTGGGAGAAATGGTTTTTCTCCGCATTTCTTCGTGTTGTGGTTTATGGTCTTGTGGATCTAGAAGTGTTCTTATATTTTTCATATATTTTTCATATATATCTTCAGTCTGAGTTGTTTGAGTTTTGGTGCTTTGCAAGATTATATTCATTTGTTACAGTATGTGGAAAGTTAAATAGGTGTACAAAATTAGTATGTTCTTCAGGTGTATGATGTTGCAAGAGATTTGTTGGATTTCAAGGTGTTTATGGAATATTCCAAATTGTGTTTAAGTTTTGTGTGTGGTCCATGATTCGTCTTTGGATTTGGTGAAGCATGTACTTAAATGTTTAATGGTGTTAACACAGGTTCAGTCAACCTTAGGTGTTTACACTAATTGTAGATATGATTCGATGTTTGTGGAAGTGTGGTGAGGTGTTTATATGTGGATTTAGGTATGATTTAAGGTGTGATGTGGTCCACCTTCAATCTTCTCCACTGCGGGAATGTTTTGGTGTCAACCTAATTTGAATTGGCATGTTTGAGGTGCAAAGCAAACCTTATAGATTATTTTCAAGGATGAAGATGGTATGTATGTGTGATGAATTGATGGAGGAAGTAAGTGAAAAGGTGTGTGATGCAAAGTATTGAGCTTTGAAGTGTGAAAGTGTGAAATGTAGTGTGAGCTTTAATGCCTAATACTACTGGAAGTAATGAGTAGAAGGTATCTACATTCTTCAAAGAGAGTGTGAATGTTCTGGTGAAGCAATGGTGGATCTTTTCTATTACTCTAAGATGGATTTCTCATTGTAACAATCTTCTATCTTCTTCTTTCTAATCTGGTAGTGATCCCTTCTTTCTTTTGGTTAGTAAACCCTTTGATAGTGAGTGTATTGTATTTGGTGTTGTAATTAATTTATAATGTGAGCTAATCCTCACTATGGTTTTTCCCTTCTTGGGTTATCCACATAAATCTAGTGTTCTCATGTGTATGAACATATTTGCATTATTGTTTATTATGTTTATATTCTGCTAATGCATGATAAGGGTTTAATGGTTGTTAAGGGTTTAAGAACTAATGAAAATCTTAATGTTAATGAGGGTTTTGATGTTTTAATGTACAACTGATTCACCCCCCTCTCATTTTTCTTGTGCATTCAACATCTATTTCATCCATTTTTAGAGAAAAATCATGTTCTTGAAA
This sequence comes from Sequoia sempervirens, assembly GCA_007258455.2. NCBI lineage: Eukaryota > Viridiplantae > Streptophyta > Pinopsida > Cupressales > Cupressaceae > Sequoia > Sequoia sempervirens. The sequence goes on along the minus strand of VDFB02000010.1, from coordinate 10,653,519 downwards.
CCTACATATCCACTCAAGGGGGAATCCTTAAACCATATCAATCCTAAACTTAAAATATCAATTTTTGGGGCATGTTATCGCATCCCATTGAATGCCTATATCTACTTTAAAATTTTATTACTTCACAAGACCATTTCAAAGAGTGGAAAATATAGATACTTAATTCTCACCACCTTCTAACATCACATATAACATTGCATCCTAATCTCATGTCAACTTTTTTTTTTTAATTCCCCTTTTTATTTAGCACCCTAATTAATTAAATAATATATATTATTTAGTTAATCAGGTTAATAATCATCCATGTATTCCAAAATAAATGAAAAAATCCATTTTCACAAATAATAAAAATCTAATTATCTACTTATATTCCAACATAAAATCCTTCATGATTCCCTTCTATTTAAATAGTCCATGTGTAACTAATTAGTCAAAATAATCAACAATAATTAATTACCCTCACCACTTTTAGAGCCCACTAAGGAGCTCTTCTAACTCTTATTTACTATTATTATTCAATGAAGATTCTCCACTCATCTCAATTGATCTCCATTATTCATCCAAGATCAAATCCTCATCATTCACATCCTCAACCAAAAATCTATAAATCCAACCCAATCCTTCATAAAAATAATATGTGATCTTCAAAGCTTGATATGTGCATGTTACAAAAATCTCATGCACATCCTTGAGCAACCACATATATTGCATCTTGAGAAAATAAAATTCATCAAAGAGAGTTTTTCATTGGTAAGATTACCATGCATTCATTTTGTTTGAATTCCCTTTATCTTGATTGGAGGTATGGTTTGATTTAGAATAGAGGGTTTAATATTATTTTATTCTATCATATGTTATTCTAAATCTTAAATATATACAAATAGCCAAAATTAATGATACAAAAAAATAACACTCTATTCATTCATATTCACAATATAATTACAATCCAACATAATGTGTTTCTAACATTCTAGGCCTCAATTGTTTGACTATAAATAAATAAATTATAGAATTCATAAGATATTGCAATGTAATGTCATTCCAAGCTATCTTCTATTTTTTTCTACCTCTAATGATCTTCTTAAATGTTTATATATCATTTTCTCTCCTTAATAATGATCTAAACTGATCATTGGCACAAATCTCAATGCCTCATGAAATATGTAGTCAACCAAATATGTAGATAAATACTCTAGAATTAATGTGGTGATGAAGGATTGGTGTATCTTGATGTAGTTCCCACTATAATTTCTCTTGAGTTGAGTGTACCTAGGAAGGTGTTCATTTATTGTTGCAATATTTGAGAAGTTTCTACAACCAAGACAAAGAAATAGAGTTTTATTTGGTAATGCTTGATCATAGTTGAAGGGTCTAATTATGTATTTTCAATTATCCACATATCTTAAGAATTGAATGCAATGTTATAATATTAATGTACAAAATATGCTCTAAACCAAGAGCTGAGATGTTCAACTACAATGAAATGTGGTAGATTCCCTCACTTTTAAATGGATAAAGAAAAACCAAGATGGTCTACCTTATCCTTTAAAATCTATGATAAGTCTTATTTTTTCCTTCCTCTTCATTTCAGTAGATACTCATATTATTTGTTCCTTGTGCTTCTACTAGTTTTATAGTCCAAAATTAAATCAATATCCTCTTTGGATTTTTTTAGTATCTAATTTTCTCATTTTATGTCCAAGAAACTATCACTATAATTCCTTTCCTAATACTAATAAAAATATTTAAATGCATTCATTCATTTCTAATACTAATAAACTAGCAGTCACACATTAGTGTGCAATGGGTATGCCAAAGAGATGTGGAAGGTCAATTAGGATAAATTTTGGTTGATTTTTTGCATACATTTATACAACACATGAGGTCAATTGGTAGGCCATTTAGCAAATGATGTTATTTGTGAAACAAAGGTCACAATGGAGAAGTGATAGCTTCAAACAAATTATTCATCCACTTATAGGGATCCAAACATGATTGAAATAAAAAACCTTTGAATTAGGAAGATAATCAGGTTCCATTACCAAAAATCTCATGTTATGTTTGCAATAAGGAGAGAGGGAGAGAGAGGGAGAGAGAGGGAGAGGTGGGGATAAAAAGAGGGAGAGATAGAGGTGGGAAGAGCGAGAGATAGGGGAGTAAGGAGATAGAGATGGATATGGAGAAGGAGAAGGAGAAGGAGGAGAAGGAGAAGGAGAAGGAGAAGGAGAAGGAGAAGGAGAAGGAGAAGGAGAGAAGGAGAGGAGATGGAGAGATAAAGAGAGAGAGGAGAGAGGGATAGATAGAGATGGAAGAGATAAATATAGAGGGATAGAGAGGGAGATATATAGATGGATAGAGAGAGGGATACATGTCTAGAGATAAAAGGGGAGAGAGGAAAATAGAGGTAAAGATGAAGATAAAGCGAAAGAGGGAGAGGGAGAGAAATAGATAGAGAGATATGGGTAGAGGGAGAGATAAATATAGAAAGAGATAGGGAGATAGAGAGGGAGAGATAGAGAGGACAAGATAGATGAAGAGGGAGAGGGAGAGAAAGAGAGATATAGATGGTGAGATAGAGAGATAGAGAGATAGACATATAAGGAGATGTAGAGAGGGTAGGAGAGAGAGAGAGATAAAAAGAGATAGACAAATAGAGATAATTAGAGATAGGTAAATAGAGATAGAGCGAGGGAGAGAGAAATAAGGAGAGATAGAGAAAGGGAGAAAGAAGTAGGGAGAGATGGAGATATGTGGGAAGAGAAAAGAAGAGATAGAGATATATGTGAAGATAAAGGGAGAGAGAGGTAGAGATGAAGATATATGTAGGGGGATATGGAGTGAGTGAGGGAGGGGGAGACAGGGAGAGATAGAGAGGTGGGAGATAAAGAGAGAGGGAGGGAGAGAAAGGTAGAGAGATAGGTAGAGGAGGATATATAGAGAAGGGAGAGATAGAGAGGGGGGAGATAAAGAGAGAGGGAGGGAGAGATAGGTAGAGAGATAGGTAGAGGAGGATATATAGAGAAGAGGGGGAGAGAGGAAGAGAGATAGGTTGAAGAGGAAGAGAGAGAAGAGGAGGAGAGAGGGAGAGAGGGAGAGAGATAGGTAGAAAGGGGAGAGAAAGAAGAGGGAGATTGATATGTAGAGAGGGAGAGAGAGAGAATAAGATGGGGGAGAGAAGGAGAGATAGCTTAATATATATAAAGCGAGAGGGAGAGACAGAAAGAGGGTGATATAGAGAGATAGAGAGGGATAGTGAAAGAGATAGAGAGATAGTGATAGAGGTAAAGAAAGATATGGATAGAAAGAGATAAATAGATGAGTGAGAGGGAGATAAAGAGAGAAATAGAGATAGAGATATAGAGTAGGAGAGATGGAGGAAGTGATGGAGTGAATGAGAGAGAGGGGGAGAGGGAGAGATATCTCAATAGATGGAGAGGGGAGGAGGGAGTGATATAGATAGTGGGATATATAGAGGTAGAGAGTGATAGGGAGAGATATATCATTGAACCTCCCTATATCTCTATCTATTCATCTTTATCTCTTTATCTCTCTACCTCTCTCTATCTCTGTCTCCCTCTCTATCTATATATTTCTCATTATCTCCCTCTCTCTCTATATTTTCTTCTTGAGCTATTTATCATTATCTCCCCATCTCTTTATGTGACTTTATCTCTATTTATGTCTCTCTCCTCTTCTCTCTTTTTCTTTTTCTTTATCTATTTTTCTCTATCTACCTCACTATCTTTACCTCTTTCTTTGTCCCTCTTTATTCCTCTATATCTCTACCTATTTCTCTATATATCTATCTCTCTACATCTCTTTGTCTCCCTCTTTATCTCTCTATTTCTATTTATCTCTCTTTCTCTCTCTATCTCTATCTTTGTCTTCTCTCTTTTCTCTTTATATATATATATATATATATATCTTTTTATCCCTTTATTTCTATCTGTGTTCCTCTCTCTTTATCTATCTTCATCTCTTTCTCCTCCTTTGTCTCATTTTTCTCCCTCTCTTTCTCTCTTTTTCTTTTTTCTCTCTCCACCTATCCATATCTTATCTCTATCTCCCTTTTCTCTTCTTTTCTCTTTCTCTCTTTCTCTCTCTATATGTTTATCTCCTTAAGTGTGCAATGGGTACATTGAAGAGGTCTTAAAGGTGAATTATCATATCTTTAATCAAATGACATGCTACCTTGAGCATAACTCCCCAAGGACACATGCCATCCTTGGATTGTTGGCATGAAACAACCAATCAAAATTTAGTTTCTATTTTCTCTCTCTATTTTCCTTTGTATCTCTTATATTTCTCTCTCTCTCATGCTCTATCTCTCTTTGTCTATTCCTCTCTCTCTCTATCTATCTATCTAAATTTATCTTTTTCTCTCATTCTTTATCTTTTGAGTTTCTCTCTTTGTATTAGTTGATAGGCTACATATAGTGTGAGATTTGAGCCTAATACAAGTCTCACACCTGCAAACCACTATTGAGTTGTTGGAAAACAAGTTTCAGCTATCATTTAATGGTAAACCAATTGCAGTGTAATGGTAAAATTCTCTAAAAGATCAAGTAAAAGCATTCAAAATCTCACTTATTACGTAAAAGCTAGATAAATATTGATTTGACAACTAGATGACAACATTCTATTTCTATTTGCAGTATTTTTTGTCAATTTGATGGAAACTTTCTTTTTTCATTTGCATTGGTTTATGTTTTAAATATGTATGCAAATATATCATAATCAGATAATATTTAATTTCTTTAAAGAAAAAATTTAGATTTGCCTAAATTTATTTCATTCCATTATTTGACACTTATTACTAATTGTTTAATCTAGACACATGCAACTAGAATTTGTAGTACATCCATGTGTAAACACATACTCTCTAACATATTAACATGTACATATAGTTTTCTATCAACGTAATCCTTGAACCTCCTTTAGGTGTAGGTGCTAGTTTATATACCTCTCTCTATATAGGATTGTCTCCCCCTCTATCTCTTTTTTTTTTCCTAATATATCCAAAGATCAATTATACTATAAGATTTTTTATATATTAATTTCATTTGTTCTATATAAAAATATATTAATTATTAATTATAATAATTTCATATTTATATTTAATAATCTTTATTATAGAATATAATATAATATTAATATAACCTATATATACTATTACATATAATAATAAATATAATTATAGTATATATGATTTAATTTGTATTATATAAAAATATAATAATTATTAATTATTAATTGTAATAATTTTATATATGTATTTAATATTTTTGTTAAATAATGTAATATATAATAATAATAAGTAGTAGTAATATAATTATATAGAATATACATTATATATTAATCATGTTGATATATACTTAACTACATAGGGTAAAATATGTCATAATGTTAAAATCTAAATGTTTGGTAGTAATTTTCATTTTAATAAACATACTTATTACGTAGGGTAAAGAATTCCATAATGTTAAAACTTAAATGTGCCCATTATTAAGAACTTGGCGGTAATTTTTATTTTAATAAACATACTCTAAAACCCTCATCAAAACCTTATTTTCAGGCTGCAACTCACCAAATTGGAGAAGTGAAAGGTCAATACCAACGAGGAAGAGTTTGGAGGAACAACAATCAATAGTGGTAGGGAAAGCAACAAAAAATGATGAAAAACAATTAAAAAAAATGACAAAAAATGATGAACGACTGAGATTTGTTTAATCTTCTTGCATTAATACTGACACAAGATAGCTATCAATACGCTTTTACAAGTCGCCTTGTTAACATCTTGCACTTTCTCTTTCATTGCTCTTTGTTGAGTATTTGCAGTTTCCTTCATCTTTGGTGTAAATACCAGCACGATAAATAAATGGCCACAATTAGTTCAATCGTAGTGCAAGGTCTATGGATAAATATAAGCCATTGATTAAAAATTTCAAGTTGATCTTGTTCATATTGGATGCGCCTTCCACATAAAATATACAATCCTAAGTAAGATATTGTGATTTCATGAATTGAATCTACATGAACATATATTAATTATTAAATAGAACATCACTTTAATATAACTCTAATAAAAATAAACCTAAAATAAAATGATTCAGAAGAAGAGTAATATATGTGGCTTTGGATTTTCTAGTGTTTTGTGTTATTTCTACATGCATTTTTGCTCATCACCTTTCAAGTCTCTCTTTTTTCTTGAGTATGAAATAGTATAACCCCATTGATTTATGGTGGGTATTTTTGTTTTCTTCTCTTCTAGGTGAGTGTTGCCTTTAAATGACTTCAATCTTCACTATTGAAACAATGGCTACTAGTACCACTATTTTGGAATTATAGGATAATGGCTCCCCCAAAGCATCCTTAGAAATTCATTCTAAAACTATTTCACAACATATGTCATATAAATTCCAAAATGGAATTATTTTATTTATTCAATATTCTGATAATGCTTATAAATAGCTTAATGTTTTTACTATAGTTGGTAATTTTGTTGGGAGGAGTTCCTTTAAAAGAATGCTTAAATAATTCTTATCAACAAGGCTTGGCTCCCTCATGGGATCTACCTTGGTACTATTCAAAACCTTCCCAAGGTATTTTCCTTTTATATTTGTGGAGCCTAGTCATGTAAAATCCATCCTTAAATGTGGCCCTTGATAAATGCATAGTTCATTATTATTCTTTATACCCTACACTTGAGATGGAGGAGAGATCCTTGTGGGTTACTAACTAGGTTGAGTTCCTTGGATTTCCTATACCATTTTATAATTTTTAGACCATATTGTGGCCTCTTTAGGCCCTATCATTTGTCTTAAACCATTTTTTTTTTGTTTTTCCATGCACCAAAATGCATCTACATTGAGATTTATCCCTCAAAATATTTGAAGGAATTATTTGACATCCAAATCAATCAAATATTCCATACCCAAAGGGTTTCAAAATATTTTAATTTTCCTCATTTTTTATAGTTTGCAATCCTCTGAACATTAGATTAAGGATTATCACCTTGTTATCTACAAGGATAAACTTGGGTAGAATCCATTAGGGGATACCTCCTCTCCCTAAAAAAGGGAGGGTTGGTTGATAGTTGGGAGTTGCAAAATAAAAATAATAATGGGATAAACTCCTAACTTTTAGGGTGTTATCAAAACCTTTGGCTACTACAATCTCAAAACCTTGAGAAAGAGGAAGTAAAATGTCCCTCGTTATCAAGGAGAATCTTCTCAATAGGATAACAAGCCTAATTTCACATGTACTCTTCTAGCTAGTATTTTATCCTCTTATATTGAGAGGTCATTTATTTCTCCTCCTTCTCTTAGGATTAGTTTCAAGAATTCACATAGTCCATACAGAAACCATGAGGATTTAGAATATGTGCCAAATAAGAAAAAAAATTCACATAAATTATTCAACTAGGAAATTTTAGCGCATCCTCAAAGGATAATTTTTGTGTAAAATAGCTACGCAACTCTAAGTAAGCTTGAGAGTGATGGAATGCCTTTGGAATGAATTTTCCCTCACAAAATATTTGGGGTATGACAAATATCATAGTAAATAATATGATGTAATTTGTCTAAAAATGATTTGTAAACCCTGTATTATTTGTGTGGAAGAGGTTGGAATTTTAGACTTTTTTCTTTATATCATTTGTCATATCATATGACCAACCAATCAATTTTGGGCAACAACCACAAGGTAGGTCATGGTGGAGTTGCCAACTTTCTCTCTTCTCTAAATGGTAGTCAAATTTAATGGATAAAGGATGTGATCCCACTAACAAAGTGTTATGGGATCTCTTGAATGTTAATTATCACTATTTTTGGATAGTTAATATTTTTTCTTCCAACAATATTGAAAGATTTTTTCTTTGGTGGTGAATTGTCAACTCAATGCCTTGGGCTACATGGATTGTATATGGATATTTTAACATGGTTAAGGAAACATTGATAGGTGTGGTGCCCTATCTATGTGCTAGATAGCTTGTGAAAGAGATGATTGATTTCTCATATGTAGTAAATTGGGACTTTTTTATCCTAGCATTGGCCATCATTATAACAAGACTATGCATGGCATGCATGGAGTAACATTCATTCAAATTTAAATGGGTTATTAAAAGGCCACATTGGACTATGATGTTAGCTCAATATTTTTTTCTCTTATGCTAATTTATTTTTCTTGTTGTTTGAGCTTCTATTAGATGTTGTATTTTAGATCCCTTTCTAATTAAAAGTTACATTAAATGGTAGTATGTTGTGCCCAAACCTTGAAAAAAATTCTTAATATCTCTCTAATGAATCATTAACCTACCATGGCCCACATATGATGTGTCTAGAATTTATAACCAAATTCGACTATCTTAAAATGAGTTAAATTGGTCGGTGGAATGTTTTACTAAAATACACCTCTAGGTTGTTACACATTTATGGTCACCAAGTGACTAGGTTTTATCATCAAGCTTATAAATCCACCAAGCTATTATTGAGCTTGAAATATATTCATTTGCTCTATTACTTCATGTTCTAAACCTCATGAGTAAAAATATCTTGTAGATAATCACAATAAAAAAGGATCAAATTAAAGCTCACATACACTAGCTCAAAATTAGAGATAGAATTTCCAAGAATTTTCACTTTCTTTAAGATTTTTCTATTTATTTTAGGTGATTAAGTGCATTAAAGAAAGATCTAAAATACTTGAATAAATTTCTCCCATCACACAATATTTTTTGTGATATTGTGAATATATTTTGAAAGCTCAAGAGTCGTCTCTAGAGCAATATAATACCCTTCAACAATACATTCAAGTTGCCCCCTATAGGGATTCACTCATTTATAGAACATTGTGTGAACACATTATCACTCAAGAATACTTATGTGAGGAATATTTCTCCATGGCTCTTGAATGAATTTTAAAAATATATTTAGGACATGGTTAGTAAGTATACAAATATAGTTTATCTAGAAGCTTAATATTTAGAACCCTTAGGAAATATTATCAACACAAGAAATATTAAGTTCATACTTAAGGTTGGAGATATGGAGAATATATGTAATCAACACCTAGTCACCTTGCTCAATGAATCCTATAAGATCATTTCCAAGGTTCTTGATCTTGAGTTGCAACATCTTCTTCCTTTGATTATTAAACTAGAGAAAAACAAGTTTTTCAAATCAAGATATATTCTTGATAAAATCATTATTATTTGGGAGGAAATGGAATGGGCCAGGAAATCTCAATAATAAGTTATTAAAATTAGTTTTTTCAAAGCTTATGATTGTATAGAATGGCCCCTCATTATTGTTATGCTTTAGGCTTTAGTTCCAAATCCTTGAGGTCTATTAAAATGATTTTTATTAATGATTCTAGACTTGTATCACTATTAATGGATATCAATCTTTTAATTTTTATTTTCTCCACTTGGTACAAAAATAATGTCTTCTTGCTCCTACCTTATATGTTTTGGTTTGTAAAGGCTTCAAATTTCTTCTAGCTCATATTATTTCATAGAACCTAGTTAGAGGTATCATTTTTATTAAATATCCTCAATATGTTGTCAATGGTCATTTTAATAATGATTATTTTCTCTCCTTAAGGATGATAACAATGTCAGTTAGGTGCTTCAATACAGATATATTTTTCTTACCCTCTAATTCAAGTATTCAATGATAGAAAATGTTATAGGATATTTTTTTCTAATTTGGCATGGCTTGAATCCTTTGGTTGGAAGTGGATAGATCATGGGGAGACCTTTAGATTCTTAGGCATTCCCTTTCCCTTCTAGGATTTTATTCCTATATAGTAATCTATTATTAATCATGTGGAAGAAAATTAACCTATTGGACTACTACACCTCTATCTCTTGTAGATAAAATTAATATTTACTCTAAAATTGTGGTAGCCACCCATGTGTATTATTTTTCATGTTGAATGTCTTCCAAATATATTTTTGTCTCCCTCATGATTCTAGAGGGCTTGGTCTTACTAACTATGACATCGAGGTATAACCTTATGTGCTAAATGGATAATCAAATCCCTTGAGGGATATGAAGATTATAATTTTTTTCTTCATTAAAGTATATTTATACTAAAGTTTCAAATGGACATAAAGGCTAGAGAGATCTTGGTCTTCATTATATTCTCATTATGCAAGAGCATGTTTAATTGGAAATTTTGAGATAAAAAATACATGCAAAATATGAGAAGCTATTAAGCAATCAATTCTATGGAATAGAATAGAATTTAATATTTAATGTTTTTCATTAATTAATAGTCTCTTTGGTTGTCTTTAGTGATCACTTGACACGATAAATCTCTTGCCAAAATTATGATGTAGGAGCATCCCAGGCGAACACGTAATCAACATCACCCAAAAAGATTTTGTTTAATATCTTGGGATTCTAGAGGTTTTGAGTAAAATCGTTTTGCACCTGAAAACATCATTCCAAGCCTTCTCGCAAATTTTTTGTGCGAATCAAAGAACTTTCAATTTTTCACCTGCGGACTCTCAATCTCATCAAAGTGATTTATTTAGTCTTCTCCAAATTGATGGTAGAAATTTAAATAGGATTTTTAAGGAAATAAAGGTTAATTTTCATGATTAAGTTTGATTTATATATTGACAACAATGTGGGAGTGTGTAATATTGATAAATAATGATATTCAACATTCTATTAAATCCACATAAAAGAGTTAAATGCAGATTTTTTTTAAAAAAATATATCAAAAGATAAATTGGGAAGAATACAAAGGGATGCATAGCTACAGGAAAGAGGATAAAAATGAATCTTAAAGGGAGGGAGGACCCTCATAGACAGAGAGGAGAAATTGAATAGTTTCAAATAAAATTTTGCATTTAAAAAATGAAGCTAGAATATGAAGGGGCATAGAAGCTAGAAAATGACAGCCAGAAGGAAAAGAAAAGAAAAGGCAGTTATGTGGGAGGTTGGAGAAGTGAAGGGGGAGGGGTTGTTGCTCCATGTGAAAGACAATTTAAAAATAAAAATAAAAATAAAAATAAAACAACAGATATAGGGAGAAGAGGGGCTGCTACGTAGCATGAAGAGGTTAATAGGATAATCAATTTAAATGCAATGAATTGACAAGAATAGAGGTTGTGTATGGAATGAGAGAGGATGAGCAAAATAAAAGAGGGATTGTGGGTTTAAACAAATAGATGCCAAGTTGGATTATGTTAGGGGCAGTGCTGGTAACAACAATTTACACATTTAAATGAAAGTTAAAATGTATACAAGTGCAAAAAGTAAGAGATTGTGTGGGGTTTAGAATAGAGGAGAAAAGGAAAATAAATAAGATGTATGCAGGGAAATCAGCTACAAGTTGAGCCGAGGAAGATAGGATTCAAACTAACTAAAAGCCAATAATGTACAAGGTGCCAATAGTGTAATTGGCATGCAATATTTGAACAACAAAGAGATGTAGTGAAGAGGAATATGTGGAACATATGTAAATGCAATTTGGAGAATTGAGAAGGAGTGGAGTCTCAAGAAAAATAGGGATTGTAAATATTTTGGTTTATGAATTGTAGAATTTGAATAAATATATTTAATTCCCTTCCAAATTTGAATTAGATTGTGTAAATTGATTTCATGCAAATTTTAAATTTGTAATTGTCAATTAATTGCGAATCAGCTGTAAAATTGAGGAGTTTTATATTTTGAAGAAAGAAATAGTTTTGTTACAATTTTGTTGTTTGAGATGTGTGGTAGCTATGAAAGAGAGATTTTGTAGCTTTTGTATCAAATTCCTTGGGTCTATGCTTTAAATTTTTTATTAGAGGTATCAAGACTCTCCTAGATATTTTTCAAGAACCACTAGAAATATTCTTTCTTGGAATCAAGTCAAAGTGAAGTATAGACTTACCAATCAAAATTTTAAATTATTTTAGACTATTTTTTACTCCATTCATGTGCAAATATTGCACAAAATTGATGTTAGAAGTTTCAACCATGGTGAAAGGACTATACATGGTATTCTTTAATACACCATTTCATAATTATTAACCTCACAAATATTATGATTATGTTTCACTACATCTATATATGGTGCATAATCTCAATAAAAATGGGCTCTCTAGTTCTCATTCGCTACTTGGAATCACAAATTTTATATTATTTAAGAAGCTATCATTGAGTTGAAGTTCATTCATTTTTCTTGGTGCATTATTTATTTGGGTCTTTCCATTGGCTCTAGATTGATTCATTTGGGATTTTATAATTCTTGTTCCCTTTTTGTGGTAATCTAAAAACTCTCATACTCCTTTTTTTATCATTTCCTATAGCTCAAACATATTGACATTATATTCATGATTTTTAAGACCTTTAGAAATAAGCTTTTTTCTTAGCATATGATCCTCCTAGTAATTGACCTATAGTTCTTGCTAGATATACCTAGATTTAACATTCTTTCAAAGTGGATATCCTATTCAACATTTGGAAAGAGAAATATTACTCTTTTTGTTGGATACACTATTGACAACCATTTCTTCATGTATTTTAAATCTATGATAGATTTACACTTGAGGTGACCTACTTATAGGTCCTTCTTAACCACTAGGGAAATGTTCCTTGTATAGTTGATAGAGTACCACTAACTTTCCCTCCTCCTTCAAATAGGGGCTAACACCCTCTTCTAAGATGTTGATCTAGTAAAATTCAAAGAACCCATGTACATGATTCTCATAATTTTAATATAAAGTATATGCTCATAATGCTCATGGTTAGTGTTAGAGGATCCAACTAGCATTCACCTTCTCCTCAATGCCACTCTCAAGTGGTGAATTCCCTCAACTTTCCCTAACCATTGAACTTTGACTAGGGGTTCTTCTTAGCCTCTTAAGGAAGTGAAAACTAATGATGATAATTGTGATGGTGCTCCTACTAGTTGGGAGTTATTCTTGATGGATAGGAATTTAATCTATGTGTAGAAAATAATCACCATAACTTGCCTCCTACAACTAATTTTATATCTCTTTCTATTTAGTCACTTTGTTTTTCTCTTTGGATATGTATAAGGGTCTAGCTTGCCTAGAATTTGGAGTGTGACTATGTAGAACATGTACTTTTTTGTGATATAATGTATTTAAAAAAACATATAGATAATATAATACTTATTTCATCAGAACAAATCCAAACTATTGAAAATATAATGTAAGTATCCAATTTTCACTATTACACATATCTCTCCTCCTGTCATCTCATGTGCACATAGGGGAGAAGGCCTAATGGTGGTGCACCCTATCTTTATGGGTGTAGAGAGTTACATAGATATCATGTTGGCAAAAAAATGTAGTCACAGTAGCTAGGTGTTTTGGCACTATAACTATTCCCTTTTTACATACATTTGTCATGTATTTTGTTTCACTAGCATCATTTTCAATAAGTGATCAATTTTCACAGTTGTATTTTAACTGGCCTAAAAGTTGAAAATAAAAATTATTGACACTTCTTATCTTTTGTGTCAATTAATGGACCAATACCCTATGTACATAACATCTAACTATTTTTTATATTTAAGTAGTGTCATATATTACTCAAAGTTGGGATGAAATTAATCTATAATGTTATAAGATATATGTAACTAGATTAACAATAGTAGTTATATGATACATATTTTTACAAGAAATATATTATGGAAATAGTATGAAATGTTTTTTATTAACAAGAAAATTAGGTTTTGAAGGGACCCAAAACACTTACAAATAAAATGTTGCCACAAGAATAAAACACAACCAAATAGCAACCTACCAACAACGAACTTAAAGTAAAAAATAACCAAAGGACTATTTCATATTCTTTAGAGTATCCACCACCTCTAGCTCCTAGTTGTAGAATTTTTATTATAATAGTTTAATATTATTACATGTTAGACATTGCAATTCAAAGTTATGCTTGTATTCTAATAAGAATATATTGCAATGCCTAAATTGACCTAGAACCTATTTTTAAATCTCGCTAGATGAAGAGAAAAGACTAAATAAGAACTAGACATGGTGCAAAGAGATTAGTGACAACAATTCCCCAGATAAAAGAGGTGTAAGATTTCAAACTCTAAATGATCTTGAAGATGTTCCCAATACATAAATAATTAATGACACAATTCAAGTGAAAGAAGGGGCTACATTAAAAAAAGTTCCATTGTACAACAAGAATGGATGAGCTATATGTATGTATGTGTGTTGTTTATATATTGAATCTCATCCATACACATATATGTATATAGTATTTATCTCTATCTATGTGTATATACATATGTACACATGTGTGAATATATATATGTATACATACATACATATGTACAAATACACATATGTATATGTATATATACACACATAATATTTATACATATAAATGAAATAGTATTCATGAATCAAATTTACGAGTACAATCAATCAAAAAGGCTTTAGAGAAAGGCCTAGTCTATTACCAACTTTTTTTTAAATAAAATTTAAAAAAAAATAATAATTTGAAGAATCAAGTATTATACCAAGTATAGAAAGCCCCACCATCATGGGGCTCCAACTAAATCCAAAGACGGAATGTATTAATATTTGCATTGACTTTAAATTATTCCAATTTCATAAAAAATATGGTGAGAGATTTGCGGTTGGACACCCCGGCATTATCGACGTGGAATACTGAAAGTGCCGCCGGCTTCTTTTGACTTTGCCTAGACACGTGAGGCAATCAATGCACATCACGTGCTCCCGTCATTATTCATTATTCATTATTCATTTTCTCAACATTTGAGGTCGCCTTAAGCGGACCAATGTGCGCAAATCCATCCTGCAAACCTCAATTACAATTTCCCTCGAGGCTTTCCATTCATGCCTTTATAACTTACTCTTATAAAAACATTACTTAACCACATTCCTCGCTCAAAGCTACAAGATTTATTCTTTTGTTTTATATTTACTTTTGCTTTTGTTATAGATCTATTCATATTTAATTTGATTTATTATATATAAAAATTATATAATTTTAAAATCTATTTTTCATCAATGTAATTTAATTTTTAATAGTCGAAATTGATTTTTTGAATTCTAGATGAGACTACTAGTTTGGATATGTTTCATAGATAAAATTGTGTTCATGATCTTTTCTTTTCAATTCAAATATCTTTTCTTATATTTCTAAAATGACCCTTTTCAATTTTTCAACCATTATTCATCAACTTGCATGCCCAATATTTTAAATTGAATGCCCAAAATTTATAAAAAGGATAATCACTAAAACATTAGTTATCAAATAGGATCAAGCTAGAGCATCTAAAGATGGGAAAATATCATTAAAGAATATAGGATATCACTCCCTTTGCATTAGCATTTGTGTATACTACATTAGGTATTTTGTGTGCTTTGTCTTATGTATTTTCATTCTTTATGAAATTGACAAAGGGGTTTGACTCATAATCAATAAAGTTCCATACTTCTATCTATTGACAACAAATCCCTAAGGAACTTCTTAGAACCACAATTGTTTCAACAACATGGACATACAAAAGAGATAGCTTATGAAGTGCATTTCAACAAAGTGAAATTAAGTAGGACAAAATCACCCATAGAATAACTTTAAATGTAGCCAAAATCAAAATTAATCTTAAAGTTGTTGTCATACCCTAAAATTTTACTCAACCCAAACCAAACACCACTGTCTTTTTTTTTCAACTTGCTAATCTTATTCCAATTTTAAAATTAATCGATGATTGATGACGTCAAGTTTACAATGTCATCACATTGCTTAAACTATCCTAGTATGCATTATCCTCTAAGTGTTTCAATTGGAGATGTTCTAAAACTTTGTCTAAGTATCCTAAGGAATAGCAAATGATTTCTCTTTTAAGTTTGATAAGTTTGAAGAAAAACAGTCCCCCTTTTTTCTACCTACAATTGCTTTCCTAATTTGCTTAAGAGAAAAATAGTAATACACAAAAATAACTTAACTATAAAGGTTTTGAGATAATAAATAATTTTGCACCAAATAAACATGCTTCAAAACAAAAATAAGAGTAAAGCAAAATAATTTTCTTAACTCCACTATTAACACTAATAACATAAGAATTAAATTGGTTTAATTTAATTTCAAGTTCTAAGTAGAATGCTACTAGTTGACATTTATTTGTGGGTTTACTCAATAAGCTCTGGTTTGGATCAAAATGTAAATTTCTTACTATATTTCAGTTCACAATCCATTATTCCCAAGTTCTTAAATCAAAATGTTTGCTTGTGAGAATAAATGAAAGTTACACTTGATTGACTCGTAAATTTCCAACAAAGCTTAATATATAAGCTATTTCTTCTTGAATTATTTTCATTCTAATTTTTTTTTTCCTTACTTGTTCCAAAGTTAAGAAGTTATTATGTCTACTTAATTGGTTAATCTATTGAAGCCAATTGTAAAATTATATTGTAACCCAAATCTTATTATGCTTAGTACTTAAATCATAACTTTAGGAATATTATCAAAGGTTAATCAATGTTTCACAATCATTGAGAAAATTTTGAAGAATCCATTTCTAAATTTATCATTACTGAGTTTATATATATATATGATGCATCCCATTATTTTTAAAATATAATGGTTTTAAAGAAAATCCCATTGTACATCTAAAGAAAATAATTTAAAAGGAGACGTTTTTAATCTTATATTCAAAGTTTCTTCTTTAAATTCCAGTAACCTTATTTGTTTTAAATTTCACAATTTTTTTTTTTTAAGATTACTAAATAAAGTCAAACTTCTATTAACTAATAACTATATTTATCTACAAATTCTCTTTTGATTATTAATTTGTAATTCTTGTCCTTAACTTTATTTCTCAAATTTAATTAAAAGATTCTTGGTAAACATTAAGCATGCAAATAATCCTTCTTCTAATTATAAATCGATTGCAACTGATTTTTTTAATCCTTCTGCTAACTATAAATCAATTGCAACTGATTTTTTTTCTTTCTTTTTATATGGTTACTATTCAATTCTCATTGCTCAGTTTGAAAGGTTTTAGTTTTTAAAAAATAGTTCAATTGCACGAACAATGGATCCATCTATAAATTTCAAGGCTACTTCCAGTTGCAACACATCAAATTCTTAATACATTTGTCAGTCACTACTCATATTTCAGCCTCTGTATTTGAGTGGAGGGGTTGGTTGAGTTAATTCACTGCACTTTTTTTATTTTGACACAATATACATATTTTCTTCCTGTAAAAAAATTAGCAGGGAGTAGTTCGTATTACACTTTACCCTCAATGAAGAGTATTGGCTTAGTTTTATTTATTTCTTTAAATTGTGATTATAAGTGTGATTGGGGTGCAACCCCTCCCCATTGGAGGTGGCGACCCTAAGGGTCGTTGTGCTCCCTTTGGGGAAGGCACATCCAAGGGGTGGCGGCTTTGGGTCGACAATTCCCTAGGTCAACCCTCCTTTCAGCATAGATTATAAACTTTTTTTTTTTTACTTTGTAATTTATTTAATATTATATTTACAATTTAATGTTCTCTTTTTTCTTACAAGGAATTATTAATATTTAATTTCTTTTTACATAATTCCAACTTAAATATTTTGCTAACTTCAATGATTATTGTTGTAGTTCATTTAACTTTTAAATCTAAAACCTATCCTTTATTAATGTGCTAATAATTTATCATAAGAAGGTATATTAATAATTATGTTGAATAATTTTGACAAATTCACTACCAATTGTAACCCAAGTTCTCTTATTTAAATCTAAGTTGTAGTTTTCTTTACACGTGTAGGCCTAGGTTTCTAATACTATGCTTTTTTTCCCTCTATATTAACCATAGAATTATAAGAAAACATAGGTTCAAGAATACACTTTAAATCATTTCTTTTCCCTTGTCATTTCCAATTAAGAATGCAAAATCCAATATACAAGATAACCATAAATCTTTCCTTTAATGTTTTGATTTACAAAACAATGTATTCTTTTCTTTCCCAAAATAAGCATTTAGTTTACACTTGATTGCATATAACCTTGAAATATATCATATCTTGTTTATAAGGATCTACTTACATTTTTTTGCTATATAATAACATTACAACCATTATTCATAAACAATGTACCCAAGAATCATAACTTTCTTGGTACCTAAATAATGCAAGAATACAATCTTTTCTTTCAAGAAACACATAAACTTATTTAAATTGCACATACCTTTGGTTTACAACTTAACAAATTACTTGTTTTTCTTTACTTTCAATACAAATGTAACAACATAGCTACAACTATAACACTTACAAATGATCCACAACATTTGATACACAAATTAAATTATGAGATAAGGATGTTTTTCTTGAAATTAAAAAAAAAATTATTTCCTTTCCAAAAGACTTGAACAACTCCAAAACATCTTCAACCTCCATCAAGAAACCTGAAACAAACAAGAGAGGAAAAACAACAATATGTCAATGGGCTCTCCACCCTTCCATAGGGTTGTGAGATAACCCACCCCTGAGCATGGGGTAGCATTTAGCTACTTGAAAAATTTACACCACACAACACAATGGCATTGCCCATACAACAGAAAAATACATATGCACACATTGGTTTACACTGCATACAATCACAAACTCCCAAAATACATTTCTATCACATTGGGATTCCAAATAGGAATTCCACATAGGGTGAGTAGGGGCCCAACCTGTAAGGGAAACACATATGTATCTCATAAGACAAAAGGAAAAATCTCCATATGAAACCTCCATATACCACCATGCACCATCAAACACCCTTATTCCTCCAAAAATAAAACTAATATGTATATAGATATGGGTTACTCATATCCCTGGATAAGCATGGGAACTCATACCCCTAAAAATGGCCAATATGCACAAGGATATGGGATACTCATATCCTTGAATATGAATGGGTACTCATACCTTGAAAATAAAGATGCTCCTATTTGTGGGAGTCATGCCCACTCAAACCCCTTGCACATGGAGGACCAAAATCTACCTCTTCGCAAAAGGGGATCAACTCCCCTATAAAAAAATAAAGAAACAATACACACCATAAAAAAAAGCACATTTTCACAAAAACCCCAACAAATCCCTTATAAAAGCACATATAACATTTGCATAAAAATAATTAAGGAAATGCATCATACCTCAAAACGCAATATCCCACTAATGGCGAAATCCTTGAATGAGAACCTCTTCCTCCAAGCCTCCACCTTCCCCCCCTCTTTCCAACACACTTTCCCTCTCTCTCTCTCTCAGGAACCCATAACAAAATTGCAAACTTATAATAAGAAAAAATGAGCAAGTAACTCCCTTCCATGCCATGAAAGAAAAAAATTTAAAGAGAAGGAAGAAGTAACTTCCAACCACAACCAACTCAACCACCCAACTACCCTCCCATTTTCGCCACTTTTATAAGTGGGGGTTAAGGGAGGATCTTAACACCTTTTAAAAGATTATAAATGACAAAAATAAACTTCTAACCTATGTAACTTAGACCTAAGCCAATTTTACAAACATAAAGTATAATCTAGACCTTCCAAAATCACTTAAAAATCACTTTAAAGAGCAAAAGGTTAAAACTCACACAAGAACATAAAATCACATTATCACATAACACTAAAAATCACATTTTTTAACATTATGGCCAATAGACCCTAGGACTTCATGCCTAGTTCTGACATCACACTAGAAAACACAAAGTGGCTAAATGACCCCCATCATCCATTGGAATTATAATCCACCTATACAGTCAACAAGAAGTGTCAACTTATAATATATATATCCAAAATAAATCCACTGTAAAAATTATCACACATCAAATTTGCAAACATAAAATGACATAAAATTCATCATTTCATAAATACATAAATAAAAAATGATCTCATCAAAGGATATCATGTAAAACTGAATAATCAATCATAAAATATATCATCCATACCCACAATAAATAAATGTGCATCATCTAAGCAATCATCCCAACAACCCTTATAACTTAATACATTTGATATACATAATGCCACTACTAGTGATTAATTAATCATTAACTCATCATGACTGAACATCTCATTCAACACATACTTGCATAATCAATCAAATGAACTCATCTAGTTATCACAGAGAAATCATGATAACCATTAGATAGAATTATTTAGTTACCCATAACAGTCAAGCATATGAACATCATTGATGTAAATAAACAATCATCACTCATAAACCTAGGTAACCATAGAAGCACATAACATTGGGCAAGAAAAAAACAAAGACACAAAGACCCAATAAGAACACAAAAAAGACGAGGTCTCACAATTGCAAAATAAAACCATAATAGTTGACAAGAATGATTACAATTCTAGATCTTTGAATTTGGTTGGTGAATGCATTACATAGCTAAATCTTCATTGTTGACAACTTTACATTGAAAAAGAGATAAGCAATATTCTAGCCCTCTTTACATTTATATATCTCAAATCATATATATTTAGGTATAATTTTATTATTGATTTAAATTATTAGTGTTGGGATTAAATATATTTGTAGGGTCTATTTTTATCCCTACACTTTGGTGAACTTGTGCTCCCAAATTTTTAATTTTATTCTAGGGTTTTATCTTCATCATTTCTTGATTTATGTCCATCCTTTTTAGTATATCTAAAACTTGTGGTTCTTCATTATATTTTCTTTCTTTATCAACTATATATAATGGTATATGCTAAAGCATCTTCCTAAGTCCCATATTCTCATTTAGTGTAACTCTAGGCTAACTCTTTTAACTACCATAGATCATTTCAATACTCCCATATTTGAGAAATTAACTACTTCCATTTATTTGAAAGAAGATGGATCTTTTGACCAAGAAGCTCATATTGAGACAATTTAATATAAAAACTAATATGGACAATAAATAAAAAATGCTTAAATAATATTTTAGTAAGATTGGTAATGAGTAAAATCCTTCCACTTATGTTGATGGACTCTATAATGTATTAATGATAAAATCATGTGGAAAAGATGTGTTAAAGGTTATATAAGCCAAGTTGTAGGAAGACCTAATGTTACTAAAGAAATGCTTTTATTCACTCACACTCCAAATCCTAATATTCCATCCTAACCTCCTAACCTAAATACTCCCATTCTATTTATATCCCTTAACCAACCTCATCCACTTCATATTATCCAACTTATCACACCCACCTCTCACATCCTCCATACTCATATAATTCCTTTTCAACCACTTATTCAGCCCATTCTTCCCATCCCTTCACAACTTCTTCCCAACAATCATCCATATTAATTTCTCCACCATTGCATCCCAACCAATTTACACCATAACTATGCGACATACATCCCTGCCTCTTCCACCAATGTGGTCCAACATTTCATTCAAAACATAAAAAAACAACATAGTGAAGTCCATAGTAGGCTATATATCCATTGTCCAAGTTCAAAAAATGATTTGACCCATAAGCTCACTTACAATTCAATTTCATATAATATATTTGTTGGCATTGGTTGTCATTGATGTCGACACTTGAGGAGATTGTTGTGATGTCAACACTTGGTGAGTTTGTTGGCATTGGTTGTCAACACTTAGGGAGATTTGTGATATTTTGGTTTGACATGGGTTATCATTGGTGTATGTGTCAACACTCAATTAGGTTTGTCATTGATGTTGTGCTAATAGTGGAGTTGCTAATGTTCATGGTTGGATATAGTCATGCCTTGTTTGGATGTTTTGTTGATGTTCATGGTTGGATGTCATGCCTTGTTTGATAAAAAGTAAAGTAGTATTGAGTATGGTTGTTGTCAAAAGAGATGATATCATGATGATATATTAAGATGAGGATTACAAGCATTAAGATGATGATTAGAAGTAATGTTGATGGTGGAGAGATGATGTTGATAGTCTCCAATATGTTCTATGCTCTCTCTTGTTCTTCTTGTGGAAGTATGTGTTGTTGAAAGGAAATTTTGGTCTTTGCATGTTGGTGAAAGGTTCTACTACAGAATGTTTCTTGGAAGACTGCTTGGGAGAATGATATGCATTCCTCCACTATTGAAGATATGGTCTTACGGTTTGGGATTCAATGTTTGTACTTTGTGGATGTTGCACTCCTATCTTTTCAAGTCATTTATGTTGTTGAGGAGTTTTCTGGTATTTGAAGTGTATTGGTAGTTTTGTTAATTATCTAGACTAGTCTGGGAAATGCCACACATTTCTCGACCTTGATGTTTTTTATCCTACAACTTAGTGGACATGCTCTCATTACTTGTACAGTGTCTCAATTTTATTTTCATGTGTTAATATAGTCTGCAAGTTGGTCTGTTAATGTTTCATCTCTTGGTTATGCATTTTGTGCTTCTGGGATGAAGTACTCTATATTTTTTTGGTTTGCGATGGATTTTTGTGACATGTAAGTGTGTAAGAAGTGTTTGGAAGTGTTGTTGGATGTTCATGGAACCTCTACTTGTGGTTCACAAGTCAATGGTTGATCTCTTTGGTGCCACATATTATGCTGAGTTGGTTTTTAGGGAATTTGTAGATATTTGGCCAATAGGGCTTCTTATCTTACTTGTGCTTAGTGGTTGGGGGTTTTCACTAACATATGAAGTTGTGTTAAGATGTATTTTGGTCTTGACCTATCTGGTTAAGAACTACATTAAATAAATTCAGTTGAAGTTGTGCTTTTGGGCCAACTGGTATTATGCTACATGTTTCCTTGTTACCGACTTAGGTTCATGTGCACCAACATGTGAGTTATTTGTGATCACATTGGAATATGTAATAAGAGTTCTTTGGTCCTCTCTATCTTTTGGATAGGATCACATTATTTTTCTGTACTAGTTGACTTGTTGAAATCATTGTTTGTATTCTTTCTAGCCCACCTAATTGATTTTTTGAGATCTTGTGGAGGATATATATGCAAGAACATTTTAGTTGCAAGAGGTGTGAGTGTGTGGAGATGTGAAAAGATTAATTGAAGCAATAATTTGTGAACAGAAAATGGAAATGAGCTTTAACACATTTGTCAGCAAAGTGTATTGTTAAAAAATGTTGTAATTCCTAAATCTTAATGTATCATGCTCCGAGATAGTGAATCTCATTAGTTCCTTATAATTTGTATCTTTCCCTAGGTTTGTGCACCTTAGTAGTGAAATTCTCTTATACCGTGTCCTAAGGTTGTGCCCCTTAGCTTGCAAGCCCATAGGTATTGAGCATTAAAATTGTAGTTATGTAAGTAGTGAGCTTCTATATTGAGAGATTCCTCTCTATGGTTTTTTCCTTCTTGGGTTTTCCACGTAAATATGATGTTATCTTGGGTATGTGCGTTAATTTCCTTATCTTTCATTATTGTTGATTAGATTAAGTGTTTGGGTATGTGCAGGATCATCATGAAAAAAGCAGGCCCTTAAGTGGCAAAAAATTCAAAAAAATCAAAGTTAGGCAACTTGACGTAAAAATTTGAATAAGTTATCTATATTATTTCAAATATATGTAAGAATATAATCTATAGCAAATTAAATGTAGTTTCTAAACTACTAGGTTTATTTTAAAAAATCTATTTGGTGAAAATTTGAAATTTCAATGCAGTAGCACTTAAATTTCAGGGAAAAATAAGAAGTAGGTGTCTATCTGACCACCCTAACCACAATAAAATGATAATATATTTTTATAAGATTTTAGATATAAGTAGATGACTCATGTCTGATATGATGCATATTTTTTGTAATTTTTTTCCAAGTAAATAATTAATTATGAATTTTTTATTACAACTTTTAAAAAATATAAAAACTTGTATGTCTAACCACCTTAACTTGGTCAAAGCTTCATGAATTTTTTTTTTTAATCCTATAGCATGTGAAGCATATAATGTGACACATGTTTCGAATTCAAAAAATGTGATACCGTTTGAAAGCTATAGATGTTTTTCAATCGGCCCATCAATCAGGACTTTAGTTGTAATTCAAATAGAAAATGAATAATAATTATTTATTAAATTCAAATTAGAGTATAATTTATATTGGTGGAAAGCTGAGAACCTCCTTTAAAAACCCTTTTTGTTTCATCAATTTTGGGTAAAAAAAATTTTGTCAGCCACATACCTGCCATATCGCCACTTTTTGGCCCATCATGATCTTGCACATACATATTTTTTATCTGTGAATAAGTTGTTGATCTTGCTAAGTGTTTGGATTTGTATATTGCTAAAGGGTTTGTGATCTGAAAGGGTTTAAGTTTTTGAAGATACTGATTCACCCCCCTCCCATCATCTGAGTGTGTTCAACAATTGGTATCAGAGCCAAGTTCATCTGAAGAATATTATTCTCTTGAGGAAAGGTTTGAGATGGCACATGATGGAGCTTACAAAGGTCATAGGTTCGATGGTAAAAATTACACCTTTTGGAAGTTGAGAATGGAAGGCCATCTAAACTCTCTTGGGTTTGGTGTTTGACAATCTATCAAGGATGGTTATACTGATCTTGTTGATCCTCCTAGAGATCCAACTAAGATTAGACTGTATGAGAACAATTCCAAGGCTAAGAATTCTATCTTGTTTGGGTTAGCTGATTTAGAATTTTTGAAGGTGATGAATTGTAGTTCTTCAAAGGATGTATGGTGAAAACTTAGCAACATCTATGAAGGAGACAATCAAGTAAAGCAATCCAAGATACAAATTTTCAAGACCATATTTGAGACCCTAAGGATGATAGAGGATGAAGACATTGCTAGTTATATGGTCTAGGTGGATGGAGTTATTATTGGCATTAGAGGTCTTGGAGGAGAAGTGAAAGAAGATTAGATTTAAAGAAGGTTCTGAGATCTCTCCCTAAAGCTTATAGTCATAAGGTGTCTACCATTGAAGAGTCTAAGCACTTGGATTAGTATTCAGTAGATGAAATGTTTGGTGCTCTCATAGCCTTTGAAATGAGATAATTTGACAAAGATGTTCCAAAGAAGGAAGCAACATTCAAAACTAGTAAAAAGGTGGAAAATGAAACTATAGATCAAAATAATGACTTTGATGAGGTAGAAGAATTTTTTTTGAGAAGATTGAAGAGAGGCACCAAAAAGAACAAAGTTAAGTTACCTTTCATGTGGTTTGATTTTCAATGGATTGGTCATTTTTCATCTAAATGTCCTTATAAAGAATCAAATGATAGTAATAAAAGAGATAAGTTCAAAACAGGTTTCTATTCTAAGGAGAACATTTTTTCCTCTAAAGATGAGGACATTAATTCAAAAAATGAAACCCTATTCATGGCTTTGAAAGAAAAAAAGTGTGATATTGAAAAATGTAAGAGGTTCGGTACTTTGCTGGTTGACAAAAATAATGAAAGATCTATGGTTGTGTGGATTTCCTTTCATGCAAAGGAAGAAGACAATTCTTGGGTGATTGACAATGGTTGCACTAACCACATGATTGATGACAAGGGAAGGTTCATCAGTCTGAAGAAGTGTAATGGTGGAGTTGTTAAGTTTGGTGGTGATGATTCAGTACAAATTTTTGGAAAGGGTGCCATGAAAATTGATGGAAAGAACAAGACTAAGGATGTACTCTATGTCAAAGGTCTAAAGCATAATATTCTCAGTGTCATCATACCATAATTGTTTTAGTCAGATTGAATCATAGAACAATCCTCTCCCAAAACTTTCAAATTATCATAAAATTTTAATCATTTATTTGATACCATATTTCAATTTATATCTATTTATTATGTAACATTAAAATAATCAAAACTTATATAATTTAACTTCAAGATAAATCCTAATTCCATCTTTTTTAAATTTAATAACTTTCATGATTACTCTATCTCAATTATTTCATTCTCAACAACTTCTAATGTATTAACTTGTTGCTTTAAATATCTATAGTGTTTGTTTGTTTCCTCCAATGATGATCTTCTCTTTCACAACTGGTGTTCCCTCTCAAGGCCAAGAACGTTTATGCACTCATTGTTATGAAGTGTTTATCCACAAAACTATTTTACTAGGAAAATTTGGAAGGTTCATCAATCTTAAGAAGTGTAATGGTGGAGCTATTATATCCTTACACTTTCTATTATTCTCCTTTCAAGACACATTTTTTATTATTCTCTTTTTTCATTTTTAAGAAGCATTATGGTATAATTTTTTTTAATTTTTTTTGGCGAAAGTGGCAAGCCACTATAATATATTATATATTTAAAAAAGATAATACAAAAAATGGTTCTAAGGAGCATACCAATAGGAAAGAACCAGTAAGAAAACCTCCGGTTATAGCTCCAAAAATATAAAGATGACATGTTTATATAATCCAAATGCATAATGTGTACTAAACATGTTGATAATTCAAAATTCAGCATTCTTCTTCCTAGACACTTGTGTTATCTAACCCCATACAATCACTTCTATGATCACCACTAAATAGAGTTCTATCCCAAAATTATTATATTCCAACCCTTTACAAAAATCAAAAAGAAATATATTTAAACCCTTTACAAAAACCCTATAATTAAAGGACAAAAAACCCACAAAATACTAGCATTAATTTGTTGAAGAAACCCCATTTACTGAGTTTTCGTCCATTCCCTCTACTAGCTAGAAGCCTCTTTCATAAATTATTCTACCTCCATCTTGAACTCTATGAAACTACATACATGAAGGGCATCTTGCATTTGCAGTAGCTGAATTCACCTGGGGACGACTTGCAAATTGTTCTTGAGCATTTTGAACACAAACTGGAAACCGAGCTGGCGAATTTACCCTTAACTGTAAATCCAATTGTAAACCCTAACTTGTGTGAGAGGTGTGTGCTCGAA
The DNA here is from genome assembly GCA_007258455.2 of Sequoia sempervirens. Taxonomy (NCBI): domain Eukaryota; kingdom Viridiplantae; phylum Streptophyta; class Pinopsida; order Cupressales; family Cupressaceae; genus Sequoia; species Sequoia sempervirens. The sequence continues at coordinate 10,626,718 of VDFB02000010.1, read as the reverse complement.
GGAAGGCCAGATCATAATACTTTTCTTTGATCTCCAATTCCAAAACTAAAAAGTTAAAAAGATAAGATCTAGACATGACAACTAAGTCTTCTATAAAGAATCTTAGGACCTAAGTAAACTTAACATGTGAATGTCCCCTAAGCCCCTAGTAAGTGAATTAAATAGGTACAAGACATTTATTCACACCAACAACCCCCCTTAAGTGCAACTTAGGGAGAATATTATTAAATTCAAATGATGCAAAGATGCAAAGATGGGTCCCAACTACTAGGCCATGTTAGGTACCCATGTACAAATGCAAATGCAATCTCTCACAAATGGAGAAAAGGAGAAAACCCAGTGGGAAAAAACTCCTCACCAAAATAGAGATGAAATACAACAATGATATCCATCACAAGTCCAATCAATCTCCATACACACAAAGGATAACAAGAGAGATCATACAACCCCCCATAATGAGATAACCTGTTGTAGAGAAGCACTGGAAGCACTCTTATGGAGTAACACTAGAACCCTTAATCTAGCAAGAAAGGAAAGATAATTCTATTTGCTAGAAACCATATTAGGGTCACTCAAGGACTTGGGTTGGAATCATGATAAGCAACAATAGACTCGATGCCAAGGAACACTAAAAAACTCACAAATTGGCACAACCCTAGAATCTATGAAGCAACAGTCAATTGTGAAATCATCTGGAACTAAAATAAAGTACAAAGATCAAAATTGCACCAAAGTTCATGGATGGCAATGTAGAGCTCCTCAATACCTTTCCAACACCACAAGAACTGGGAAATTTGGAGATCATGGTGAAAAGTAATGAGCTCAGAGCCATAAAACAACATCTAACTTCAACCAACAATAAATGCAACCAAACAATAGAATTTTGAAAATAACCTATAGCACTAGAAAATTCACATCACCAACTTTTCTATAATTTTTCGTTTACAAAATTTATGCAAAAATGAAAAAAAGCCCTAGAAGAGGGGATTTGAACACTAACTAGGAGAAAAATTTCAACACTAATTGGGCACAAAAAAAAGTCATTGGTCACAAAATATGACCTCAAGCATAGATAATTGTTTTAAAAAAACTTTATATCATCGCCACCATTGGTGGCAGCCGAGCGGAGTGGGGGTGGAGCCCTGATGGCAGCTCTCATGCGCCACTCGTGAGCCACTCCACCCTAATAAATTGTCAACCTAGCTTTATAAACTAAAGTTTTTTAGAAAACAAAAAAAATTAATATAAATTTTTTTTGATATAATATATGGTTGGTTGTGCAAAACTTTCGTTCGCCTTACAAAATTTTTAAACCAAATTTTTTAAACATAACCAAACTTTATTAAAAATGTCGATTCAATATAGCTATGGACCATTAATGAGGCATACCATGAAATGACAGGTCTACCAATGATTTGAACAAATCTACTGGAAAAAAACAAATGCTTTGTACCCTCTACCAAATAAATGTTGATTTGATTGTGCGAAGGACAAATTTTGACCAAGTATAAACCATTGCTTTTCATAATGGTTGCTACTCTTGAAAATTATATATATGTGTGTGTGTGTGTGTGTATCATGTAGAAGGGAGGGGAAATGCATTTTTATTTATGATTAATAAAAAGAAGTTGCAGATCTTTCTTGGGTGGTTTTTCCTAAATTGGGGTTTTCCATGTAAATTTGTGTTGCTTTCTTTTTATCTCTGTTATCTATCTTTTTATCCCCTGTAATTTATTTTATGAAAAAAATTAGGTTTAGATATTTATTGACTACTATTAAATTTAAACATATTGATGGCTATAAAAATTAGAATATCAACTATCATTTTATTTCCATGTCATTTTCTCTGCTTTACAATATATATGTGGTCTTGCAATATAACTTATGTCCTTGTAATGTTTTTCCATAAATACTTGGTGGCATACCCTGGCCTAAATAAAGATAACACAACGGCTTAGATTGTGTACAACCTATTGGGTAATGTAATTGCTTCAACTTCCACCCATTGTTGAACAATGTATTTACTATAGCATATTAGTTTCATTCTTATTTTCTCCTTTCAGTAGCTTTGATTGGTAGCTCTGTCTCAAATAACTCATTTTTGCATATATCGCTTTGTTTAAAATATCAAACTATTTTACACAATATTCACCTTTATCCTCAGCCTTAAATTATTCTTTAGGTTCAGGAATTTGAATTATCTTATAATCTTTATCTTTGTAGGCCCTTTTGTTTTGCATTCCAACATACTGAATTCCTCATCTTGTATTTTTTCGCCCACTTCACTCTTTCATTTCTTCTTACATTACTTCCAATTCCCTGGCTGTGTGCGGTTTTTCCCAAATTCTTAAACTCAAAGAGGGGTAAAAAATTATTAAAACAAGAAGTACAACACAAGGATTTACACAACCTTGTCAAACTCAACTAAATTGTCCAGCTCATGAGACAAATCTAGGGGTAATTGACCCCTATCCACAATGTTCCAATTTTGCATATGATCAGAGGCCCACTTGGCCAAATAATTTGTAACAACGTTCCATTCTCTAGGAATATGATTGAAAGTAACCGAATCCAAAGAAGCAAAAATAGTAAGAATCTGCTTAACAACCAAAGCTAACTGCCAGTTAACATCCTTGAAATCCCACCTATTCAACAAATTCACCACCACCTGGGAGTCAGACTCACATGTGATCCTTCTCCACCCAAGCTGACAACCACGTGTCATAGCATATAAAATGACAAGAGCTTCCATTAAGTTGTTAGTATGAAAACCCGTGTAAATAGAAAAGATAAACTGAACTATCCCTCCCAACTCCACCAATGCCAGCATGACCAGGGTTTCCTCGAGAAGACCCATCCGTGTTGATTTTCAACACTCCTTGAAGAGGAGACCAACTTCCCTCCCTATTTATCTTCTGATGAGGATGTCTACCACACCTTCTTATGAACTAACCTTGTTGAGGAAGATGAAGATGAAGATGATTGCACCAAACAACATCACGAGGATCCACTGCATCCGTCAAATCACATTTTACTACAACAGTTTCTCCTAATGAATGAAGAATTTTCCACCACAAACGATGGGCCACTATCCTCACATCCTGAAAAATCTTGCGATTCCTTTCCAACCATATGTGCCAAATAATAAAGGAAGGGCTAAGAGCCCAAGCAACTTGAAGAAAAGAAGAAGAAACATGAGCCTTTCCCTACTAATCAAAAAACTCAGCTAGAGATGAGACATGCCAACATGACATGTTCCACACACCCCACCACAAGTGCCAAATCTCGTTATTTGTGTTTGTAATTCTCTTAGTTATAAACCAAAGCTGATTATTTTATCAAAGAATTCTTTTGCTTTAAGCCAATCATCTATTTTCAGTTTAATGAGTTTTTATCCACCATCCCCAATCAATTCTAGGCTTAGTTGGATCTCCTTAATTCCGAGCCTGGGCCATGGCTGCAAGGCATAGATATGCGTCCACATAATCAAGAAACTTGAACAATATTAGCCCGCATAAAAGATTGGGTTTTTCAGTAGCCGTTCAAACAACCTAGCAAGATTAAATAGTGTTGCGACTTTATCCCATGAAACACCACCTTCTTAATACCATGAAAATTGAAAGACATACTTTGCAGGTTAATCATGGGGTATAATGTAATTGCAATTGGCCTCTAGTAGTTCTGAAAGGATAGATGTTCATTACCCAAATCCATAGCAGCCTAACTAAATATTTAACAACAAATAAATTCAATAATGCACATTGTAAGATCATATACTAGGCATGTCCATTCACAAGGATTTGACTGGAAATCTTGTCCATCATACACATTCATATATAGCATATTAATTTATGTTTTCCACTTCTTTTTTTTAACTCATTTCCTCCTTTGTAAAATTGGTGAATTTTTTGCTCAATTCATATATAGGCTTTTGGCTTCCATAAATAATTGGAAAACAAACACAATTTTATATTGAAGTTTTTGGATTCTAATTTCATAAATAATTACATATAAACTTTTTCCCAATGTTTTTGGCTTCGATTAACATGCTTTGTAATTCTCTAACGTTATCCTTAAGCTCAAAAATTGAGTTTTTAATTTTCTTGGTTTCAAGCATATGATGCACTGGTAATCAAATCTATATAGAAATATGTTAATTTCAATTACATAAATGATCATATATTTGGTACTCAATTTCAAATAGAAGTTTTTGACTCACTTAATCATGTCATGTTTCTTAGGCATTTATATTAGTTCAATTGCGAGATTTCTTACCTATTTTGTTGATTTTCTTATTATATATCTTTGTATCATGCAATTTTGCCTACTTTATATATTTATATTTCAAATCAAATGATATATTTAGCCATACCATTAATATCTATATAATTATGCTTATATATATTATGACAAAAGTGTCTAATCACGTATGCATTACCTTGTACTTTTGTTGTGGGAAAAGATGTATCATTTAAATATTTCCTTATCTAGATTAAATGTAAGTTGTTTACTTAGTTTTCTCTTAGGTTTAGTTAAATTGTTGTGTTTTAGTAGTCTATAGGATGGTAATGATTCATTTGCTAATTGGTAAAAAGACAAAAAAAAGTGTATTTCTTAAAGTGGTAATTTTGAATGGTATTTGCTCACTAACTAATACCCTTGTGGTTTATTTTAAGTTATCTCTGCAAGTGAGTTTAGTATTTAACATCATTTCTCTTTAGAGTTGACTCAATACTAAATTATCATCTTTATGTCTACTACAAATTTATTGTGGGTTATATGATCTCAAGATATTATCACTTGGATCATCATATTGTATGTAGGATGGATTTGTTAACACAATTGGTAATTACATGATTATATATCATACATGGTTCTTGGTGATAATAAAAGATCTTTTAGTTAATTTAAATTTCAAATTTATAAATCAAGTACTTAATTAATCTAAATTGATGAATTTAATTTCATTTAGCTTTTTGTTTTATTATGATTAAAAGGTAAGTAAGTTTTATTTGGAATTAGATGGTAAGTCTAGAGTTTAGAATATTAACGCTATTATTGAGTGACCTTGAATTAAGATTGATAAGGATTACTAACAATATTGGATTTCTTTCATATCACTCTCTCATTATTGTGGGAGAAGATTATTACAATTTAACCAAGTGCAAGGTAAACAATTGTGGAAGATACCTTGAATTGTGTAACACTTAGGTATTTTAATTGATTTATCAATTGGAGGTATAAACGGTTTCTTATTTGTTATCAACCGTAAATAGTCCTATTTTCGCTGAATTTTGTTCTTAATCTAATGTATACTCATTTTTTAGTCATTCATAAATATGATTAGGATTTGACTTTATTATTTCTGTAAATCATTTTCCTTAAAATTTTGAAATATGAAAATATTTAACTTGAAGACTTTAATCCTTGGTTCTAATATTGATAATTTTGCTCCAACATTTGAATTCAATAGACAAGGAAATAATAAAGAAATAAATAGAATATCTCTCATTAACTTATCTCTTTTAATTTCTTCTTAAATTTAACTATTTTTGTTAAATGTTTTATAATTTTTTTTGAGAGGGCATTACACCAAGGGGGGTTTCTATAAGGTGTTGTAACAAATTTCACAACAACTAAGCATTAACCTCAATACAAACTATATAAAATTTTGTATTGTGTACCCATACTTCAATTGTCACTTCATGCCTATATTGGTTTTCCATAATAAAAGTTGTATAATATTTCACATAAATGTCAATGAATGTATTTTATGATAACCCTTTGTGATATTATATACATTTATATAGGGAAATTGGAACACACTAGAACAAATAAAATTGAAAAGATGTTTATATTAACTTATATTGAGTCTGTATAGAATGATGGGTAGAAGGAGCCAATAACAAACCAATGGCTTTATCCACTTGGTAAATAGAGTCTTTGAGTTCATATAAAACATGTAATAATTAAAATAAGGTGATAACTTAACCAAGATATCATAAAAAACTAGGCCTTTCAAAATACACAAGAAATATAGTCTCTACACATACATTCTAAAAACCACACATAGTTGCAAAATATTAAATGAGTCTACTTAGTAATCCATGAACATATCCATACATTTATTTTATTGCTTTGGTAAGATACCTTGTAAAGTCTTTGCAAGGATTTTGTAGTCACCTAGCTAGCCAACTAAGAAACACACATCCAATACACATGGAAACGCTCAACTAAATTGATTCTACCATTAATAATTCAATATACAATGATTTCAAGTGATTATTACAAATTTGAGATGAACCTAAATCATTACAATAACAAAATACAACACCTAGATCTAGAAACTATGAACCCTAGGGTTCTGTTATATAAATATTTATTTCTATTATACTCCTCTTCAGTTCAATGTATCCCCTCAATTGAATAAGTAAAATATGAGGAACCATATTCCTTAATCATGTCCTTATGTACTTGTAAAGTATGGAGAGACATCTTCCTTTTGTTTGCAACACTTATGGTCATTAATTTAATACATAAAAGATGGGAGGGTATGTGGAATATAACGCAAGTGGGTAGATGGACTAATAACAATAATGCTATTATATTTGGCTATCAAAACCCTTTTAAAATATTGTTAAAATTAAATATGGGATCCTTTGGTATCTATTTTTCTTTTTGTAGTTTAGGCACAATGTAAGCCTCTTCTCTTTATTGGCTCCTAAAAAAAAATCAATGTTGTGGGTTCAAACTAGATCTATGTCAAGCCCTAAAGGTGATTCAAGAACCATCTCAAACTACTAAAAAAATAAACTTCTTCCTTTATCACTTGTCAAAGGTTGAATGGGAACTTGGAACCTTGGTAAAGGTTTCAGGTTCTTGATCCCCTAGAAAGCTCTAAAGTATTCATTTGTTTATTTCTTCTTACACCCCCATGCTGAAGGTTTTCCACCCACCAAGAACTTCATGAAAGCCTCCTAAAACTTTTATTTTGGCATTTCAAGCTTCATCAAGAATTGCAAGGCTAGTAGGAACAATATGCTTGATAAGAACTTTGTCAAGGTTTCACCTAGTTCTCAAAACCACAAAATCCTACAACACTCAACACTTTTAGTGTACTTTGGAGCTCATATTCATGTTGGGAACCAAAGGATTATTTAGAAAAATTTCAAAAGCTAGACACCTATCATAAACTAAGAGAAGTTTTGGACCTTATAAAATACTCAATGCCTATTGGGAATTAGAGGCCTATTGAGAACCAAAAGTAGTTCTAGAATTGCCACAAAGTTAAATGATGGCACAACACTTTCCTTTTCATTACTCAACCTTTATATTTTTTATACATCATTATCATTGCTTGGTGGTTTTAGGTTCCAGGAGGAACCTGGAACTACATATTTGCATAGAGGAGTGGTAGGCATCAAGCCCTGAGGTAGAATGGGAAATAAGAACTTACAAATATTGGGGTAATTGAGAGGGAAGACATAACAAGGGATAATTACCTTTAGAAGAATTATGGAGATCAAGGCTGAAGATGAAACAAGAAATGGAAATTAATATTAGTGGGATTTGAGCCACAAGTTAGAACAAGAACTTGGAACCTAAGGTTCCAAGTCCAAATCAAATCCAAAAGTCTGTTGAGTACTTTGAAGGTTGGGAGTGGGGAGGGAACTAGAACTGGAACCTCATCATTATAGGTTCCACTTGTGGACCAATTTCTACAAAGGGGGAGAATTGAATGCATGTTAAGGAGTAGAATTTGGATGGAAATGAGGAACTAAAACCTAAATTTTCAAGTTCTTGATGAAGCCTGAGGTTCAAAAGAAAATCAAAATAGACATATAGAAGAAGCAGAAAGCAGGGAGTGGGATGGAACATGGACTTGGAAACTAAGGTCTCAATTCCCAATTGAGGCTTGATGTACATGAGGTACTAAAATTTAAACTCACATGGGGAATTGAGGGTGGATACAAATGAGGAACAAGAACTAGGGAACTATGGATAAGTTACACCATCCATGAAACCTTCAAAAATCCAAAAAGCCTAAAAATACCTAAGGAGAGGCCAAACAACTAGGAAATAACTACAAAGCACCCCATTAACACTTTTTACTAAGGGATTTTATGAAAAAAAACTAGGAAATGACCATAAAACACCCCATTAGCACTTTTTACTAAGGGATTTTATGAACAATTTTTGAGTGAATACCCTTCAACAATTATCTAACATAGGGGACCTAACTAGATATTTCTAAGATTAGTTATCAATGGTGGGTGAGATAAGGTCAGATGCACAAAATGGAAGAAAAATAAAGCAAATGTGAGACAACAAATTGGGGTCCCAACAAGAGATTCATGATGTACCATGAGTCATGGGTTACAGAGGGAACTTATGAATTGAAAGTGCAAATTCTAGGTCGGTATGAGCCTAAGTTCCATGAAAAAGTGTCTTGTGAGACTATGGAACTCAAAGATTAGACATAATCTAGGACTTGTAATAAGTCCCAAGCCTAAGTGGGGGCCTGAGGCCTATAAGCCATTGGGTATTTTCTATTTCACATGGAAAAAGGTGGATTTCAAAAGGGAATTGGGACTCAAAACCTAGTTCCCCGTTCACATCAAATCCTAAAGTCTCACTCAGGAAATTTCTTTCTAAAGCCTAAGATGGTAGTTCTAACCCTTCTAGTTGTTGTATTTCAATGAAATTTAGAGAGTGGGTTACTTGATATATTTGAATGTATTTCAATGGTTTTGGGGACCTTGTCTCTCCCCTATGCCTCATTTTCCATAACAACCTTAGTATATTTCCTTAGGATAGACCTAATTATTCTACTTGTGTCACCATGCATTGTGAATTAGTGTGCATGTCAAGTGTGCCATCATGTTGTTATGGCACCTTTGTTAAACACACCAGATACTAAGAGGGGGGCATGAAACAATATCTTCAAAAACTTAAACCCTCTAAAACTTAAGACCTTTAGCACAATTCAAACTTCTTAACCACACTAGAAAAATTTAAGTAGATCAATAGAAATGAAAGATATACAAAATGTAACCCTTGAACAAATCCACGAAAATGAAAGATAAAACAAGAAACATACATGCATAAGATGACACCAAATTTACATGGAAAACCTAATGAGGGAAAATCCACGGTGAGAGTTAACTCACAATATATAAAGCTCAAGTTAATTACAAAATATGGCTCATACCAAAAGACTTACAGACTAAGGTGCACAGCCTTAGGACAAGATAGAAAGGACTTGCAAGCTAAAGAGCACAACTCTAGAGTGAGATAAAAATTACAAGGACCTGATAAGATTCACTATCTTAGAGTAGGATACATGAAGATTATAAAAAATATAATATTTGTCAAAACAACACTTTATTGAATGAGGTGTTAAAGCACTTCTAATATTTATTCCATGTATAATTTCACACTTCTATGATATATTCAATACATTCCACACACTCACTTCCACACCCTTCACCCATCTTGCATTTGAAATGTTCTTGCATTTATATCCACGAAAAGACCTCAAAACATCAATTAGTTTGGCCAGGAAATAGTGCAAACAATGATTTCATCTAGTCGAACACAACAACCTACTACAATCCTATCTTGAGGATAGAGAGGACCAAAAACAATCTTATTACATCTTCCAATGTGATCCAAAACAAATCACACACTGGCACACATCAACCCAAGTTGGCAACAAGGAAACGTGTAGATGAAATGTGAAGCACATAACGAGTCGGCCCATAAACATACTTCTAATTGGATTAACATAATGTGGTTCTAACCAAGATAGGTCAGTACCCAAACACATCTTAATATACCTTCATATGCTGGAACAAACCCTCAAGAACATAAAACAAGTAGAAGAACAAGCCCTATTGGCCAAATATTCACAAATTACTCAGAAGACCAACCCAAACACAACACAACACAAAAATAGATCAACTATTGATGTGTGGATCACAATGGGATGTTCCTTTAACATACAACATCTTTAGATACTTCTTTTATACTTGTACCATAGAAAAAAGGCAACTTGCTTGATTTGGGGAATAATTGATGATAAATTAGACTTAATGAGGCCTTGATTTGGTGTTGTGAGGTGTTTTTCACATCCACACTAGGTCTTGGACCCTTTCAAATGTATTTAATGATGTCTTGTAAAGGTTTTGTAAAGTGTTGTTAAAGACTTTCACACTTTTCTAGACTTAATGAACCCATTCTCCCTTAATTCAACATTATAAAATACATTTAATTGTATTATCACACTAATCTAGAAGGCTTGTAAACTAAACTTAACTTTAATCTAGTGTTGTAATTTGTTTTACATATTCACATTGGATGTTATGCCTTTCTAGGTTGTGTGGACCTCATTTTAGTGTTGTAAAGTGTATTTAATCACACTTTCACATTTAATTGTATCCCAATCCCTAATTTACCTTCACATCATCATTATTAGGCCCCTATTACCCCATATTGTGCATCCTAAAGCAATATCTAATGAAATACTCGACAAAGTCATCATATAAACCTTATTTCCTTACTTCCTAGCATCCTAGCTAGCAAATGGGTCCCTCTGGGACTAATTCGCCATCTATGGAAAATTAGTCCCTACTAGGTGGGAATGATTCACCCAAGGTGGTGAATGAGTTACATTTGGGCCATTTTTGACTTTTGGGTGGGAAAAATTACGTTTTAAGTTTATTTTTTCTCCATGCCAGCCTTGGGGATCCAAATTATGGGAAAATTAGGTGGATTTCCTATAAAATAAAGTCTCTAAACCCTAATTTACACCTCTTAACTCATTCATACATCTCTTATCATTCATTCATCATCTATCTTCTCTATCAAGTAAATCAAGTTAGGGTTTTTACATTCTAAGTCATCAAGATAGCTTCCTAAGACATTCAAGGGAAGATTCTTCATGTTTTGCTACATACATTCAAGATCAATCATCATAGCAAGGTATTAATCCCTTCATTTCATGCTTATTCTTCATATTATCTCTTTGTTTGGTTTAATTACCTAAAAGGGGTTTGGCCTTGAGGCAAACCCCCATGCCCTAACATCCAACATCTATCCTTCTCTTCTTTTGTGTTTGCAGATTTAGGCATCTTGGAAGCTTGAAAATCATTAAGAATCAAGTTGCAAAGTTGTTTAAGTATTCTCTTCATTTTCTAAGGAAAAGTATTAACAAAAAGTCACTTTTAGGTTCAGAAATTAGACTTTTGGAGGCAGACACTTGTTAGGAATCGAAGAGAAAACCAAAGACTTCAATTTCCACCTTTGGATTTTTAGAAATTCAAAAGTGGACTGATTTTCCATGGATGGCGAATGAGTCCCATTTCCAGGCCTAAATAGGGTTTTTTGTAGTTTTGGATACCCATTTGTCTGAAACGGGCTCTGGAACACTTTCCCAAATTGGGACTAATTCACCTAGAATGGCGAATAAGTCCTACCAGGCCTAAAAATCAGCATCAACAACATTTCAAAAGTCATTTCCAGTCTCCATCAAGATCCTAGATGCACACTTTCAGTTTCATCCATTTTTGTTACAATTTGCATTCATGTCTAGGTGTTTTTTGCATATCACAATGTGTTTTCAAACATGCATTTCAATAGTTTGGCATAAATAATCAATCAATTTTATCAGTTTGTTGCATCTAGATCATTTCATTTCATTCATAATTCTATCATACTTGCATTAGTTTGAGTGAACCACCTAGATTTTGGGTGTGGGATCTATCTCTTTCCTTTAGGTGAAAAACCCTAATTGAGCAAAAGAGAGCCATAGTATTTCACACTCCTAAAATCTATGGTTCAATACTGTCGTGCCAACAACAACTACCACAACCAAAACAAGAACAATATACTTCTTCCCAAAAACATATAATGCACAACTATGAGATATAAAATTAGCAGATCAATTTGTGGATCACTTCAACACATGAAATTGGAACTAAGATACTACATAGACACTAAGAGAACATTCACCAAGTTGTAGGAGAAGATACATCAATTTGGAGAAATGCAAAGCATTTTATAGACTAGTCTATACAATCAACAAAACTTCCAACCTTCTACAATACACAAAAACTTCCTTAGAAACACTAGTGACCTAAAAAAGATAGGAGTGCAACATCCACAAAGCACAAACACTAAGTACTAAACTACAAGACCGCATCTCTAAAAATAGAGGAATGTAAAACATTCTCCCAATCAGTCTTCATAACACCATTCTAGAATAAAAAATTCTTACTCACTTGCAGAGGTTAGAACAAACTTGCATCAACATATACTTATTCAGAGACAACAAGAGAGAGCATGAAACATGTTGTAGTCCATCAAAAACATCTCTCCACCATCAACAATACTTATAATCCTCATCTTAATATATCATCATGAAAACAACTTTGTTGACAACAACCATACACAATACTTCTTTACATGACATCAACCAAGGCATGACATCCAACCATGAACTTCAGAAACCCATTGTCATACACTAATGAAAAACCAACAATGCAACATTCTTCCCAAGTGTTGAAAGCCAATGCCAAAAATATCCTAAACATACATAACAATCTTCTCAAGTATTGACATCAATAACTACCAATGCCAAACATACAATAGTCTCAAGTGTTGACATAAATGACAACCACAAACAATAAACCAAGTGTTGACATCAATGACAACCACTACCAACAACATTGAGCATGTAGTTGTGTTGTATGGATTTCTTAATGTCACTTTTGTATCATAAAAAATATGTTGATTCATGTTTTTTTATTAGTGTCCTAGTTTACAATCTAGGACATTAAATTTGGTATCAAAGCCCATGTTGCAACATTGTGAGCTCTAGATTGTATGCTTCACTCATAAATCTAATCATGTGTGGGGTCCTTGTGTGGATGTGTGCTTTTATTTTATTTTATTTTTGGCGAAAGTGGCAAGCCATTGATATATATTAATTATATAAATAGAATAATAAAAAAACTAGTTTTGGGGAGCATACCGACAGGAAAGAACTAGTAAGAAAACCTCCGGCTATAGCTCCAAATGAAAAAAATTACAAAAAATGCTAATGATCCAAGATCAACTAACTCTTGATTAACCCCAAAAGATGAATCCAAAAAACCACTATGTCCTAGTTACCCCAAGACGATACCAATATGTTGATAGAACAAAATTCAGCATTTTCTCGATTAAGCCCCGTATAGCTTCAAAAAGACTAAATAACCCCGATCTTTAAACATTTTGTAAATAACCCTAACCAAACATAATATCTAACTTTAACCAAAAAGTAAACAAATTCAAAATGTATGCTAATTATAAATCAAAAAATCCTTCTAAATTAAAATATCCCTCCTAAAAATAAAGCTTTTAATTTTTAAAAGGTGCCCCATTTACTGGATTTTCGTCCACGTCCTCAGACCTTTGTGCAACTCTTCCTGCACACCTTCCGCAAACATTTTGAATGCCAAGATTTTGAAGCCAAGGAACTACACTTGTATTTTGTGGACGATTGGCAATAGATGAAAACCATTGAGGACGATTAACTATCTGATCATGCACATTATGACCACCCTTCAAAGCTCAAACTGGCGAATTAACACCCAAATGCAGATCTAGATGTATTCCTTATCTTGTGGGTTGTAAAAAATGAATGTGAAGGTAATTCAATGCATAAAACTTATTCATTACCTCCATCTCCATGATTGAGCAAACATTCCTTCAATGCTTCCTTAAGGCTTGCAGTAAGATGGTATCATTTTCATATTGGAGAGCTAGCCGTAAAGCATCAAAAATTTCCTCAAAGCATTGGTGGTTCTGAATTAACTTTCTGGGAAATAACCCTTCAATGAAACCCTTGCCACTGTAAAAGTTGTATTCCTAGGTCGCTCGAAGAACAACATTATCCAACAAGAAATGAAAGCTGCGAATATATTTTCTGGCAAGGTCTTCAATTTCAGACAAAGACTGGAGTAAATCCAATGCATTGGATAAAAATATGGAGATCACCTATGATGGGAAGAGGATTCTACGAGCACGAGACTGGTGACCTCTATCCCTAAAATCGTTCGAATGCTATCCTCCACTCTTGCGCAGTCCATTCGAAACGTAGAGTTTAGGATGTCATGAGTAATATATTCCTCAATGGGCTTCTCCCAAAGTTTCACTGGTAGACGAACATTGTAATTCCACAAGTGAAGCACCATAGAAGTTGGTTTTATGCAGAAACGCTCTTCTGGAAATACGAAGCAAATAACAAAAGACTCCTTGCTTTTAGCATAGATTTTTTGCAAAAAATAACAAGTTATTTTTTCTTTTTAATGACAAACTCCAGCTAAAAAAAGTGAAATGAAATCATTGCAAATAGAGGGAAACAGTATTGAAGCTATGTCATCCCCTGTTTCCTTAAATTGTCAAACATGTAGAGGCTTTTTCGAGGCCATTTCATGCATCGCTTACATATTAATCTATATTAATATGTACTTTGAGGGATATGAAGATCATGATGAAAAATGAAGGGAATAAATGATGTGATTTATGAGGTATCTTTGCACAAGCGCCCACATCATGAGGTGAAGTAATATTGTCCTGAATAATTACTACAAATACCTGTGAAGGATAAACCATCATTACTAAATATGATCTTTAACACATGGAAAATTTTGAATCTGCAACTACTTTCCACGAAGGATTTGGGACCATCAGTATCCTAAGTGTTCTCAACCATGTGCTCGAATTCAACTTCCATGGGTGATATCCGCCAAGGTTTTCATCATTTAAACACTAGCCACAAAAATAGAGATATTTATCTTTCAAAATCAAATATAATAATTTTCAATTATGTTTCTTAACTCCACTAGCTCAGGTATAGAAGAGAAATCAGAGACACTATTACTATCATGTATGTAAAGGATCTCCTTATTATCACATCCAAGATTAGCAAGTTGACCTGCTAAAACATTACCTTCCCTGTAAGTATGAGAGATTTGGAATGTTTCAAATTCATCAAGTAAACTCCAAATAACCTGTAATACATACTTCAAAGCCCAAGTAAAACATGACCTTTCTTTACAAGCATTAACAATTATTAATGAATCCCCTTCAATATGAATTGTTTTAATTTGCAGCTATTTTGGAAGCACATGTTTTTTTCTCATTATGTTTTTCTTTCATTTTTTATGTTTGAGAAATGTCTTATTGCCAGATTAGTTAGACCATTATGTATTTTTTGATAAGTTAATTTTGTGTAATCTATCTTCTTAGTGTTCTAAATGACTGACAATAACCTTTTCTTTGTGTATGATTGTTTGTGTGTGGAGGAAAATCATAGATGCAAACAAGATATAATGTAAATGAAATCATAATCTAATCTAAGATCAAGAATACTAACCTAAAATTAATCTACACTTACAAAATAATCAATTAAGATTACTAAATTCAAGAACATGTGAATGCAATACATAAATAAATAAATTCAACAACGAAATCATTACCCATCTCATATCAGAGTGTGTTCGCTTGATGTTGGATTTCTTGTATCACTGCAAAGTCTCCATAGTTCATGCACAAAAGCTTGAAGAACGATGTTGATGTTGGTTGATCAAAGAAATGTTGAAGCTCTAATGGTGGTTGTGAATTTCAACAATACTTCGTTGTGCAAATGATGTTGACTCTTCAATCCTTTTTTGTGAGGAAAGAGGCTTGTTATATAGGAAATAAGATTCAAAATGGACAATCAAGATTAAACAATGTTGAGTCAAGATCGATGGTTGAAAGGTGTTGAGAGGATTTAGAAATGAGTAGATTGCACAATTTGTGTGATTGAGGAATAGATTGGTTAGTCAGGATTTAGATTGGCCAGTCAAGATTTAGATGGTTTAGTTAGGAAATTGATTGATCAATCAAAAAATTAGGTGGCTCAGTCAACAATCGTAATTTTCTCAATCAAAAAGTGGGTGAGGAAAACTGATTAATTGATTTAATTAATTAATTCCTTTTTGGAGTTGAACATAGAAATCAAGTTTGACTTTTGCAAACAAAGTTGCATTTAGTTTGTTTTGATTTTTGATAAATGTTTTGAATAGTTTGATTTAATTAATCAAATTTTAGAGGGAAAGTGTCGTAATTAAATTATTATGATTTATTAATTCAATTAACTTAGGGGAATAAGGTGATTTAGCGACGTAAATAAATAATTGGCGTTATTTAACTAATCAAGATGAAGTAACGTGAGATTAAGACTTCATTAAATAGATGTAATTTATTTAATTGGTCGAAATGATGAAAACATGAATTAATTAAATAATGTCATATTATTCAATTAATAGAAAAAATAGGGTTTTCAAGACTTTATTAAATAAATGAAGTTTATTTAATTTGTCAAGAATGTTGAAAAAGTGGATTAATTAAATAATGTTGTTTTATTTAATTAATATGGGAAATTAGGGTTTTGGATGATGTTTGATGATGTTTTATGTTGTTTGATGTTGTTTGGGGTGTGTGATAGGTGTTAGGTCAAATTTACATGTCTACATTTTACCCCTCTTTGAGATAAAGTACTAGTTGCTTTGTTTCAAAGATTATATTTTTAAGATCAAGTTTTTTAAAAAAATTATGTTCCACTATGCCCCATCAGTCAATGGAATGATGGTAGGACTCTGTATTGCCCCCTCGAGAGGTTGGATGAAAATTTTAATTTGGAAGTCAAGCTCACGACACTTCTATTTCCATTCAGATGTGTTTAGGACAAAGAAAATAGGTATATAGGTCCTTTATTTCTTGTTTTTATGTTCCTCTAAAGTATTAATGTGAACATAGGAAGGTTCCCTAAGTAAAAATTAGGGTTTCCTAGGTAAAAAATAGGGTTTTGAAGGGTTAATATAGGTAATTGGTGTTCTAATTGCCTCATTTGTGCTTTGATCCTATAGCTAATTCTTGTCTCTGAATTTCCCATTCTGTCACTTGTCGAGGAACAATGTTGAGGATTCAGGGAGCCCTGCATCGTTTGGACCTAGTTCGGGAGTTTGGACGGTCTCCAGGCATTGGTGGCTTAGTATGCACCCTCTCTCTTCTCGCTTTCATCTTGTCACGTTCTCACATTTCATGTACAAAGTTTCCTAGGTCAATAGTGAATTTTTCATGATTTCATAGCATCTACATCATTTTCCTCACACTTTCTTGTTCTGGAAGCTCACACTTGAAATAAAACCTTGCCCTTGCTCAAGATCCTCACCTTTGACCTAAAACTTCACCCTTGAAAGTAGCAGTTTCTCTAAATCCTCACCCTTGCTCTAGATCCTTATATTTGTTTGTTGTTTAGATTGTTTCCTTACATCTTCTTTAGATCCTTTCACTTGCTCTAGATCCTCGCCCTTTCTTTAAACCCTCACCTTTGCTCTTGTTTCTTTTCTTTTACTAAATCTTGCTAGCTTTTTCCTATTTTGGAATTGCAAGTGTCGTTTCTCATCATTTTGGTGTTTTTTTCACTTTTAGAGTGAAACCCTAACATCGTGGGTTAAAATGATTGTAGGTGGTCCTTAAACCAATATAGCTGAGAGAGGCAACTACGAGATTTGTTTGATCCGACTATCGATTTTGATGTTTTGGAGTAAGACTTTCTAGATGCGGTTGAGCTATGCCATTTCTGTTACATGCCTCCCATATGGACTCATACAACAATGATGACCGTGCTTGTGGAGTAGTGGCATTCAGAGATGTCCTCGTTTCATCGACCCACTGGAGAGGCTACTATTACACTTGAGGATGTGTGGAGGATTCTTTGTATTCATATCCATGGTGAGCTTGTGACATACCATGTTCAACGAGGTACTTGTGCTATGTGGCATGTTTTGGGTGTCATACATTTGGAGCTGGGATAGTTAGAGATTGATTTTTCTAAGTTCATTGGCAGGGCAAATCCCGTTTCTCTTGTCCTTTATGGTTTGATTTCATGACTAGTTGTTCCTGATAGGATAGGTTGTCAGTTCCCTATTGGATGGGGTATCTAGATTGAGGGTATGTTTGAGCACGGGATTAGATATGCATGGGTTATGTGTCTTCTTTCCCACCTCTACAGAGATACGCATGAGGTTGTATATCGAGGTGGGAAATCTCTTTCTATAGGTGTTTCTCTTTTGCATATTTGGGTTTGGGAGCATATTGCAGTTTCTCGACTTGACGGGATACAAGATCATACTCCTAATGATCTGTACTCATATCATTATGGAGATTTCTTGCATTACACCTTACCCAAGGATCTTCCATACTGGCATTGTGTGTTCAATGAGATGCCAAGTTTTTTTGGAGATAATACTTGGATTACAAGGCATGGCTAGAGGATCTAGAGCATCTTGTTTACAATCAATAGACCCAATGGTTGATTGGTCATTATCACTCTTTTCTAGAGTGTTACTTACTAGACAGAGTATGTTGTTAGTTTGGAGAGAGAGGGACAATTTCTTGATACTTATGAGGCTTGTTTTGATCAGACTACTGGGGTGGTCTGTGTATGGGGTCACCAGGCAGACAACTATGTTATTGTTGTTGCATTTAGAGAACTTTCCCTAGTTGGTTGGGGTTGGCTGATTGTTTTAACAGATCTAAGTACCTCACCTGATTATGATCAATGGTGGCATGGAACAGGCCATTGAGGTTCATAGATCTTGGGGGTGATCCTACATTAGGTAGAGCAGGTATTATAGGTTGGTGCGGGGAGCAATAATACATTGAGGTTCTTGTAGAGGAGCTAGATAGGGCCCATCGTGATGTGGCATAGGGTGGTCAGGATGAGCATATGCCTTAGGCTCAAGGTCATGGATAGGTTCTAGGTTCCCCTCCACCACCTGGGGATGGAGGTATTTAGTTACCTTAGATGACTACTTCTAGAGATACAGAGATAGTGCGAAAATAGGCCGTGAAGGCTCAGGTTGCTAGAGGGACAGTTTGAGGGTTGAGTAAGATAGTGAGAGTAGGTGATGGTATGCTATAGAGGCTCAAGTATAGTTTCTTACGGTGGAGAGATATAATCTCAGGGTAAAGCATGATAGTTTCAGATCAGAGCGACATTGACTATTACAGATGTCCACATATTATCAGACCTTATATGATGCTACTATTTATAGGGTTGCTTTGCGTCCATAGTTTGAAGAGCCTAGTGTTGTAGGAGATGATGGTGGTGGTGAGGTAGGTGATCATTCTGTTAGAAAAATAGATCCAGATAGTGGTCCGTAGCCTGGTCTATAGGGTTTTTTCCTTCCTTTCGAGAAATTTTACTTTTTGTACTTGATCTTTATGTTGTTTATTTCTCAGAGACATATTGTAGACATTATTTTTTTATATATATTCATCGACCTAGTTGAGGCATGGTATATATTATTATTTTGTATTATCCTATCATACTTGTGCACTAATGATGATGTAATATGACATTCTCCCTTTTTTTATGATGATATATATGAGATATACCTTCTTCGATTCAACTTCATTTTATGCTTATGCGATGACCATGGATGACTATGTATGATGATGTATGTTTTTGGTACAATTTTTTGATGTATGCATATAACATGGATGGATGGATCCTACTTTGTTTCATATGATTTTTTATTATGAATGATTGATATTTCGTTTGGTATATGATGTTTATGATGGATGTATGCCCCATACATGATACATGATGTTTTTATTGCTTTATTATCATCATGATATGTATTGATGACATTGTGGATGCAAGATGGATATGGTACTAAAGATATTGCTATGCAGGATGGATGTTAGTTATAAGAAACATTTGATGATGGATAGAAATTGATGATAATAGTTGATGATATTTCTTTCATTTTGCTTGGAGACTTCACAGTTTTGAACAATTCTGTTTGATGTAGCAAACATATACAATGCACTAGGGTATTAATGAACAAGGTGAATTTTTATCCATTGCATGGACTCTGACTCTACAAACAAAGAATATTTTTCTCATAGTAGGCATACAAAAAATTTGTTTAAAGTATATAGTCAAGTTGTGTTAAAAAAAATTTGGACTAGTCACATAGAGAGGTATAAAACACCTAACATGCAAACTACTTCACAAATTGTTTCAACAATACTTTCATACACTAAATAAAGAAAGTATTCACCATGGTAGTATTACAAAAAAATCTTACAAATAGAAAATTGAAATGATGCTCAATTTCCCCCATTCCTTCTTCTCTAAATCCTTATGGACATCCTCGAGAGATCCTAGGAATGAGTCAATAAAATAAATCATAAAAATAAGACAACAAAAAGATAAAAACAAAGTTGCAATATCACTTTCCATATCTATTTGAGGTTTTAGGACTATTATCCATTGTTGATTATGTTTATCGTAGGAACGGGTCTATTAAGGCATATCTCAGGATGTTGTTGGTGAATTGTCAAAAGATAGGTAGTTGATACTTTGGCTTTGTTTCTATCTGTTTTGTGATCAAATCTTTGTGATTGTTTGCTTGAAGGTTCTAGCTTTTGATGTTTGCTTGTTTTGTTTGTTTGTTTTGTCAAAGGGAAAGTATGATGATTTGTTTATTATGGGTGGACAATTTATTGTGAATTTTGATGATGTGGTGGGTCTTTTTTTTAATTTTCTAAGTTTTTATGTTGTTGTTTTTGTTGTTTTCAAGGGACTAACCTAAGGCCTCGGGGGATCATCAAAGATAAAACTTTCCCATGTTTTACACGTAGAGGCTCATAGTTCACTTGGTTTTGAATTTTTTAATCTTTTCTATTTTGTTTTTTTTACCTTTTTTTGGATTTTGAATTTTTGACTATTTTTTTGGATTTTGAATTTTTTGACTAAGTTGAAACAAAGCATGATATAAACCTAAGGGGACTAACCTAGGGTCTTGAGGGCTATTAATCCTTTCCTACATTGCAAACGTAGAGACCACATAGTTTAACCATTTGACTCAAAGCATAAACTATTTTTGGATAAACAACATTGATAATCTGGATTGATATTCCACTTTTATGTCTAGAGGATATGTTGTGGGAAATTCACTTGGAATAGTTGTAGGGTTTAAGCAAATGTTGATATCTTAGACTGTTTGAGTGAAGGAATAATCCAATGATGTTTTTTTTTTATGTTTTTTTTATGTTTTTTATTTTTATTGTTTTATGACCATGATAGGACGTTCCAAGATCGAATCCACGACTAGCTTCAGGAAGTTTCTCCCAGTTGGAGACAAGACTACATTCCTTAATTAGTAACAAGTCATGGTTGAATACATTGTTTTATTATGAGACAAATGGGTGGATGCTATGGATAGTATCGATAGATAATGATGAGGGTCTTATTCAAACATAACGCCTGTTTGCTAGGTTTTCATTATGGTACTTGTTCTGGGAGCACCACAAAGTGTTTTTCACTCAAATAAATTTTTATTTCTCTTTAATATTTTTCTTGCTTTTTTTATTTTTTTTGTATTTTTTATCCTTTTTCCATTTTTTTGGATTTTTACCCTTTTTCCTGGGGTGGAATATATTGAAAAATTGGATTGGTATTTCACTATGTTTTTCTAGAGGATACGTTGCGGAAAAGCTTACTTGAACTAGCTATGAGGTTCAAGCAACTGTTGATATCTTATAATTTTTTAGTGAAGGAATAATCCACATTGTTGGTATCTTTGAAGGTTACCATGGTAGTGTGTTGGTGGTATATGCCTTGTTGTTGGGATAAATTGTTTTGAAGGTTACCCTAGTGGTGCATTGGTGGGATAACTTGTTGTTGGGGTGAATTGCAAAGGGTACCATGTGGTACACCTTGTTGTTGGGACAAACTATTTTGAAGGTTACCTTGATAGTGCATTGGTGGGGTACCTTGTTGATGGGACGAATTGGGAAGGGTACCTTGTGGCACACGTTGTTTGGACAATGCATATTGTTGATGACAATCTCACTTATAGCAACAATGCAGATAAAATCCTCACAGGAAAACTACGAAGAACCTATCTTTACTTGAAAGACTGAACTAGGGCAACCTAAGGTGTCTGTGTAATAGGAAAAGGTTGACTTAGCTTAATCCCAAGGCTTTGGTAGTCAGGTCTTGACCATACTAGGTTCACTCCAGGGTATGATGTGATATTGTTGTTAATCTCAAGGGGTCTATGGTTATCTTTAGTTTCATTAAGAATATCTCCAATTTCATTAAGAATCATAAGCATAAGATACAAGATTTCCAGTTCAATCATAAAATAATCTCATGAAATCAAAAGATATGTAATAAAATTTCATGAACATCAAACAATTTTGCTATCACTTAAGTATATTTAGCTTTAAGCATTCAAAAATTTCATAGAAAATGAAATATTTTCAATAAATTTCCATTCATTCATCTATTTTTTGGAACATTTTCAAGAATTTAAACATCTAAACTAAAATAAAGCATAAAAAATACTGAAAAATAAAATTTCTCTTAGTTATTCTCCATGTATGCCCCAAGATTTAATCAAATCAAAGCAAGCCGTTCTATACTTCATCAGATTACTTCACAGCTAGGTATAAAATGATGCAAGCTTTTAAAGAAGGGGGTTTTGTTTGGACACCGAGCAGGTTCTGCATGCACCCTTAAATGGTGTAGCATACACTCTTGTTCGACTGAACTAACAAAACTAGCTACAAAAATACGTGAGATAGGTAGCTATCAAATTAGCTTCGATATTGATTAAGTTCTATATGCATACAAGTTTTTAGTCTCAAATGATTCATAAACATGAAAAAAGAACAAAACTTAGAGAAGTTTTTGACTCTTCCGACATCCACAAATTCTTAACTTAAAAATAAAAGTAAAGCATCAAATGGCCTTTTATAGGAACAAGGCCTTAAGGGTTCAAACTTAAACTCTATCAAGAGAATCAGAAATAGAAAATCAAAATGTAGCATGTGGCATATGCCAGTTGTCATCATAATATTCTAGATGAATTCAAAGCTTTGACTTCTTTAGCAACAACACCTCTCAACTTCAAAATCTAGTGCATAATACTCCACATAAAACAAGGCTATCAACATTCTTTAGAATACTAGACAAGAAACTTCTACCAGGACTAGGACAACCTACAAAAATCAATTTCAACAAAATGTCTTTATAACACTTCCGATATCCGATATTTGGTATTTCCACATATCACTTAGAGCTCGGGTTCTGGGATCTTTTCTTCATTTTTCTTTAGCTGATACTCTCAGAAAGCACTTAATATCTGATGCATTCACTCTTTTCAAATTACCTGTATTGCCTTCCAACTAAACTTGATCCTAGTGTAATCTTTTGATATCTGGAGTATATTAGCTTTCCTTTGCACTTTCTCTGTTTCATATCTGACTATAGTGTTTTTGTAGTGTATGATTCCATCAATAACTTCTAGGGTTAACAACTAAACAAGGTCTTTATTTGTTATCCCAATCCATTCCTTCAAAGCTTTTGCTTCTTTACTCTCCTATCCTAGTGTCTAGGGATCATAATCTTGACATGCCAACACTTCGATAAAATCTTGATCTTTATCAAGCAACTTACTGCACTTCTCGATGAATTTTTCAAATCCTTCTATACATTGTATTAATGTGTCACCTTCCCAACTTAACCATTTCTTCCATTTTTCACATAATGAAATTTCTTGCTCTAAAATTATATTTTCTCTTACCAATTCTTGGACATATATTTGCATGAGAGTTTCTATATTTTTCCTTCAATATCAACCTATTCTTGGAAAAATATGCATTCTCCTTCCAATCTTCTGGATTTTTCAAACCAACGGTGTGCTTCCTTATATTTCCCAATTGTATCTATAATAAGTTCTCCTTGCCTTACCCAATACTCAATCCATTCCTCAAATATATTCATCCTGTAGTAAATTGTTGCGATGGCATCCACCTGCTATTGTGACATAAGTACTAGATTATGAGGCAATTCAGTCTATGCTTGACTAGATTGGGTTAATGATTTTACAAAATTTTCTAGGCTAGCCACCCACTCTTTTAACTCTCTTTTCTTATGTTTACTCTTCTATCCCTTGGCAACAGTTGCATCCAAATTCATCTTCATATCTTCTAATTCTTGTGTCCAGGATGAGTGTCCAACATTGATAATTGTTATCTTATAATCCTTAGGTGTTATCTCATGTCTATTTTTATCTTCTAATGGGGTAGCTATATGGATTATTTTGATTCCATATGCATTATGTTGTATGACATGTTTTATTTTAGCTCTTCACCTAGGCTTAGGAGTCTCCACTTCTTGCATAAAAAATTTAAGATCCAGAGGTACCAATTCCACTTCCACTGGGGAAGTCAATTCTTTGATTAACCAATTAGGTGCATCTTCATAACACTCTACCTCTGTAACACTTCTCCATTCCTAGTTTCTAGTCTATTTAGGAAATTCTTCTCTTATATCTTACACTTTATCTATCAATTCCTCTATAATAGGAACATCTTCAGTATTCTCTAGCATAGATTCTAGATTACTGGGATTCAACATTGTCTCTTTAGTTTCAAGACTTGTATTTTCTTGTACAACAAGTTGTTCAACATCAGTTCCTAGGACATCATATTCTTTATATCTTGTCACATCAAGATTTTCTTCATCTTAACTTTATCACCTGAAACTTGTGAAGGTTCTCCATTTTCAATTGCAACCTGGTCCTCCTTTGATTTTTCAAAGTCCCGTGGTTGCTCATTATCATTTTGATAATTCCCTAGCAAAGGCTAGGAATCAAAGGTATCTTCAATAACCCTATCATCAGTAGGATGGTCTCTTGCAATCTCCCCCATTTCCATTTCAAGAACAACAAGGTTCCCCACTTCTGAAGCGAGCGTTCCTCTTATGACTTCTACTTCTTCAACATTCATAGGAATTGACCTTGTATCTGCAATTTCTTCCACCACTGGTTGTACCATGGGTTTCTCTTTAGAATTATTTTATTTTACCCATTCCCACATGGCACCCCACTTATCCATTTTTTCTATAATCTTAGCTTCATTTTCCTCAGAAACTTCATCCAAAACCATAGGATTCTTTCCTAGTGCTTGTTTTACAGTGGCCATATTTACTAAAGGGGAGAAGTGAATAATGCTACAACTCTTTGAGATGCAGACCTTGTTTGTGCACTAGTATTTTTTGTTACCCCTTCCTCTCCATCAATAGTAGGCTTGGTATTTGGTTTTTTTGTGGAAGAAGATGCTACTTTTGGTTTTACTTTTGATTTAACCTTTCTTGATTCGACATCTTTACACTTACTAGCTGGTTTTAATGAAACTCCTTGGCTTGGAGCATCAGGGGTTCTTTCTTCAATATGTATACCAGTGGCTGCTTTACTAGCTTTCCTCTTTTTCTTTGCAGGTTCCCCATACCCAGACTCATCTTCTTCTCTTCATTTCTTTCTTTTATCTTATGAGTATGTGGTTTTTATTCCCTTTTCTCTTCAAACTTTACAAAAATCATCTATCCAATGTTGATTCTGTATTAGAACTGGTGCAGAGAATTCCTCAACTAATGTTATTTCTTCACTTTTATAATCCAGGTCTAGAATAGGTTCATCATAGACTTTGTCTTCATTGTAAGCCTTACTCAACACTTCACCATCATCTTCCTCCATTTGATCCAGAATATCATGAATCCAAAGAATTTGTGCAAATTCTAATGACAATCTTTCATATTTTCTTTTTCTTACTCCGTGCTCATCTTCAAAATTTAGCCAATAGTCTTCTAGATTCTGGACATGAGTATGATAACCAAATACGTTCTTGGAAATATTCCCTTATAGTTCATAATACTTTCTTTGGAGTGGAAAGTATTCCAAATTATGCGTTTTCAACTCCTCTTCACACAAATTAGTTGTTCTAATTGTACTGCATTTATAATTCCCTATTACAATAGGAAATCTGAAAGAAGCCTTTTTATGAGACGTGCTATAAAGAGCTTGGGACGAATTTAACTGTCTTACCAATTCTAGTAACATAATTTTATCTATAGGGTATTTGGGAATCATGAAAGGATGTCCATCAAACCCTTTCACTCTAATGTAAGTGAAAGTGGGAAACTGAATGTACTAGCCTCCAATCGGTCTAATGACACTTTGTGCTTCCAATGACAATCTTTTGGCTTTTTTCGCCTTCCATTGTTCTAACCAACTTCATGGAAAATACATCATTAAGCCTTCGGTAATGCTCCTTGTATTCATGGATAGTAATTTGGGGTAAATAAGCATATATTAAAAAATTTCCTACTTCTCTGCCCAAAGTACCAATCCATTTCAACCCTTGCTTATTTTCCCTTAAGGCATAGGAATAAATCACATATGATGACATATAAAAACATTTGGACTTTGGAAATTCCTTCATCTGTTCATGCAATTTTTTGCTAATAAATTTTCCCCAATGCATTGGCACAAGACTTTCCATTAATTTGGATATGATCACAAACATCCATGATTCAAATTTATTGGCATCTTGCAATCCAACTATCCTGCTTAGCATAGTTATGAGATTTTGAATGTCTAGGTTAAACATAGACCTTAGAATTGGTTTCGTCTGCTTTGTAATCTACTCCTAGCATCACTATGTTTTGATAATTTCTCTGTTGTGATCTTCAAAACTTAGGTAGGTTTTTTCTTTCGCCTTCATATCAATGTGGTACATCAGAGTAAATGTAGGAAGCCCAAATGTATATATAATTCCTTTCTCAGAGAGATCCACATAAGTTCTTCCCTCCTTCTCAATGACTCTTCTATTCGGGTCGTAATGGTTTAAACATCCCATAACCAATTCACGGGCCTCCATTGTTGGCAGAAACCCTCTTGCTAAAAGTAACCCACTTGCTATAACATTCCTTGTACATTGTGAAGCATTTTATTCTCGTGCCCGTGTAAGGAATTCGACATTAGAAGACCATCCCATATGAGTATCAGTAGCTATCCTACCAATTGGTATAGCTTGTGAATTGCAGTATTTGAATTCATCTTTTGGTTTTTCTTCAGAAGTACTCATTTTTGTTGGCATGTTCTTTTTCAAATATGTGCCTTGTGTGCAAGTGAGGGTTAAATTTAATGATTTTTTTTTATAATTTATAAAACTTTCAATTCACCTTTTTGTTAAATTCAAATCAAAATAATCGACATTTCAATTTTCAAAGGGGAATACCATCTTTTCAAAATTTTCATGCGTGAAAATGATTAACAAAATTTTTGTTATTCAAAACATACCTGGTTTTGGATGATGATGACAATATTTTTAGAATGCAACCTTTAAACCCTTGGTAGCTGTGTTCTTAGTTTCTCGAAATTTACCTTTCCTTGCACACCACCATATTAGTTTCATTCATTCAATGTCCTTTGCAAATTTGTAGTATGATGCGAAGTAGAGTGTTATGAAAGCAATTGCATGCTCAAGGTGATTCCAAGTACATGAGTAGTTTTATGCCTTCATTAATTACCTATTACAATGTATTAATTTCTCGAATAAAGGTGTAATCATGATGAATTAGGGTCCAAATTATGAACACCTAGGTTTCTACATAGGCTCACTACTAGAGGAAAAGATGCCATGAAAATATTACGTGGCACTCTTGTGTCACTTTGATTTTTGTCAAGAAAAATCCTTTAAGATACATGATCATTTGCGATCACCGGGATTGACAAACTTCAATACCAAACCTTAGAAAGATTACCAGGAATTGATAAATTGACCTCCAAGCTTTAAAGAAAATCAGGAGCAAAGAGAGAAACCAAGAATTGGGTTTTAGAGAGACCAAAAGTGATCTAAAAATTTCATAACAAAACCTCCAATTTCTGACCTTCGACTAAAGAAAGCGAAAAGCAACTATCAGACTCTGATATAGGAAAGTGCGACCACTAGGATTAAGAACCTCTAGGTGATGACTTACCAGGTGGGACTAGGACCAATCAAAGATACAACATCCTTGATGTAATCACAACAACTTTGGGATTCTGGTTTCTAGTAGACTAATAAAAATTTATAAAAAGATTGCAACATTGAATCTAGGTAAGAATAAGGACTTAAACAAAGACCAAGCAAATTGAAAATAAAGCCTGCAATTTTAGCAACCCCCAGAACAATTCCAAAGCAAGCGAAAGGAAAGAAAGAAAGAAGGGGGTTAAATTTTTTCCAAGGGGTAAAATGGGGTGTGTTGTGAAACCAAACAACAACTAGCAACCAACAAAACAAAACAAAACAATAGAAAGTCAATTCTGGATCAAATATCCATGTTTCAACTTTTTTTAGTCTTCTAATTATAAACAGTCGGATCTTCATTTTGACATTCCAATTCCACTTTAGCTAGCATACAAGATTAAGTATTACTGAACTCATGTGTGTGCAATTGATTATTTCCACTACAAAAAACTTAGAGCATATCAATTATTTACATTGACCTACATAATTTGGCAATTCCTTTTAAAGCCAACCATGGATAGAACCTTGCTACAAGTGAAACATCTATAGCCCTGACAAGGTTATCTTTGTAATTCCCCCAAACATATCTCTACTTCCAATCAAGTGTCCATAGTCCTGATAGAGATATTTGGATAACCTAAAGAGTTGATTTCTTTTCTTTTGATATTTCTTTTATAGCTCATTTCAAATTTTTTTTTTTTTTGATGTTTCAAAGATAGCTCATTTCAATTTGCAAGCAATGAAGCCTGCTATTATGTTTGAAGTTATAGTGGTAGCAAAGGTAGCCTTTTGATTTTTCACTCAATGCAAATAACTAATATCCCAAATTTTAGTAGAATGATTTAAAAATATGTGCGTTTGTAGCTCAACATCAACCAAATGATTTATGCTAATGACAGTAAAAATAACTGAACAATTCCCCAATTATTTATAATTAAAGGACTACTTCCACTCAAAACATAGATCAAATTTTCAAAATTGGTGCTCTATTACCCTACCCACCTTCAAAATCTACCAACCACTATATAGCCTAACAACACAACACCCAAAAAAAGAAAATAAAACAAAAGCAACAAACAAGTATTTACAAAGCAACAACAAAAACTATCTACAAAAACTATTTACAAAAAATATTGACAAAACTATTTACAAAACTAAGACTGGAAATAATGCTTCAGATACTACCCATTGATAGGCAATGGGACATCTTCACCAGTCAAAGACTTTTTCCTATAGGTTTTATCACCTAAAATTTTAGAAACTTGATAAGGACCTGTGCACAACTTGTCAAACTTACCATGCTCACATTTACGTTCATGGGATTTGTTCTAGTACAAGACTAAGTCAAATATTCTAAATTTTTTTAATCTAGCCCTTTTGTCAAACCATCATTTTACCGCAGATTGATGCCTAGCAAAAATATCTATAGCTTGGGTACGTTTTTCATCCAAGTGCATTAATTTCCACATCTGAGCTTTGATTTCATCATCTAATCCAATATATTCCTGAGCAAATTGCCAAGTAGGGATTTTGAGGTTTATCGACAATATAGGATCTACCCCATAAACTAGGTGGTAAGGATAATTTCCCAACATGAATTTCATCCTAGTATGGTCTACCCAAAGTGTGAATTTCAATAAAGAATGTCATTCTCTATGATTTTTTTCAACCAAATTTTTAATTATATCTAGCAGATTTTTATTTGATGACTCTACTAATCCATTTCCCCATGGATAATAGTTAAATGAAAATTTTAATGTTATTGTATTCAAATGCCCAATTGGAAAAATTTAATGAAGAAAAAGCAGGCCCATTATCACATACCAACACGAACGGTACTCCAAACTTGGTAGTAAGAGTTTCCTCCAAAAAATTAATTACCACCTCTATGGTGCATTGTTTGCTAGGACATGCTTCAGTCCATCTGGTGTAATAATCTATAGCAATTAATATAAACCTATGACCTGTAGATGATGGAGGATTGATAATACCAATGAAATATAGCCCCCATTGTGAAAAAGGGCACATCTCCATCACTAGTTGTAATGGTTGAGCATTGAATCTTCCTTTGTCTGCTGTAGTTTGACATGTATAGTAGTGTTTCACATGTTCATATGTATCTTTAAAAATCGTTGGCCAGTAATAACCAGTTCTCAAAATGAGGTGTGCAGTAGCTAAAGGTGCTCTGGGAGATGTTCCAAACTTATCATGCAATTCCTGCAACACTTTGTTCATTTCTACTCTAGTCAAACATCTTAAATAGATTCCTTCATGATTTCTTTTGAATAGAGCTCGTCCTTTGATCATGTAACTTTGTGATTTTTATCTTAAGATCTCTTCTTTGATTTCTTTGCATATGAATGAGGAAAGTATGACTGAATAAATAATGCCATATATTTGAATACCAATCTTCTTGATCTTTCACATCCAAAGTATACTGTTGACTAGAGATTTGTGGATCTATTTCTGCAATAGATTTGACCAAAGCTTTCCCCCGAACTAGTTTCATGGGTATAAATTCTAAATCAAATTCTTGCAAAATCGTAACCCATTTGTCTCTTCTTTCTTTGAGCTTGATCTATGTTAACAACATTTTAACTGTAGCATCCAAAAAAATAGATTTGACTATACTTCTAAGGATGTAATTCCTGAATTTTCATATTGCTTTGACCAAAGCAAAGGATTGTTTCTCAACATTTGTGTATCTTATCTCCACTTCTTTAAATGGAGCACTCATAAAAGAAATCAAGTTTTCTTCTTTATTCTCGCCCTTCTATGTTAGTATTGTTGCACAAGTATGACCATAAGCAAAAGAGTAAATATAAACAGGTTTAACATAATCTAGACTTACCAGTATCGGTGCTTCTGTAATTGCAGCTTTTAGATTTTCTAAGGCGAGTTTAGCCTCATTTTTCCACTCTATTTTTGCATCTTTCTTCAACATATCTTTGAGTGGTTTTACTATCTTGAAAAATTCGGTGATAAATTCCCAAACGAAATTGATCTTACCAAAATAAGATTTCAGTTCTTTTTTACTTCTTGGGGGTTGTAACTTGAGCAATGCATTCACTCTGTCTAGGTCTATTGAAATGCCTCTTTTAGAAATAATGTTTCCCAACAATTTACCTTCAATCACCCTGAAAATAAATTTCTTAGGATTTAGTGAAACTTCGTAAGTTTCACACTTTTGCAATATTTCTCTGAGATCTCAAACATGATCTCTTTTGTTCTTTGAAAATACTATTAGGTCATCCATGTAAATGATAATACATTTTCCTATCAAATCTCAAAATCATAATCCATGGCTCTTTGAAATGTAACTTTAACATTTATCAATCAAAATGACATCCTTCTATAAGCAAAAGTTCCCCACTTAGTGGTGAATGTCGTCTTCATCTGATCTTCCTTCGCTACCATTACTTGATTATATCTAAAAAATCCATCCAAAAAGGACATCATCTATGAACCATTGAGTTTTTGTAAAACTTCTTCTAGTGAAGGTAGTGGATAATTATCTTTTTTAGATTCCTTGTGAAGATTTTGGAAATCTACGCACAACCGTATGTCTCCATTCTTTTTTCTTATGGGTACCAAATTTTCTACCTAGGTAGAATGTTTGATAGGAAATATTATTCTGGCTAATAAAATATTTTTGACTTCCTTTTGGATTAGTGGTTCTAAGAGTGCATTTATTGGTCATTGTTTCTATTGAAAAAGATTTGCATTAAGCTTTAGTGGTATTGTATGTGTGATGATGGAAGTATCATAGGTTTTCAAATCATCATATGTGCATGCTATAACCTTCCAATAGTCTCTAAGTGCTTGAGTGATATTTCTCTTCTATTCTTTAATACAGACCTTTTCGATAATCATGTTCTTAGGATCTTCTTTAGTATGAAAATTGTATAACTCAGATTGTCCTCCATCACTTTGAGGCAAATCTCTTTGTCGAACTATTTGATCGATGTCAAACAATCATTCCAACTCAATTATCCCTTTTAAAATATTATTAGCTTTAGGTTGAGCTAATTCTTCATCTTGAATCTCGCCATTGGGGTGATCTATTTCTTCAATTACTTGTGCTTTGAAGATATCGGGGTTAGTGATGAATTACAATATGTGTCGATCATCTTCAAACACCTATAGATTTGTAACATTATTGAGAACCGAAGGTAACTGTACCAGTTCAACTATAAATCTCCTCAAATATGATGCATCTAAAGGTTCTAAAGCATGGGCAGCAATAGCCAAAGCATTGGATCTTTGATTAAATCTTCTTGGAATGTGAGTAATATTAAATGTATCCAAATCTTCTATTAGATCCCATACTCTATGTTGGTAATTGGACAATTGCTTGTAGTGGAAAACGTACTACTTTCAAACTTTGTTAACTGCCAACTCGGAATCACCAAACACCTT
Organism: Sequoia sempervirens; assembly: GCA_007258455.2. Classification (NCBI taxonomy): domain Eukaryota; kingdom Viridiplantae; phylum Streptophyta; class Pinopsida; order Cupressales; family Cupressaceae; genus Sequoia; species Sequoia sempervirens. The sequence continues at coordinate 10,594,333 of VDFB02000010.1, read as the reverse complement.
AAGAATTTTGACTTTCTTATTGATTGTGAACATCAAACCATGAATAAGGGCTTCATATTCTGCCATGTTGTTAGTACATTGAAATTGCAATTAATAAGTAGCAAGAAAATATTTACCTTGCAGGCTGATGAGTTCAACTCCAATTCCAATTCCTTGCTTCAATTTGGATCCATCAAACCTAAGAATCCAGGCTTGATCATTCATAACTTGAAACTTACCATTCTTAAGAGTTGTCGAATTATCCTTTTTGGTTTGTGTAAATTGGACTCTGTCTTTTGTATTTCTAGTTTAGACCTCTTGGTATTATCATGTTCTAGATAGTACTAGTTATCAATTTTGTGAATTATTTCCAAGCACATCATGCAACTGTCTTCTAAATGTGTAGAATTGTGTAACCTGCACCGATCCTATAATAAAAAAAAATTTAGTGAAATTTCAATTTTATCGCTCTTTCGAGCTTCTATAATAATATTCTTCCAAAATTTATCATAATGACTACTTTCTTCTTCGGAAGAATCACAATCTAATTCAATTAAAACATCTGTTCCAGGAGTTATTTGATTATGCTTTTCAGCATTGCATGTGAATGCTTCTTATATTTTAACTCTTGAGCTTCATATTTTATAAACTCCTGGTTCTACATCAATATACAAAACTTCATTTTTCTGATTCTAATTAGTGATCATGTATTTCATATGTGTTTCTCTTTCAATTTTGATTTGATTAGGAATTCCTTTTCATGGTAACACATATGTGAGAAATCTATGGCCATATATCCATTCAGATTTTTTGACAAATCCCTGCTCAATAACATGATGTAAGTATCAGGTATCTCAACAACTTGAATGTCTATGTAATATTGAAGCTTGAGATTTGATGCTAGCTGCATGTGAATATTAGTTAACTCCCTGACTATGTTTACTTTAGTTTTGTCAAGTTGAGTAACTTTAAAGAGCTTACGAGATTTAACCCTAGTGTTTGGCATATGGACAAAGGCATCACATTAGTAGATGCTCCAAAGTCTACTAAATAATTATGAAGATTTTTACCAAATATCCTTAGCATGAGTAAAAATGGTGAGGATTCTAGTTTTCCTTTGTAAAAGGCTACTTGTGCATCCACCATAGGAACAATGTTCTTGTCTTTTTCCTTAATGGAATTATATTTCACCTGAGATTCTCTAAATTTTCTTTCCTTTGGAAGATCTTCTAAAGTGTTTAAGAAAGCTTTCCTAATCACAAGTGTTTTGAGCAATTCTGATAAAGAAAGGTTGATTTTTACATTTTTGATTTCTTCCGCTAAATAATTAGTCAAGTTGTTTTGATCAGCTAAATCTACCTTTTCACTTCATGAAACATTTGATGAATTATAATGATTGGTTACCTTAGGTAACCCTAGAGTATTGCTTGATTTATCATCAGGTGGAGTTTTAAAGTTGTTAGGCAGGATTGATGTGGTCAACGGCCCATTGAATTTACTTCCACCATTTGTGTTACTTCTTAGGTTATAATTATGTCCTTTCTGATATTGTTGAAAAGCATGAATTTCATCAACTTCTTCCTGAGGTTCATTTTCATTTTGATAAGGAAATGTATATGTTTCTAAAGTCATGGTTGAACTGTCTCCTTCATATTTATGAGTATAACTCCTGACAATAGTAGGTGGTTTAACACATTTGTAACTTTCAAGAACCAAAGAAGAATCATATCCTACTAGAAACAATTCATTTCATTTAGGAGGATGGGAGTCACAATGTTCATTGTAATGTGTAGCAACTAGAAAAATATTAGAAGCAGTTTTAAACTGTGGACAGTCTACTTCAACACGAGCATTTGTATTATGAATTCTACACCAATTATTCATCGCAAGGTCAACTAAATTCATCTTTGACATGCATCTATCATCAGAAGGATTAGTGTTATATAAAGTTGTGGATATCCCTCCATTATTTGGTCGTGTGCTCCAAGATCTATGTGGTTTGGGAGCGTTATACACTTGAATTTGCAAATTCTAGTTGTTATTTTGAGAATAAAAGTTTTGATTTCTTAATTGCATAACCTCTGTGGTTAATATTTTGAGTTGAGCTATAATCTCTCTAATTTATTCCTTATCATCTAGAATTTTAACATTTTGACTTTCCTGAGTTTGTGAGAAGAAATAATTTTCATTAGGATGCAGCTTGTGATGGCTAGACCAGGGTGAGGGACTAAAGCTTGACTATTTCCTGGTTGAAAGAAAGTATTATGAGGAAATGTCCCATTCTGGACCACTGAAGAAAAAGCATTAGGAGTGATGGGATAATTTAAGGGGACTCCATTCACACTTTGGAAATGATAATTATTCAATCCATTTCCACCATTTGTAGATGATCCGTTTCTGAGATGTTCCATTTCTAAGTTTACACTTATGGGTTCAACATAAGCTTCAAGTAAAGTAGTGGGAGTATTTTCCCTTCACTTTAAAAACTTAGTAGTTAAAGGATCTACTGTTGTATAATAAAATGCAATAGTGGAAAAATTATCCACTACGTAAGATACCTATAACCTAGAGTAATCCCTTTAGAACCTGTCATTAAAAGTAGTTATAGGTTCTCCATAGAGCCTCTTGAATTGAGAAAATTGATGATATAATAAAGTAGGATGAACTGGTGTTCTAAATCTAGCCAAAAATTGGCTTTCCATATCTTGCCATGATCTAACTGAGTTATGAGGTAGGTTGATATACCAATGATAAACTTCATTGCTTAATGTATACGAGAACAACCTACACACAACATCTTCATATTGAATCCTTTCTCTAAAATATGTATCCTTAAAGATACTAATATGTTCCTCTACATCTTTGTGAAGATAATATTTTGGACACAACTTTTTCAGGATATTTTGGTAAATCATTATACACAGAAAAGTGAATAGGTTACTCTATGTTGAAGAAATCTATCACTATGGGAGGCAATTATGGTATTACAATAGTCAGATTTCACAAATTTGCACTTACACTTCCAGAATTTTGAGGTCTAGATGATGTTCGACCACTAAGCTTGACTAAAGACACACAAGGATCACCAGACCAAGATCTAGTGACTCTACGAAAATCCAGTTTCAAATATAACAAAACCAAAAGAACAACAATGAGCCCTCCTTCTAGTGCTAGTTCATATTGATGACGATGTCATTCACAACAACAGTGCAAATAAAATTCTCACAATCAAACCACAAAGAACATATCTTTACTTGAAAGACTGAACCAGGGAAACCTAAGGTGTCTGTGTAATAGGAAAAGGTTGACTTAGCTTAATCCCAAGGCTTAGGTAGTTAGGTCTTGACCATACTAGGTTCACTCTAGGGTATGATGTGATATTGTTGTTAATATCAAGGGGTCTATGGTTATCTTTAGTTTCATTAAGAATATCTCCAATTTCATTAATAATCATAAGAATTAGATAAAATATTTCCAATTCGATCATAAAATAATCTCATGAAATTAAAATATTTGCAATAATATTCCATGAACATCAAACGATTTTTCTATCACTTAAGTAGATTTAGTTTTAAGCATTCAACAATTTCATAGAAAACAAAATATTTTCAATAAATGTCTATTCATTCATCTATTTTTTGGAACATTTTCAAGAATTTAAACATCTAATCTAAAATAAAGCATAGAAAATACTAAAAAATAAAATTTCTCCCTATTATTCTTCACACATGCCCCAATATTTAATCAAATCAAAGCAAACTATTTTATACTTCACTAGATTGCTTCACAACTAGGTATAAAATGATACAAGCTTTTAAAGAAGCGAGTTTTGTTTAGACACCGAGTAGGTTCTACATGCACCCTTAAACGACGTAGCCTACAGTCTTCTTCAGCTAAACTAACAAAACCAACTACAAAAATACATGAGATAGGTAGCTATCAAAGTGGCTTCAATATTGATTAAATTCTATGTGCATACAATTTTTTAGTCTAGAATGATTCAAAAAACAAGAAAAAAGAACAAAACCTAGAGAAGTTTTGACTCTTCTGATATCCACAAATTCTAAACTTAAAAATAAAATAAAAGCAATAAATGGCTTTTTATAGGATCAAGGCCTTAAGAGTTCAAACTTAAAGTCTATAAAGAGAATTAGAAAAAGAAAATCAAAATGTATCATGTGGCATATGCCAGTTGTCATCAAAATATTCTAGACGAAGTCAAAGCTTTGACATCTTGAGTAGCAACACCTCTCAACTTCAAACTCTAGTGCACAATACTCCACATAAAACATGGCTATCAACATTCTTTAGAATACCGAACAAGAAAAATCTATAGGGACTAGGAAAACTTGAAAATCAATTTGAACAAAATGTCTTTGTAACAGTTTCAGTATCCAATATCCATTACTTTCACATATCACTTAGAGCTCAGGTTCCAGGATCTTTTCTTCATTTTTCTTTAGCCGATACGCTCGGAAAGAACTTAATATTTGATGCATTCTCTCTTTTGAAATTCCCTATATTTCCTTCCAACTAAACTTGAGCCTGATGTAATCTTCTAATATCTGGAGTATATTAGCATTCCTTTTCACTTTCTCTATTTCATATCTAACTATAATGTTTCTGCAATGTATGATTTCATCAATAACTTCTCGGGTTAACAACTAAATAGGGTCTTTATTTATTCTCTCAATCCATTCCTTGAAAGCTTTTTCTTCTTTACCCTCATGTCCTAGTGTTTAGGGATCACAATCTTGATGTGCTAACACTTCAATAAAATCTTGATCTTTATCAAGCAACTTACTGCACTTCTCGGTGACTTTTTCAAGTCCTATACATTGCATTAATGTGTCACCTTCCCAACTTAACTATTTCTTCCATTTTTCATATAATGAAATTTATTGTTCTAAAATTATATTTTTTCCTACCAATTCTTGGACATCTATTTGCATGAGTGTTTCTATATTTCACCTTTCAGCATCAACCTATTCCTGGCAAAATTTGTATTCTCTTTCCAATCTTTTGGATTTTTCAAACCAATAGTGTGCTTCCTTGTATTTCCCAATTGCATCTATAATAAGTTCTTCTCCTTGCCTTACCCAATACTCAATCCATTCCTCAAATATATTCATCCTATGGAAAATTGTTGGAATGGTATCCACTTGCTCTTGTGACATATGTACAAGATTCTGAGGAAATTTAGTCTATGCTTGACTAGATTGGGTTATTGATTTTACAAAATTATCTAGGCTATCCACCCATTCTTTTAACTCTCTTTTCTTTTGTTTACTCTTTTGTACCTTGGAAATAGTTGCATCCAAATTCATCTTCATCTCTTCTAATTCTTGTGTCCTGGATGAGTGTCCAACATGGATACTTGTTATCTTATACTACTTAGGCGTTATCTCATGTCTATTTTTATCTGCTAATGGGGTAGCTATATGGATTTTTCTACCTCCATCTGCATTCTTCTGTATGACATGTCTCATTTTAGTTCTTCACCTAGGCTTAGGATTCTCCACTTCTTGCATAAAACTTTTATAATCAAGAGGTACCAATTCCACTTCCATTGGGGAAGTCATTTCTCTAATTAACCAATCAGGTGCATCTTCATCTTGCTCTATCTCTGTAACAATTCTCCATTCTCAGTTTCCAATCTATTCAATAACTTCTTCTCTTATATCTTCAACTTTATCTATCATGTCCTTTGTAATATGAACATCTTCAATATTCTTTGGCATAGATTCTAGATTACCGAGATTCAACACTATCTCTTCAGTTTCAAGACTTGTATTTTCCTGTCCAGCCAGGTGTTCAACATCAGTTCCTAGGACATCACCTTCTTTATATCCTACCACATCAGGATTTTCTTCATCTATAACCTTATCACCTAAAACTTGTGAAGGTTCTTCATTTTCAATTTCAACTTGGTCCTCCTTTTATTTTTCAGAGACCTATGGTTCCTCGTTATCATTTTGATCATTCCCTAGCAAAGGCTAGGAATCAAAGGTATCTTCAATAACCATATCATCAGTAGGATTTTTTCTTGTAATCTCCCTTATATCTATTTCAAGAACATTATGGTTCCTCGCTTCTGAAGTGAGTGTTCCACTTATGAATTCTTTTTCTTCAACGTTCATAGATATTGACCCTGAATCTGGAATTTCTTCCACCACTGGTTGTACCATGGGTTTATCTTTAGACTTCTTTTCTTTTACCCATTCCCATATGGTACCCCACTTATCCATTCATTTTTTAATCTTAGCTTCATTTTCCTTAGAAACTTCATCCAAAACCACAAGAGTATTTCCTAGTTCTTGTTTTATAGTAGCCATATTAATTGAAGGGGGAGAAGTGAATAATGTTGCAACTCTCTAAGATGCATACCTTGTTTGTGCAAGAATACTTTCTATTACCCCTACCTCTTCATCAATAGTCATCTTGGTCCTTGGTTTTGTTGTGGAAGAAGATGCTACTTTTGGTTTTACTTTTGATTTAACCCTGTCTAATTCGACATTTTTAAGCTTACAGTTGGTTTTAATGAAACTCCTTGGCTTGGAGCCTCAGGGGTTCTTTCTTCAATATGTATACCAACAAATCCTTTACCAGCTTTCCTCTTTTTCTCAGCAGGTTCCCCACACTCGAACTCATCTTCTTCTCTTTGTTTTCTTTTCAGACTTGTTCTAGCTCTACAATGAATCTATCAACCAATATTCAGGATCAATTGGGCAACTGAAATTCAGGGTAAAACATAGGCAGTTCGCAATAGCAAAAGTTGAAAATCTTTAAAATGTTTCTAACTCCCCAAAGCTTGGATGCAAAAAGTCAAAATGGGCCCATTTGACTCTCAATTATGATTTTTCCATGCTTCCTCTTGCATATGGCATCCTAAAATTAGAGGATAACTTTTAGTTAACAATGCAATCATGTGCATTGACTCTTCAAATTAGGGTTGGTGCCATAACTGACACTCCCACCTCCAAAATGGATATTTATTCTTGCATGGGCATCATTTCTCCATTATTTATTGCAAGTTGAAGCTGATATCAACTATTTTCTCTCCAACGTATTTTGAAGAATCTAACGGAGGCCATTTTCAGTGTTCTTCAAAGTTCTAGGTTTAGATTGTATAGAGGAATATTTTTTCCGTATTCCATCTTTCTAGTATGTTGTTGCCAGGAATTCATCATATTGGGATTATATAGAGGTTTTTTTCTTAAGGATTGAAAGATGTAGTTTATAACTTCTATCTTCTCCCCCTCACATTTCTTCTATCCTTGTCTTAGGTTTTCTCTTGCATGTCCAAGAAAATGACATTTTTCACAGATGTATTCTTCTGGGTATGTTCTACATAGCATTGGCAACAAAACTCATGTTCCAATTTTTTTGTGAAAATCGCCCCATTGCCCCCTATTTTTAGGGTTTCTAAAAAAAGGTCATCATTTTAAAAAATGAAGAAACATGGTTTTCTTAGCTCTCAGGCACTAAAGAGGTCATTGCTTGTCAAAGAAGAAATCACTTTTTTGAAATTCTGACATTGTGGGTTTTTTCAAAAAGATATTCTCTAAAAAACCCACATCTTAGAAATTTTCGTAAAAATTGCCCCTTAAGAAGCTTATTTTAGCTTCATTGAAAAAAGTTTCCTAAACATATCCATGTTTATATTCAACACTTTGATTTTTTTAGAAAGCAATTCTCTCAGGTTGAATTCAAGACCAAATCGGTCTTGCTTCATGATTTCATAAGAACAACTGATACCGATTTGCATCAAGTGCATCCAAAGGTTGACTTGAATGCTTTGGAAGGCATAGACCAAAAAACACTTCAGAACATCAAGCACACCCAGGGGTTGATTGATAGGAGTAGATGCTCCAATTCCATGGATTCCATATGGTTTCATACCTCATATAGCTAATAGCCTTTCAAGGCCAATTTAGAGGGTTGAATACCTTTGGAACTTTGCGTGTGTAGCGAGTTTGTGTGAATTTCTCACATCTAGAGTGTCCATAGTCAAAACTTCATGGTTTCATCATGCAACACTCTTCCAATGAGAAGAATAAAGAAAAGCATCATAAGCGTAAAGCTATAAAAGAAACAGAGGCCATCACTCTAGTTACCAATCTACCAGAGTTACCAATCAAAGAATTGCTAGTTTAAGTGTATAGATATTTCCAAGATTTCTCAAGTTGCTGACAAGCAGTGAAATAACAGTTGAGGCATGTGACAATCTCTGGATGATGAGGCAATTAACAACTTCTTGGAGGATTTGATTGCTCATGATCAAGGCCAGTGAACTACTAGTCATGGACATCCCACCTTTTCCAAATAGACATTAGACACAACAATTAACTTGATGCCTCTTTCCAAGTTTACTCATTGTCCCACCAATCGTGCTTGTCTATTTTGGAGATACCTATGGAGTTCTAGTTTAGTTTAGAGTCAATTAACTAAGGTTGTTTTTCCAGTTAACTATTAAGTTGCATGCATTTAGACATAGGAATAAATATTGCATGTCAATGGCAAGAACTAATGTTAACTCAAGGAGATTTTAGGGTTCCCTACTCCTTTGAGCTTATATAAATAAGAGCAACCTTGCTCATTATTGTTTAACTTTTTCTTGTGATAACAAATTGTTGAGCCATTTCGCATACAATATTGCTATTCAGTGTTGGTTCACATTGTGTAAGGACAAGATTGTATGCTTACTTGTGGCTGCAAATCATTGTTTAGTTTATTGTTTAATGTTATGTTATAAAGCTGGCTTGATCATCTATTGTGTGTTTGTTTCATCATACAATTTTCTATCCCATATGTACTATTGTTGTTCAAGAAAGCTTTGAGGAAATAAATCTCACGCCTTTGTGCTTTCATCCAATGTCTCATTTCTTTTAGTAATTCACTTCCGTAATCTTTATTTCAGCTTACAAACGAAAGTGCAATAAGTGTTCTAGTGAATGTTGGATGCAAGTTCATTTGATCTTTTGTGTCAAAAAATCATACTTGTTTACTTTTAATTTATCTTGCCCTGAATTTACTTGTGAAATTAGAAGTGTTTTAGTGTAGGCTTAGTTGTAGTTGGATTTACAAAACTAGAGAAAATATCAGCTATGACATGGAGAGTTTTATAAACCTTTTCTTAAGCTGAGAAAAAAAAAATCGGCCATTAGTTTAGTTGTTTCTTTTAAAAAGCCATAATCAACAAAGAGGGAGCTTCCCCTCCAAATTTGAAGAGCAGTTTATATGTGCATAGTTGTCTGTTTCCAATGTGCACTCTAGAGGTGCGAATTGAAATGCCAACATGTATTATATGATTCACATGCTATGATTTGTTGCACTAAACTTTCCAATGAGATTGTTGTTCCATTGAGGTATTTTGATAGTGTATTTTTGATGCTTTGTAGAGATGCTTTGGATGACCATTGAGGTATTTTTGATGAGGTTTTATTTTGGAATTTTTTTTTTACTATGCATTATAGGATGCATATGTTGTGATCATGTATGTTAGATCATTCCAGTACTCTTGCATTATGTGTTTTTTTTATTATGCATCTTGTTCCTAGATCATGCTAGTCATAGATGACATAATAAATGTGATGATCAGATATCATGTTATTTTTATACTATTTTTGTTGTATTATAATACTCTACCTATTATTATGTGGAGTAGGTATGCTTGATGTTTTACCTAAGTGTGCAAGAAAGTTACAAGTATTAGACCAATGGTTAGTATGTGGAGAAGTCGACTTGGGTTTGATTTAGCCATATCACCCTTCTTCTAGCCCTTGTGAATTCATGTGTTAACTTGAACTATAATCGATGGAAAATCTAAAATATGTATGTTGTGAAAGCTCATAAAGTGTGTTTGATCCCTTTGTGTGTGTTTAATGTACCTTCTATATTTAATTTAAATATAAATTAAAATACATGTAATATTTTTTTGATGTGTAAGGTTAGAGATTATATTGCTCAAAAAAAATATTACATTGTTTGGTGCCTACCTCCACCCTATTGCCAGCTACCCCTTTACATTATCATTGGTTTTTCTTGATGAGATGGCCATGCATGGTCTCCATTCCACACCCAACCCTTATATTACAAAATAATTTGTTTATTGACAAAACCAACTTACATCCCTTTCAATGCATTCAATTTACCCTGTAGGAAATGAGATGTTATATATGTTTCTATTAATGTTGTTGATTACAATATTCACTTACAAAAATATTGCCATTACCATAGTGTCATGCTTTATCTATTTGCAATAGTTTGGATGAAATTAAAAAAACTCTCCAATTGATGCCCAATTTTGAACTGATTCAAGCCATAATAGTTCCTTTAAAAACCTATATCCTCTTTCCACCCTTTATGTCTCATCAAAGTAGCTCCAAGATATAAAGCATGAATGGATGTTACACAAATTATTTTCTTGAGATGAACAGGTGATGTATGTCTCTCATCCTTGGAATTCCAAACCTTGGCATTGCTAAAAGGATCACCTCATCCATGTACCCCAAGAATTAAGGTTTTATGATTAGCCTTTCTATGGCTAGGATCATGCCTTTAGATGAATTTAGATCTAGGAGGGTGTCAATGAAATGAGAGATACATCTATATTTACCTGGTACCTCTCCTCTAAAACCCTAAATTCTCTCTTAAGAATCATCTTTACGGCCTCCATTGGCAATTTCTCATCAACCTTGAAGATGGAATTTAGTCAGTGCTCGATGATCCTACCTAGAATGTCATTTTTCTCCTAGCACTTGTCAAACAAATTGACATTTATATAGTTGAGTACAAACCATTGCACCTTTCCACCCTTCTATTAAAAAATACTCACCCCCCACAACCTTAATACCTATTTTACTTAAGTTTTAATGCCCATTAATGACATTAAATGTTGTTTCCCCTTAGACATACCCTTTTGTCCCCTCCATTCCACTCCAACAGCCACCATTTTTGAGACCCATCCTCTCTAATGATTTTTTCCTTAACTCAAAATACAACTTGCAATACTTTATTTTTGAGATGTTTATTTATTATGTAGAGCACCTTTCTCACCCGCATTCTCCAAAATCTCCTTCCTTGTTTGCAATTCTACATTTCCAATCCATAGAATGCTAGAGGGTCCAACCATATTCTAGCATGTAACACAACATCTACCCACAACACCTATGATCCTCTTTGCACTCTATAAAAACACTATCCAATTTCCCCATAATTGTGAAAGTATTATTTTCTACTTGACCTCTATTTTTTCCTTCTCCTGACCATGTATGTGTTTGATTACATATTGTGCTTTGCTTCTTTTTTACATATACCTTCCACACCTCCCTTGGCTAACTCATAAACCTCCCTATTTCTCCCCCTATATGTGTGATCTATGGAATAATTATTGAATACTTTTATGATCTTTAAAACTTCATCTAATAAGTATTGTAGCTTCTAGTTTTGAACCTTCCCTATTCTAATCATGTTAACTACCAATGCACAATCCCCTTCAATTTCCAAATTTTCCACCTTGATTTCTTGGAAAATTCTAAATCCATGACCCAAGGCCTGAAACTTGGAGTTACTATCCGTTCCTCTAGGGAGTGGAATCAAAGTGAAAAGTGCAGCTAAGCATCCTAACCTCTAAGTCCCTTACAATGCATCCTAATCCCAAAGGACCTTGAGTTGCCCCTAGTAACCCATCAAAATTTACCTTATACCACCCATAGTTGGGTGGTTTCCAAACTATCTTGGCTCTTAGTAAATGATATTTTTGTCCTCCATCACTTTTAAATAGAGGTATCCATAGTTTAAACCAATATTTCCTCATTCTAGCATCCCACTCCATGAAGTTGGAATTCCTTGAGTTCTACCCACCAACCCTATTGTTTGCAACTTCAAAAATTGCACAAATTTATTTCCTTTTATTGAAACATACTTATGTTTATTTCCTTCCAAACCTCCCATAGTAACATAGATGGACTAATTATCCAAAAAATTGAGAACATGGTAGATCTATTTATTAGTGGTCATGCTTGAAATAAACTTAGAATGTGGTTGGGTAGGGCACTCTTCCATCCTATTTTTGTACATAACCATTTCCATAATTATTGAGTGAATGGAAATCCAAGTATCAGATGGTTCACTGACTCTTCTTCACCTTTGCAAAGAGTGCATCTCAAAGGCCCATGATATCCAAATTTTGTAAATTTGTCAACTATCAGGATTTTGTTTTGCAAGGATACCCATGTAAAGGTTCCTACCTTTGGAAGGTACTACTTGTTCCAACAAAGTTGCATTGGTAGTTGATTTAATTCCTCTTCCTCCCTTACCATAATTTTATATCCATCCTTTGCATTATGTTTCCCTGATTTGGAACTATTCCACTCTAGTTTGTCTTTTCCTTCCTGAATTTGTATAATTTTTACCTTAAAAATTGCCTCAAATTTTGATTCCAATCTGCTAGGGATCCCCAAAGTTCTCACATCCTTCCAATGCCACTCTCTGATCCCATTATGATATGTTTCTTGGAAGTAGTCCCTAACATGTGACCTCCAAATTTTTCTAGCTACTCCCTTTACCTTTTCTAATTCCAATCTCTTATCTAAACTTGTGAATCCTTCCCATGAGTCCTCCCAAAAGAGGGTTGTCCTTCCATCCTTGATATCCCATGTTAAATAATATGTGATGAGTGAACAACAATTGCTCATGAAATTCTATATTCTAGATCCTAGGGGTATAGACCTATAAGTAAGTATGTCCAAGTCACCTTCATCTAGATACTTATTCTACACTATCCTGACCCATTTAATATTTTGGTTTGTATATATTTTCTACACTAGTTTCACTCCTATTGCTTTGTTTTGTTTTAGTAAGTTTTTTTAATCCAACTCCCCTAGTCGCTTTTGACTTGAAAATACTATTCTAAGCAATGAGTGTAATCTTTCTTTGCTTTGGATTTCCTTGCCAAAATAATCTCTTCATGCTTTGTATTATCTCAACTTGTCCCCATTAGAAGAGGGAAGCAAGATACCAAATAAATTGGAAGTGTTGAAACCACAATTTTTAACATTATTACCCTTCCAACCCAGGATAACCATCTTCCTTTCCAAGAATCTAATTTATTTTCCACCTTTATTCCAAGAGGTTCCAATTGTTTACTCAATCCTTATCTTTCTGCAAGTGGAATTCCAAGATATTTGCATGGGAGGTTGCCTTTTCTGTAGTTTAGAGTTCTCAAAATCTGTTGTTTTATTCTTGGATTTGTAAAGAAGAAATAAATCTTAGATTTTTCTTTGCTAACCTCATGTCTTGAGGCATTTACATCAAGTAAAGGTTAAAATATATTTGAATTTTATTGCTTCCCTTCTTTGAGTGGCTCTGAACAACATGGTGTCATCAACAAACTTTTGGTTCATAATTGGAGGCATGTTGTTGGTGATTTTGATCCCTTATATCTTTACTTCATGAAAATCCTAGCTCAAAGTTCTACCTAGAGTTTTAGCCGTGATAATGAAGAGAAATGATGATAATGGATCACCTTGCCTAAGCCCTATAGAAGCCTCAAAGAAACCTTATAATGATACTTTAATGAGCACCCAAAATCGAGGACTGGTAATGCAATTGAATATCTATTCTAACCATTGCTTGTTAAATCCAAATGCCTTCAATGCTTTGAACAAAATTGTCAATACTCAATTGTAGGCCTTCTTTATATCTAGTTTTATTAGTATGATCTATTTTTTTGTCTTTAGAATTGAGTGGATTGCTTCTTGAGCAATGATAACCCCATCTAGTATGGACCTTCTTGGCACGAATCCAATTTTCTTATCTAAAATGATGTCTAACAATATTTTCTTTAGTCTATTAGCTGCATCTTTGGCCATAATTTTGTATATTGTATTGCATAGTACTATTGGGAAAAAATCATCTAATGACAATGGTTTCTTTTTTTGGAATCAAATCTATGAAAGTGTTGTTTATTTCCTTCAAGACCTTACCCAACTATCTCAAGTCTTCTATTGTCGTAGATACCCCACTTCCCACAATTCCCCAACATTTTTGAAAAAAAGTAATAGGAAACTTGTCCAAACTAGGGGATTATCAAACTGAATTCGATTCAAATCTTCTTTAATTTCTTATTCCATAAAATTTATCATTAGCATTTAATTCTATGCTTCTGACACTAATTTAGGGATGTTTGACAAGATTTTTTGATGTATTCTCATGTCCGATCCATTCCAATTTTTTAGCAATTTTTGTAAATCCCACAATCTCCATAATGTCTTTTGATTTCTCCAAAATCAGTACATTAGTTGTTTTGATCTTTGATATCCTATTTATATCCCTTCTAACTTTAGTCACATTGTGCAAATATTTTGATTTTTTTCCCCTTCTCTAATCCACATTTCTCTTGAATTTTGCCTCCAAAAATTTCTTTCTTGACCAACACATCCTCAAACTTTCTTAAAAGTTTTTTTTCCTTCATAATTTTTTTTCCATCCATTCCATTGGAAATTACATCTTTATTTAACAGTCGTATCTCTTCTTCCAAATAATTTTTTCATCTCAAATATGTTCTTGAAAAAACTTTTATTCTATTCTTTTAGTTGTTATTTTACCATCTTTAATTTTGTTACTATATTAAAAATTTAGTTCTAGATGGATTTGCATCTTTTCACCATTTTCGGATCAACTTGAGGAAGTTTTGTTCCCTCATCCACATTTTTTAAAACTTAAAAGGAAACTTTATTGGTATTTTTTCTCTTAGGATGTCCAGATGGATTGGATAATGATCTGATCTAGATTGTGGAAGGATGCTTCCCTCTAGTGTGTATGGAAATACTCCCAAGTTCCCTTTGAAGAGAAACCTACCTAGTCTCTCTACAATATTGCTAAACCCCGATCTCCTATTTTTCCAAGTATAGGTTCCATTTTCCATTTGAATTTCCATTAGCATATTCCTCCCCACAAAGTTCTCAAAATCAATTTGTGATTAATGCTTTCTCCTCACTCCTCCCTTTTGTCCTGACTATGTAGAATAGGATTAAAGTCCCCACCCAAAAGACATACTTCAATGGGGGAATTTTTCCACATTCTTTCAATCCCTTCCCAAACTTCCCTTTTCAAATTACAAGAATGACCATACTGTTGGAAATATTGTCATAGATGTCAAAGTTAAAGCATGAAGATTAGCATGACTGAAGATAACATATTCTTGCACATTACAAATTCTTATGAAGATCAACATGGATGAAGATGCTTTGTTGAAATATGTTGATCAGATTCTAGATATCCACAATTGAAGACATAAGATCAACATGAACAATTTTTAAAAGAAACATAATTGTAAAGAAATTGATATATTTGAAGATATAATCAGATTGCTAGTTTATGAAATGGGAGATACAATGAAAGATGAATTATGAAATAGTATTCTAAAACAACTTCATAAAAAATAAACAAAATGTTGTTAATACTTGAAAACTCACAATTTATTTGCAAAGGAAACAACTCAATAATTCCACAATTTTTTAGAGGCAATTAAGATCTGAAGTAAAATGATTTCATCAAGATATGAAGTGCTCCACTTTAATGGCATGATCTCTAAATAAAAAAAACACGATCTATTGTCATACAAAATTCAGATTAAAGAAAAATGAATAAAGTTGTTGCCATTAACCTTTGAAGAGACATGTTTCTTTTTGAAAAGATATGGTATCATGAAGCATTGTGATTCATGACTATATAATATTCCAGATTTGTTAAGAGACAAAAATGTGATTAAATGAAGCACTAGGTGAATAAGACAAAATAAAAAGGAAGAGGTGCAATTTATTTTGAAGGGATGGAATAAGATTTTAAATGGTATGTGTTGATGGGTGTTTTTGCACTTTCTCAACACATGCAACACATAGTGCACTACCTCTCTTGAAAGGTGAAAATATACAACTAAGTGATAGATAATCACCCCAAGGTCTCTCGGGTGTTAGGTCATGAAAATGCTTGGAATAGTTCAATTGGTTGATGTGATTTGTTGGTAATCACAGGGTGGCCTTTATGGTTTACAAAGCATGGGAAGTTGGGTCTACAAATGGAGTTTCAAGGGTGCTAGAAATTAATTAACAATGACTAACCACTCAAAACAGCAAGCTGAAACTCACCATGTTCATCAGATTTAGCATTATGGTGATGCTTGGAATCCTACTCTAATAAAGGACTAAAAGAAATAGCAAAAGAGGAAATGGTTTAGAAATTTGTTCTAAATCTAAGCTATGAATGAAAAATAACAATGGAGGATGCTACAATAGGTAGACTCCCATAACCAAGTTTTGATTAACCAAGAGAAACCTACAGCTACACAAAACCAATGCAATCTTCTAAGGCCTACAAATTTTCAGATTGTGCATTCACCTCATGAACATATAATTGAAATAAAGTGCAACATATGAATTGGCTCAGACTAGCTTTGTAAAGTGATTCATCATCAACAAACTGCAAAAAGCATGAGCTGGAAGTGCATCTAATACTGTAACAACTTCCCTTAAAGACATTCAAGAAACTAACACAGATGTTAAATCATGCATGCAAAATGAGCATGCTCAAGAAAACACCCAAAATAATGCAATTCTTCCTTCTATTGCTGCAAAATGCCTCTTACAACAATTATCCACCACCTACAAATGAGGAGAAAGCCCCTATTTATATTTTTTCAAAAGTGAAATGAATGGACCAAATTTGTTACAACTTAGGGTTTCACCTACCCCCAATATTTCACAATTTAAAATAGACTATTTTTTCTTTTAGTAACTGTAGCTATTTTGTCCTCTAGCTGCCTTCTCTATTGTGATCGAAAACTATCAAAGTTTGGCCTCTGTCTGATATATTTGCAACATTCTTTCAACCAATCAAGTGCATCTTGCCTATAGATTTGTGTCACTATGAAACGAATGTGCTACTCCTGATCCTGGTGGAAAACTCTTTACCGACATCACTCAGATTGAATAGCTCCCTCTTGTTTTTGACTTTGGTAGACAACATTCCGATTTATCAACACTAACTTCCTTTGGCATGCAGTCATATGTTGGTCAGTCATCCTTTGGAAAACATATCTCACTCAGAGATCCTCATTATCCTTGGTGCATTCTCATTGACGGTCATGTGAGAGTACTTCCCTCTATAGGCTTGGTATGTAGCATGCAAGTCCCTCTTTTGTATTGCACTCTTTATCATCTCACCCTCCTTTAGATCAAGCCTTTAGTTGAAGCTCCCCTTAGCATGGTTCTATAGATAAACCCCTACGTGGAATGATGTCATAGGGAGGAATATCATGAGTAATATCCTTCTACAATAAGCTCCTTCGGTAATTTCAATTTATAATCAGAGCCCTGAATAAGGTAATAAATTGAGTTAGGCCCATAAACTACAACTCATGCAAATAATACGATACTAGTAATGATATGAAACCTTTTAAATATGGTTGTTTGATTCATTTTAATCATTCAATTCACCAATCCTTAAAGTCAAAGGGGAAAGTAATATTGGCAAGATCATATAATGTTTATTTAATCATTGCTCGACCAACTTCTAAACTTTGAATTCCCCTTATCATTGCATACAAATGAGCATGTACATTGGCCTAGATTACTAAATATCCCCTCCCATTGATTTCTTTGTTCCCTCAATGTTCCACCAATGGGGAGATACTGTGCCATTCACGGAGAACAAAAGTGCAGGTACTAGATGGATCACTACTATTAATAATGGCATTGAAAGGGTGGAAACCCACATAGCCATACCCATTAAATACAAACTTCACTAAACAATTTGAAACATCCCTCCCTTTGCTTTTGGTGACTGAGAATACTATGTTTCTTCCTTCATGGTTCAATATTTATCCTCTTTGCATTGGTACCTTTTTGATGGTCTTATGATCACTAAATTTTTCCATGGTATTTCACAATCCTTGGGATCCTCCACTATCATCTAGCTCCCACTGCACCATCACCATCCATAGAGTGCCTCAAGCCACCAGTTGTGATAGTCATTAAAAACCAGGCTTGTTTTGAAAATGATAAGCTCACAACCAATGCCTGTGGCGAGCCTCCATCATTCTAACTCATGCTCTGATAAAATAATTTGGATTATAATGATAGATTCTCTATTCATTTTAAATGGTGATGAATTACAAATCAAATAGGGGAGACACCCTTAGCACATATCAAACATATTCATCATTGTTTCAACTTGATGGATCCCATTCTTATTTATTCCAAGACGACTATTGTCCTGCTAATAGTAATAGCCACTACCCATTCTTCGAATTCTTCATATCAGGAATGGTTTGCACCAGTTCATCACCCCTCCATCACCTGAAGCTTTATCATAGCCATACGCTTGACCAAGCAATTCTCCTGATCAGTTACTCCCTTCAGAATGTAAGATGATCACATTTATAGCCTTTTAATAATGATTCACTGACTGTTTAAAAAAAATTCTTCAAGGGAAACCTTAGTGCTTATGAATATATATGTTTTATTTTCTTAAATGATATTCCTCTTGAATAAGGATGACACGGGAGAGAAGGATCTTCAAGTTGTTTGCAAAGAGAACATATGGGAAGGATGTGATGGAGGCGTTTAAATGATGGAAAGATAACAGACCCTACACATTGCATTTACACCACAAGGAATGTGGGGGAAATCGTGTGGGTGGTCGTGATGATACTGCTACTAAGAAAATGATGCTAGAGGCGATGAAATCCTCATAATAAGGATATGCAAAAGAGGAATTGTAGGAAAGAGTATTGAAAATGTTGTACTGATGGGAATGTGATCAAACAATAAGCTCCCGAAAGTTCCCCAAAAGGCATCACCCCATGTCACTTATCAATGTAACCTTTAGCATTGGTTGTTATGAGGAGTTGCAGTGAATATATTTGATAAGACTTGATTTATTTGCGCAAAGCCAAGGCTTGTCTCCAAGCATGCTTCACTTATCTGAACTTCTCTCCAACACAAGCCCCGAGTCATGTTTAAGTTCATTCAGCCTAATAAATCCTAGGGAACCGATTCGAACGACTCCTTGTTTATTCATGAGCACTACAATTACTTGCTCCCTCAGCCATGAAGTTTTGCAATACATAAAAAGGACTATCATACTCCTTTGTCATCGCCCGACAAACTACATTCTACCATCATGGTTGATCACTTCATACTCTGGTATGTGAGGGAGTGAGCTCCAAAAATCATGATAAGAAATTGTCAGGTCTCATAGTAACGTCATTCCAATATGACCAACAATTTACATTATGATAGCATCCTCCCTTCAACATTCTTCAATCATCCTGCTTCCAACAATTATAATTACACTATCCATTACAAACTCTAGCAACAAAATATCTAATAAGTTATCAGGTTCGTACATACTTTAGACGTATACATTGGGTTCCAGAAAGATTCATTATTCTTCCCAAAGATTTAGCTCAATTATTAATGATTGTGCTTGGAATTCTTAAATTATTCCTTCTTGACAGGGTGTGCCATCTACTAGGAATATAGTTGAAGTTATTAATGTGAGCAGGCCATGTTGGTCGGTTGTTGCGGGAGGAGACTATGGAGATGTTTCTAAGGAGAGTCATAAAGAGACGACATAATTTGAGTGGAAGCCTACATGAGGTCTCTCGCCGATGAATGGGAGGGTGGACTCCGCACCAAAATGGTTTGTAAGGAATTGTGAACCCAAATATGAATGTCCTCAATGCGCAGGTGGAAATGCCCTCTTCAAATCATCCCACTAAAGCTAGTTCTTGAGTCCTTTCTTGGGTTGATATGAGATCACTTTGTAGTCTTGTAATCCAACATCCCCAATGTGTGATCACTAATGTAACATGAGCCCATGCAAAGTATCCTTTATCGATCACAGTGCACGATCCACCACCATCAACCTGTATGCCGATTCAAAGTTTTCTCATGTCATTGCCATCATTATCTAGAAATTCAACATTATTGTTCACATGCATATATAAGGAAATGACATCCTATGAAAATAGTCAGAGAGCGGGCAAAAAAATGAGGGTGGATAACTCAAGTATGTCGTGGTAAGATGGCCACCAAGACGACATCATGCGTGATGGCCCCGATAGAAGAAGGATCCACAAGAAGACTGCTAAGAAGGTGGTGTGGGCCATTGAGGAAAGAATGTTGTAAAGGATATGCCATTTCGATAACTGCTATTCACACTGCAGAATCCAGAAGCAAAGGCTCCATCATATAAAACCAAGAATTACTGACCTTGAAGCTACATCATCGTGAGCCAACAAATAACATGGAGATGGTGATTTTTTTTCATCATATAACAATTTGGAAAACTATAGTTAATGACAGGGTGCCTGAAAATCCAAATATGAGGTTCCTTCCCCTATAGTTCAATTATTTTTATGTCAATGTAGATTGCCTCGACATTTCACTTATTATTCTAACTTCTCATCAATTTTTTTTGGGAGTTCACTCGACACTTGGGTGTGGAAACTCATGATCATAGAAATGCACCAATGGATTTGAGGGGCCCGAAGTCAATTGTATCTTTCTTCTTCTTTTATTGTCCTTGGTGACGATTGTTACAGTAAAGAGCATCAAGTCGTTTGGGGAGTGGAAGGGCACCTGTAGGAAAGATGTGCGAGAGAACGTTGTATGGAAATGTCGTGTGGGTATGCAATGTGGGAACTCCATGTATGGTGGCCGCTAAACAATGGTGAACCCGCTAACAACCTCCACAAGGAAATGGACCGCAATGGAGGAAAGTACATGCAAGTGCATAATGCGGATCCTACTTAAAATGTCATCACATGGAGAAATGGTGTGGGAATGTTGATCATGAATGTCATTTCAGTGGTGTGGGTGACAAGGTGTAGGCAGACGCTAAGGGAGAGCCATAGAACAAGATGACGAGCAAATGATTTTGGTGGGCCATGGGTCTGCATAGCAAGGAAGCGGCAAGGTTTTTTTGTTATAGAACGACATTGTGATAACAACCTCCCACCAGTGGTGGCCCGCATGGGCGGACCCGTCGGTGAGCTCCAATTGAAAATTTGGCTAGTGAACTTAAGATTTTCTCTTGGGGAAATGATGCATGTTAGGTTCACAAATCAGGGCGATGTGAGAGCTTAGTCATTAAACAATGGCAGTTGGGTAAAGGCAAGCTACATGCAACGACCCATGAATATTTTGGACTTAACTAATTTTTTGGGGTGATAGGTTCGGTTCACTCGCATCGATAGCGCAGAGGAAGAAACTACATGTGGAGCCTGCCATGTGGGTGGAAGTTAAGGGTCAACTACTACTTAGGGGTGAAACACAAGTGGCAACCCACAAAGGGAGACCCACAATTATGGGTCTGTGACGCCCCATGGAAATAGAGGCAAAGGTTGATGCAAGACCTGCCATGTGGGAAGATGTTAAGACTTGGTTGTTGGCAAGCAGTCAGAAGGATAAGGGTGATTCGCAAGAGGAAACCCCCAAAAGTGGGTCCACGAGGCTCAATGAACACTAGGGAAAAAATGTCAAAGGAGACCCATAGGGCCAAGCCCACAAATTAAATGACTTAAGGAAATTCAAATAAGTGAATTTAGTCAAGGGGAATTTGATCGTTTCAAGGCATGCCACCAACTTGGACCTAAAGATAGGGGCACACAAAGTAAGGTGGGAACAAAACAACCCATTGGGAGCCAAAATGGTTTGTCGGGAACAAAAGAAATGGGGTCCTTTCCTTCAGTGGGAAGTGTGTGCAAAACATGTACAACAAATGGCAACTCGCTGGAGAAGTGCTCCAAAGCATTTCGATAACAAGCTGGAATCACGAACACATAATCTTTGGTTCCAACCTTCACGTTAGGACAAACAAACCAAATAATTGACTAAAGGATTAAAACCATTAGTCAACCCAACCATCTGCATACTGAAAATCCAAGTGTGTGCAAGTGTATTCATTCCCATCCTTAAGGCACTACAAGGACCTAAGCTACATAGTTTATTCTAACTCCAAAAGCATCTGAGACATTGCCTCACTACCAGTCAGGTGTCCATAGCCCTGACGAGGTTGTCATTGTGATTCTTTTAAACATTTCTCTACTATCAAACGAGCACCCATAGCCTTGGTAGAGTTATTCAAATACTCCTAAAAGTTGAAATTTCTTGGTTTTCATTGCTTCTCTTTTTTCATTTTTTCTTTTCTTTTTATTTTTCTTTTCTCTTCTTCCTTTTTCACTTCAACCCGCAACCAATGAAGCTTGCACTCAAGGCTGAGAATCACAATGGCACTAAAGCATAATTTTATATTTTTCACTTAACTGGACTTCACAAAGGAACCTACAGTGACCGCTAGATTCTTAAAGTATGTGAGAGATATAATATTTTAGAATTTGACCAACCAATGAATTATCCCCTTCGAATTAGGTATATGGGTCACTTGACACTAGTAGAAGACTCACAATCTATTCTAAAAAAATGATTAGAGTTTTTCAAAGAACTACTTAGAACAACCCCCGACAATAAAATGGTGGTGCTTGCAAACATTCCCAACATCAAGCAAAGGGACCCTACAAAGAAGCAAAGTGGAAGCAAATGGAAAATAAATGGGAAGCTAACAAAAAGAAAACTAACCTACGACAAACACCCTACACTAACCAAAGCAGGAAAGCAAGAGCAGACAACAAGGAAACTACCCTAAAGCAAACTAATCTATGGCCAACCAACTAACCTAAAAAAAGCAGGAAAGCATGACTATATACACAAATCCTATACTACTCAAAAACAACTATGTACATAGATATTTACAATAAAATGTGTCCAGGTAAGGCAAGTGGACGTTTACACTCATTGGATTTTGTAATGCATGTACAAGTAGAAAAGACATTTTTACAGTTCTAATCCATGCAAACTCATCCTTATATTCAAAAAAATGAAGTTCAATGTTGTAGCATTCGAATTTGATAACACATTCAAGAAGAATCAATAGTTGAGGTGACTCATTAAGCCCATGGTTAATCCATAAAAAATTATGTCTCCCTTTGTTCCCATAATCAAAATGATAAAAAAAGTTGAGTATTCATAGGAGCAAGGAAAGATAGAACCTGGATGTCACCATGCAAACATGGGAATGTTTGATAGTTGAGAGCAAGCACTACATTGTTGGTCATTGTGTTGGTAGCCTCATGTGGATGTAATGGATGGTTCAACATCTCCCTCGCATTGTAGACCTATAGGTCATGATCAAATTGATCAAGTAGTACATATTGTGAAGAAAAAATTTCTAATGCAAGGAACCTTGTACCTAATCTTGGGCTTGCATAAGGCTAGGAAAACAAGACATCAAACACCTCCTCCAGGATACCAGTGGGACTTGTTGCCTCTATCAACTATTCTTTGAGGAGATAGAAACTATCATGTTGATCCTTTGTAGTCCATGGCTCCACTTGATTGCTTTCTTCAAGAGGCAGCATGCTGCCCCATCTAATTTTCTTCGTGTTGACCTCAATTTTTATATGCTTCATGTTATAAAAACATGACATGGGCGAATTTGTCTTGTTGTAGCTCTTGGAGTGTGTAGGAGGATCAACAAGGGACAAAGGGGAAAGACTCATAGCTGTAACATGCAGCTAACACGGTATATCACCTTTGTGGGCAGCCTCTAATACCTCCCTACCTTGGTCTTTTCCTCTTTGCAGCTCATGCAACTCATGGAGATGTTTATTTGTTTCCTCTTGTTCATCATCGTTGTAGAAAAAATCTAAGTCCCTCTCCCAATCTGGGAGATCTAATGTTTCACAGTCTATAGGCTCAAGTGATGTGTCTTCGTCACTACCAACCTCTGAAATGTATTCTTCCTCAGTGTTGGCATACCTCCGTAGTATAGCTCCCAATGCAAAGAAGTCATCAATTGATGGTACCTCTTCAAGGGGACCAAAATATATTATGTGATTTTCCTCCAAGGATTCCCCATAAAGTCTATCATCAATTGTGTATAAATGTTCTTCAAGAGAGAAAGACTCTTGATGATCAATGGGAAACTCCCCCATTTGATCTACTTCCTCATCATCTAAAGGTTCGAGACTATGTTGCTCTTCTTTCATCGTTGTCCCAACACCTTCTTGAAGGATTATTTCAGCCAATTTGTGACTTAGTTCCAACTCTTGGACTTCTAGCTCAATCCTTAAAACAACTGTAGGGGGTTGGGCACTTGGTTGCTCCAGTTGTTCTTTAACTTACTTGATAGCCTTTTGACATATCTCACATGTGAACTCCAAATGTGCTAAATCATGGAGCCTGCACCATCTCGGTAGCAATAACACTTCCAAATCCACTTGGTATCTCAGCTCTGACCAATCCCTCATGAGCCTTAGGATGATTTCATTATATCTTTCCATCACTGTATCATCTTCCACATGTGGGGAGGAAGAGTGATAGTGGACTGCCTCAACTTGTAGTTGTTCCCACTCCTCTTGATCTTCCTTTTCATATTTTTGATTGCCTCCATCCATGGAGAATAGGTCTTCTAACCTTATTTCACTTATGCTCTCAACATCATTTTCTGCTGCCCCAAGGCTTTCAACTTCATCCTTTTTGGCTTTCAGGATCTGTTTTGGCTATCTCAGCATGTACTGCTACAAATTCTTCTAGTTCATCTTCTGTATAGTGCTTCTCAACTGCCAATTGTTCTTCTTCCGAAGTGGGGGATTTCTTTTCACCCATGGAGAAAATATCTTCTGATCCCTTTCCAACTAAACTTTCATCAAGGCTCCTTGCTGTCCCAAGGAATTTAGTTCCTTCCTCTTGATTCTCAATCTTTGCATAGGATGACTCAACACTTACTTCTATAGAATTTCTTGGTTCAACTTCATTGTGTTGTCCTCCAAATGTCAATTTCTCTCTTTCCTCAGTGTATGACTCCTTTTCACTGAGATTTGGCTGCTCTATCTACCCAATCTGCTCTGAATAGCTCCTAGCTTGGGCAGTGATGTCTACACATGAAGGGAAAGGAAATTCTGAATGAGGTCCATTATGGACCCTACACCACCCAGACATTAGTATTTATTCTTGTATTATTCCATATTTGCTACTCAAATGCTCTTGGATCAGCTTCTTGAAGGATTTGGTTTCCATGTTAGAAAATTATTCTTCTAGATCTGTAAGAGCTAAGGGATGATATATTTCCCAAAAGGGGATCTCTCCTTGCAAAACCATTTCAATCCTGCCCAAGAATGTTAAGCATTCCAATTCATTGTGTTTGCGAGTTCCATGGATTCTACATTTTTCTGCCAATGCAAAGTGTTGCAATGGCCTCCTCAATATCCTATTTAAATCTTCTTGCAACTGAGTGATGTTGACTTGCAATTGTTGCTCCATCTCAGCTCAGATCTTGTTTTCCTTCAAATTTTCTAATTTTAAATTTCCATCATATGATGAGATATTCTATCTCATATTTTACTTGAAAGTGCATCCAACTTCCATATTTGTAGCCTTGTGCTCAACCATGCCCTCCTTCTAGTGATAGTTCCATTGATGGGTGCTAGGAGGAGAGGCAAGCACAAAATGAATGATGATCAGAGTAATGTGATCTTCCCTTGTTCAACCCTCCTTCTAGCGCTAGTTTTGTTGATGGGTGCTAGGAGGAGAGACAAGCACAAAATGAATGATGATTAGAGCAATGTGTTCTTCCCTCATTCATCCCTCCTTCTAGTGCCAGTTTTTTTGATGGGTGTCTTTGCACTTTCTCAACATAGGCATCACACAAGTGCACTACCTCTCTTGAAAGGTGAAAATCTGCAACTAAGTTATAGACAATCACCCCAAGGTCTCTCAGATGTCAGGTCTTGGAATAGTTCAATTGGTTGATGTGATTTGCTAGTAATCACAAGGTGGCCTTAATGGTTTACAAACCATGGGAATTTGGGTCTGCAAATGGAGTTTCAAGGGTGCTAAAAATGAATGAACAATGGCTACCCACTCAAAACAGTAAGCTGAAACTCACCATGTTCATCAGATTTAGCATTATGGTGATGCTTGGAATCCTACTCTAACAAAGGACTAAAAGAAATAGAAAAAGAAGAAAGGGTTGAGAAATCTGTTCTAAATCTAAGCTATGAATGAATGGTAACGGTGGAGGATGCTACAGTAGAAATACTCCCATAACCAAGTTTTTCTTGACAAAGAGAAACCTATAGCTACACAAAACCAGTGCAATCTTCTAAGGCCTACAAATTTTTAGATTGTGGATTCAACTCATGAACATACAATTGAACTAAAGTGTAGCATATGAATTGGCTCAAACTAGCTTTGTAAAGTGATTCATCATCAACAAACCACAAAATCCATGAGTTGAAAGTGCATCTAATACTGGAACAACAACCACCATTAAAGACATTCAAGAAAATAACACACTAAAACTAACATGGAGGTTGAATCATACATGCAAAATGAGAAAGCTCAAATAAAACACCCAAAATAATGCAATGCTTCCTTCTATTCTTGCAAAATGCCTCTTACAACAATTTTCCACCACCTACAAATGAGGAGCAAGCCCCTATTTATAGTTTTTCAAAAATGAAATGAATGGCTAGGATTCATTTGAAATGAATGGCCAAAATTTGTTACAACTTAGGGCTTCACCTACCCCCAATATTTCACAATTTAAAATAGACTATTTTATCTTCTTCCTTATTTTGTCTTGTAGCCTATTTTTCCTTTAAGTAATTGTAGCGGTTTTGTCCTCTAGCTGCCTTCTCTGTTGTGATTGAAAACTGTCAAAGTTTTCCCTCTATTTGATATGTTTGTAGCATTATTTCAACCAATCAAGCGCATCTTGTCTACAAATTTGTGTTACTATGAAATGAGTGTACTACTCCTAATCTAGTGGACAACTCTTTACCAACATTACTCGGATTGAACATCTCCCTCTTGTTTTTGAATTTTTTAGACAACCTTCTTATTTCTTGGCACTAACTTCCTTTGGCATGCAGTCATATGTTGTTCAGTCATCTTGTGGTAAACATCCCTCCCCCAAAGATCCTCATTGTCCTTAGAACATTCTTATTGATATTCATGTGAGAGTACTTCCCTCTACAGGATTGGTGTGAAGCATGTAGCTCCCTCTTTTGGATTACACTCTTTATGATATCAACCTCATTCTTTAGATCAAGCCTTGAGTAGAATCTCCCCTTATCATGGTTCTAAGACAAACCCCTAGGTGACACGATGTCATAGGCAGGCATATCATGAGTAATCTCCTTCTACAATAAGCTCCTTCGCTAATTTCCATTTATAACTAGAGCCCTGTGCTAGGTAATAAATTGAGTTAGGCCCATAAACTACAACTCATGCAAATAATCTGATACCATTAATGATATGAAACCTTTTAAATATGGTCATTTGATTCATTTTAATCATTCACTTCACCAATCCTTAAAGTCAAAGGGGAAAGTAATATTTGCAAGATCATTTAATGTTTATTTCTTGGTGAGTGCTCAATCATTGTTCAACCAACTTCTAAACTTTGAATTCCCCTTATTATTGCATACATAAAAGCATGTACATTGGCCTATATTACTAAATATCCCCGTCCCATTGATTTTTTTGTTCCCTCGATGATCCGCAAATGAGGAGATATTGTGTTGTTCACGGAGAAAGAAAGTGTGGGTACCAGATGGATCGATGTCATTAATAAAATTGTTGAAAGGGCAGAAGCTTGTATGGCCATAACCAAAAAATACAAACTTCACTAAATGCTTTGAAACATCTCTCCCTCTACTTTTGGTGAGCGAGTATACTACGTTTCTTCCTTTTTGGTTCAATATTTGTCCTCTTTGCATTGATACTTTTTTGATGGTCTTATCGCCTGATCACTAAATTTTTCCATGGTATTTCAAACTCCTTGGGATTCTCCACTATTGTCTAGCTCCCACTGTACCATCACCATCCATAGAGTGCCTCGATCCACTAGTTGTGATAGTCATTAAAACCCAAGCTTGTTTTGAAAATGACAAGCTCATAGTCAGCACCTGTGGCGAGCCTCCATTGTTCTAACTCATGCTTCAATAAAAGACTCTAGATTATAATGATAGATTCTCTATTCATTTTAAATTGTGATGACTTATGAATCAAATAGGGGAGACACCCTTAGCACATATCAAAAATATTCATCATTTTTTCAACTCGATGGCTCCCATTCTTATTTACTCCAGGATGGTTGTTGTCCTGCTAATAGTAATAGCCACTTCTCGTTCTTTTAATTCTTCATATCAGGAATGGTCTATGCCTAGTTCATCACCCCTCCACCACTTGAAGCTTTATCATAGGCATACGCTTGACCAAGAAATTCTCCCAATCAATTACTCCCTTTAGAATGTAAGACGATCTCATCTATAGCCTTTTAATCACGATTCACTGATTATTTAAACAAATTATTCAAGGGAAACCTTAGTGCTTATGAATACATATGTTTTATTTTCTTAAGTGATATTCCTCTCGAATGAGGATGATGTGGGAGAGAAGGATCTTCAAGCTATTTCCGGAAATAAAATATGGGAAGGATGTGATGGAGGCGCCATTTAGATGGTGGAAAGGATAGTGGACCCTGCACATTGTGTTTACGCCACAAGGCATGTGGGGGAAAGCATGCGGCTTGCTGTGATGATACTATTGCTAAGAAGATGGTGCTAGAGGTGACGACATTCACATAATAAGGATTCACAAAAGGGGAATCATGGGAAAGAGTATTGAAAACACTGGGCAAACATGAATGTGATCACACAATAAGCTCATGAGAGTTCCCCAAAAGGTGTTGCCCCACCTCACTTATCAATGTAACCTTCAGCATTGGTTGTTATGAGGATTCATAGCCAATATATTTGATAAGACTTGATTTATTTTTGTAAAGTTGAGGCTTCTCTCTAGGAATGCTTCACTTATCCGTACTTCTCTCCAACACAAACCCTGAGTTGCGTTTAAGTTCATTCGGCTTGATAAATCCTAGGGAACTGATTTGAGTAGCTCCCTATTTATTCGTGAGCACTACAATTATTTGCTCCCTTGGCCATGAAGTTCCACAATATGTAAAAAGGACTATCATACTCCTTTTTCGTTACCCAGAAAACTGCATTCTACCATCATGGTTGATCACTTCATACTTTGGTACATGAGGGTGTGAGCTCCTAAAATCATGATAAAAAATTATCAGAGTCTCATAGTAACGTCATTCCAATATGACCAACAATTTACATTAAGATAGCATCCTCCCTTTGGTGTGCTTCAATCATCCCACTTCCAACAATTATAATTACACCATCCATTACAAACTCCAATCAAATATCTAATAAGTTCTCGGGCTCATACATACTTTAGACATATACATTAGGTTCCAGAAAGTTCCATTATTCTTCCTAAAGATCTTTGGTCTTGCCCCTAAATCCTATCTCTCAATTTGTTGTTTACGTTTTCATCTAGCATATTTAACTCAATTATTAATGATTGCACCTGGCACTCTTAAAGTATTCCTTCTTGACTCAGTGTGCCACATACTAGGAATACAACTGAAGTTATTAATGTGGGCAGGCCATGTTGGTCGGCTATCATGGGAGGAGACTATGGAGTCACCGCTAAGGAGAGTCATAAAGAGATGACATCATTTGAGCGGAAGCCCACATGAGGTCTCTCACTGGAGAATAGGAGGGTGGAATCCATACTAAAATGGTCAATCAGGCACTATGAGCCCAAATATGATTGTCCTAAACGTGCAGGTGGAAATTTCAAATCATCCCACCAAAGCTAGTGCCTGAGTCCTTGCTTGGGTCGATATGAGATCTCTTTGTAGTCTTGTAATCCAACATCCCCGATGTGTGATCGCTAATGTAACATGAGCCCATGCAAAGTATCCTTTATTGATCATAGTGCGTGATCTACCACCATCAACCTGTATGCTGATTCAAAATTTTCTCATGCCATTTCCATCATTATCTAGAAATTCAACATTATTGATTGTTTGCATATATAAGGAGATGAAATCCTATGAAAATAGTTGGAGACTAGGTAGAGAAATGTAGGTGGATGACTTGGGTATGTCATGGTAAGATGGCCACCAAGACGACATCGTGGGAGATGACCCCATTAGAAGAAGGATCTACAAGAAGAGTGTGGAGAAGGTGGTGTAGGTCGTCGAGGCAAGAATGTCATAAAGGAAACGACATTTCGATAACTACTATTCATGCTATGAAATCCACAAGCAAAGGCTCCATCATATAAAACCAATAATTATCAACCTAGCTACGTCATCATGAGTCCATAAATAACATGAAGATGGTTTGTTTGTTTCATCATATAACAATTTGGAAAACTATAGTTAATGGTAGGGTGTCTAAAAATCCAAATCCGAGGTGCCTTCCCCTATAGTTCAATTATTTTAATGTCAATGTAGATCGCTTTGACATTTCACTTATTATTCTAACTTCTCATCGAGTTTTCAAGAGTTCACTCAATGCTTGGATGTGGGAAATTGTGATCATAGAAATGCACCGATGGTTTTAAGGTGCCCGAAGTCAATTGTATCTTTCTTCTTCTTTTATTGTCCTTGGTGACGTTTGTTTTGGTAAAGAGCATTAAGTTGTTCGAGGAGTGGAAGTGCACCTACGAGAAAGATGTGTGAGAGAATGTTGTATGGAAATTTCATGTGGGTATGCAGTGCGGGAATTCCGTGTATGGTGGCCACTAAAGAATAGTGAACCCACCAATGACCTCCGCAAGTAAATGGCCCACAATGGACGAAAGTACACAAAAGCGCATAATGTGGATCTTGCCTAAGATGTCACTACACGAAGAAATGGTGTGGGAATGTCACGCATGAATGTTGTTTTAGTGGTGTGGGTGACAAGGTATGAGCGGGTGCTAAGGGAGAGCCATAGAAAATGATGACAAGTGGACAACGTTGGTGGGTCGTGGGTCCGCATAGCAGGGAAGTGACAAGGTATCGCCGTTATAGAATGGTGTTGTGATAACGACCTCTTGCTAGCAACGACCCATGTGGGTAGACCCACCAGCAAGCTCTGACTCAAAATATGGCTAGCGATCTTAAGATTTTCCCTTGGGAAAATGATGCATGTGGGGTCCACACATCGAGGCAACATGAGATCTTAGTCATTAAACAACAGTGGTCAGGTAAAGGCAATCCGTATGCAAAAAACCACAAACATTTTGAACTTAGCTGATTTTCTAGGGTGATAGATTCGATTCAATCACAACAATAGTGCACACGGAGAAACTAGAGGCAGAGCCCACCATGTAGGTGGAAGTTAAGGGTCAACCGCTACTTAGCAATGAAACACAAGTGACAACCAGCAAAGGGTGACCCGCAGTTGTAGGTATGTGATGCTCCATGGACATAGTGGCAAAGGTTGATGTGGGACCCACCATGTGGGTGGATGTTAAGGTTTGGTTGTTAGCGAGTGGTTGGAAGGATAACAATGATCCACAAGAGGAAACCCACAAATGTGGGTCCACAAGGCTCAATAGACACTGGGGAAAAAAGGCCAAAGGAGACCCACAAGGCCAAGCCCACAAAAGTAAATGACTTAGTGAAATTCAGATAGGTGAATTTTGTTAAGGGGAATTTGAACATTTCAAGGAACATGACTGTTAATAAATATTTAACAAGCTCCCTTCGGGTTTATTTTCCTCTATGCATCGGCTCGTGCATCGCAAGTAATCAACTGGACATTTTATCTAAGTTTTTCTCTCCCGCTCCACATGTCTACTCCTCACAACCCCGAGTTTCTGCATTCCTTTCGCATCTGGGAAACCCCGTTATGCTTCCACGTGTCGTGGCTGCGAGATAATTTTGATCATTCTTTCTTGCTACCTCATTGGGCTTTGCTCGAGTGCCACGAAGCCCTCATTCCAAAAAATGTTTGGCGGGCCCCACAATTTTTATTTGCGGTGTACTCTTGCTACATGTCTGATCTTCACAAAAAATTAAGTGTAGAGATGAAGGAACAACCGTGGGTAGCGAAATGCTGCCACATGTCTCTTTTGCACCCAGCTGGTGATCGTTCCCTCCACTATTGGTTAAGTGCTCCACCCATTCGACACATGTAGCCTTAGCACAAGTCTTTAGCGATGGGAGAGAGAGGTTCACATGGGTAGCAAAATTCTGCCATGTGCCTAGTCATCAGATCTCATATTCAGGCGATGGACCAGACGAACCAAATGTTGCTATTGGCCACTACGTGTCATAATCATTTGCATAGGATGGTGAAAATTGTATCATTAAGCCTTGTCGGGACCACTGCCATCATTTACAGAGGATGCACCTATGCCTAGGATGATTGGATGCTGGGTTTCAAATCGTTTATGTTGCAACGGCTTGGGGAATATTCTAATTTTTGCATCATTGCTAGGGGATTGCGAAATCTTTTCTGTTACTACTCTCTGAAATGGTGGGGGTTTTTTCCTACTATATATACTTCTCTCTATTGTGAGAAAAGGGTCTAGAATTTGGAGGAAGCACTGGTTTTAGTTAAAGATGCTAGGCCTTTATTATTGTTTTATTTTATTGCAAAAAAATTTTAGACTGTGCCAATTGTTCGACCTTTCTATTCTTTCATGCTATTTGATCAAACTATAAATTGTGCTTTTATTGTATGGAAATTTCATTTAAGAACTTCTATATATGTTGAATGCAAGTTTTCTAACCTAGACCATGTCTAATGACTCTTCTTGGTAGTAGGAATGTATACAATATTATTTTATGTCAATGAATGGATTGTCTATGCTATAATCTTCAGTTTCTAATTTTCTGGAACACTACAAACACCAATCAGGCCCTTAGATATATGATTTATCATGCCTAGCATTAAGTCTTGGCGCATTTCCTTAGGTTAGACTTTATTTTATTATATATGTTTCATTTTCTGTTTCTAAACCCCCATTATAGAAAAAACTGGCTTCTCTAAAAACCCAGAGGTGACTCAGTTTAGTGCAAAAGGGTCCCCCCATAAACTGAGCTTCTCATAAGACACTATTACCTCGTCAAATTTTGGTGTCAACAATTTGTTATTTTTTTGGCATGCCTGATGGGACAAAGCTTAAATGAATTTGCGTTTTAGAAGGGTGTATGAGCCATCAGCCTGTAACTAGATCCCAATTTGTAGGCAACCCTAGTTTACTAATACCTCCACTAGGAACATTGATAGCCGCAAATCAGTTGGTAACCGTTCCACTCCCGCCACCCGTTCCTCTAACCATGCTTCCGGCCACCAACTAAAAATATTTGGCATGGGACGCTAGAAGTCCCCTAGCAGCCCTAGTAGCACCTACCATCTGGGGCGCTATCCTAGTTTCAGCTATGAAGGCTATACCCAAGTTTACCGGAGATTGCTCAAAAACACGCACATAACATTTGCAAGATGTGGTGGATGTGTGTCTAGTACATGAGATTACAACACAAAATGTAGCTCTAAGGCTTCTCGCCGTGTCTTTTAAAGGCAAGGCATTGGATTGGTACTGAACACTATCACCTAGCACTATTCACACTTGGAAAGAGCTTGGAGATTCGTTCTATGTGAGGTTCTCGAATGATGGAGATCGCTCTTCACTATATTATCAACTATCTGTCATAAAATGATCCTCCCAAGAGGCTCTAATGGACTTTAATGCCCGATTTCACACAAATTGGTAGCGGATCCCTGTTACTATATGCCCGACTTCTGAGTTGGTGTTCATATTTTATCTAAAGTCCATCAATTCTGACATTTCTATGATGATCAAGTCTTTAGGAGGAGCTACTCTACCAGATGCTTATAGTGTCACTATCAAAGCCAAGAATCATTTGATAGATTGTGGAAAGTTCCCTCCTCAACCTATTATGCCAATATTTCCTGAAATATCAATTCCCGCACAAGAAGTTGTGTCAACTAGCGTGCCCGCAACTCCCCAGTAGATGTACACATATGTTGCAGCCCCACAAAATGTAGCCTCTACATCAGGTTCTTTGAAAGATGAAATGAGTGACCTTAAAGAGATGTTGCAAACCATGGAAAATGATATAACCACTCTTAAGTGGAACCAATCAACGCCTCTGAAGCCTACATATACAAACTATCAAGGCGGGCGGTCCTCATATCAGCAGAATCAGTACCAGGGCATACCTCACACTAATCCACCAGCTCCGACCGCCAACCAGATGGTGTCGGTTCCTACTCCGCTTACGAGTGCTTCACCAAGCTCGAGTAGGGAATTAACCGCAGGGCAAAACAACCTTGTTGATGACATCAATCTATGGTGCTTCACTTGCAGCGATGCGCATATGCCCTGGAACTGTCTGTGTGGCAACTTGCAACAAAAGGTGGCAGAGCAATGCAGCCAAGGCACGATGACAGAACATGGAGGTTATATATATTCCTCACCACAAATGGAGAGTGTGGTTCTTACTGAGAAAATGCAAGGAATGTCTCTAGAAAAAAAATCTAATATCACTCCTGATCACACGCTTTTTTCCTAGATGGAGGAAGAAGAAATGATGTTTGCTAATGATACGTTCATATCCAAAACACTGCAAGTGAAATTTGATTATAACACACACTCAAAGAGGAGTTTTACCAATGAGTCAGTTGTTCTACATCCAACCAGCCCACAACTCAAAGGTGCTTCTGATCATATTCCTGACACTTCTACCATCCCGCCACCATCTCAACCACAAAAGGAAATTATTACAGCAAGAGCCAAGGAGAAAAAACTTTTGAGTTTGTCACCTTTTAATGTGGTAGAACAAATGAAGAAGTCATCCACTAATGTTTCCCTATGGGAAATTCTAGCTATCCCAGAGAAAAAAATGTTATTACAGAAGGTGCTTCAAGAAGAGGTCAATACAGTGCCAACATAACAGTTTACTAGTGCAAAGGTTATTAATCAAATACTGCTGACTAAAGTCTTTACAAATAATACAAAATAATCCCCTGTCGAAGTTAAAGATAAGTTAAAACCCCAACCCTTCTTCTTGACTCTCATTATAGGAAAGAAGTTATTGCACAATGTTATGATTGATTTTGGCGCTAGCACCATGGTTATGCCTAAATAGATAGCCAAAGCTTTAAGACTCGGCTATGAACCTATGAAAAGGGGGTAAATGCAACTTGATGGGAACAAAGTTGAAACTATAGGTGTCATCAAGGCACTTCCTTTAACTCTATTTGCTTTCCCTAGTATCACGGTGCCGCAAGACACGGTGATCATAGATGTTCCTCCTATGTTTGGTCTTTGTCTATCTTGAGAATTTACTTCAAAGGTTGGTGGATACCTGTCCTTGGATTGGTCACATCTGATACTCAGAACCAAGCACGGTGCAAAAATGAAGATAGAATTAGAGGCTTTGCATTCTGAACATGTAGCAGACAAAGCTCTAATCAATTTTGAAGCCGCACATACCTCTATCACCAAGAAAGAAATGTATTGTGTTGAATTACTAGAGGAAGAAAAGGTGATCGGAGAACGAAATGAAAAAGAAGATGCTCTGTTGAGTGAGCACATGGACAGTGACCCTTTTGGCAATTATTATGCTACAGGATTGGGCACCTATGTAATTTATGATGAGGACCAAGTATTCCCAAAGGTTGCAAAAGAGTTTGAAGGTAGCCAAGAAAATGAGCTATGGACACTGTACTTTGATGGAGCAAGAAGAAAAGTAGGTGTTGGAGCGGGGATATATCTAATATCCCCACAAGATGAAAAATTTCTAAGGTCTTTCCATTTTCATTTCGCTTGCTCAAACAATGAAGCTGAGTATGAAGGATTAGTTCAAGGTTTAAGCCTTGCAGAACGAATGGGCATTAAGCAATTAATGGTGTTTGGAGATTCTGAACTGGTAGTCAACAGAGTCTGAGCGATTTCCATGGCAAGGAATGTCCACATGAGATCCTATTGGCACCGAGTCTGGGACCTGGTTGAAATTTTTGAAGCCTTCAACATCCAGACTATTCCCCGAGGACAAAATAGTGATGCAGATCACATGGCCATGATTGGTGCTTAGTTTGATCCTGCCTCTGACCTTATACATAATGAACATTTAGTGCGAGTACTAGTCCGACTGGAGATCCCTGAAAATGATTAAAGTTGGAAAGTTTTTGAAAGTGATGAACACATTGCCTGATTCATCCAACAGTCAGGAGAATTTTCCGATCAGCTTTAACCAAAAATTGCCGAAGCTTATCAAGGAAAAATTATGTAGCTCAAATCTAACAAGCTTCTGAAAGGATTGGTTACTCTTGAAATTTTTTTTTATTGTGATGATGCAAGAAATGATAGGGGAAATTTTGTAGCAGACAAAAGTGATTACGTGGACCTTCGAGTCTCAGATGGCAGGAATCTTCGAGCCGGGAAAGACGTCCCGCACCATGATAAAGAAAGACTCATCAGTTTATGCGAAAAATACGTAGTGGCCTAGTCCTATGATGATCTGGAGGGATATGATCCTGATATCATTCAACACACGATTGAGCTGACAGAAGGTGCAAAACCAGTCTGACAAAAGCAGAGGCCAGTAAACCCTAAAATTGAAGCGTTAATGGCGCAAGAGTTAACTAAGCTAATTGAGTCACGCATTGTCTTCTTAGTCAAGCATAGTACTTGGGTATCCAATCTGGTCCTAGTCTGAAAGAAGAATGGAGATATTTGTTTGTGTGTGGACTTCCGAGACCTAAACAGAGCATCCCCGAAGGACCATTATTCGCTGCCTTCTATGGAGTCAATCTTACAAATGGTTGTAGGATCATAAATGTCTTCTCTGCTAGACAGTTTCTCCAGTTACAATCAAATCTGAGTTAAAGAAGAGGATCAACACAAGACCATGTTCACTACAAAGTGGGGAATATTTGCATATGCTAAAATGCCTTTTAGTTTATCCAATGCAGGGGAAACATTCCAGAGGGTGATGGATATTGCATTCAGTGAGCTAATCAATAAGTTTATTCTAATTTATTTGGATGATCTTATTGTGTTTTCTAAATCTAAGGACGATCATTTTGATCACTTAGAAATAGTTTTTTGAAAGTGCCAGGAGTTCGAGGTTTCCCTAAATCCAAAAAAATGTGTATTCAGAGTACCGCAAGGTAAGTTATTAGGACATGTGGTGTCTAAGGAAGGAATTTCAATCGACCCCGAATGGGTAAAAGCTATCAAAGAACTTCCCCTCCCGATGAATAAGAAAGGTGTTCAGTCCTTCCTAGGGAAAGTAAATTTTGTTAGCAAGTTTATTTATGACTTTGCGGGAATAATTAGGCCGATCACCCTGATGCTAAAAAAGGACTAGGTATTCAAGTGGACGACCGAAGCTCAGGAAGCCTTTGAAAAGGTCAAGGAAGCTATTTCCTCAGCTCCGGTACTGGTTAATCCAGATTAATCTAAGGATTTTATAATGTTTGCATTCAGTAGCAAGTCCAGTATCGCTATTGTCCTAACCCAAAAAGATGATGAAGGAAAGGGAGAACATCCAGTGGCATTCTACTCCCAGACCCTAAAGGAATATGAGATGAATTATAATTTCATCGAAATATAGGCCTTTGCAAAAGTGAAGACACTTAAAAAGTTTTTCCATTTAATTTTTTGCAACAAGGTGTTTGTTTATGTCACTCATTCTAGTGTGCGTGAATATATCATGGAGGGGAAGTTACAGAAAAAAGAGCTAATTTCATCACCAAGATCCTTGAATATGACATTGAGGTCAAAACCACTAAAACCATCAGAGGAAGAGGCTATGCGAATACATGGCATAGGACGAGGAGATACCCGCCGCAAGAGAGCAACCAAAGCTTGTTCTGATAAATGAGCCAAAATCAGAGGGTTGCTGGCTAACAGGTAGAATGAGGTTTATGCAAACCTGAAAGTATCCGCCCAGTCTCTCATCCCAAAAGAGGAGATACCACTGGCTACAAAATTGCAGATATATGCTTGTGGAGGGGGTCCTTTTCAAAAAAAATTCAATGGTCTACTCCTGCGATGCATTACTTCATAGCAAGCAAAGAGGATCCTTGACGCATTCCATAATAGCGATGTGGGCAAACACTTCTCTGCTAAGACCACCGCTATCAAAATCATGTGTGCAGGTTACTATTGGCCTACACTTTTCAATGACTCCCACTCTTTGGTAAAATCTTGCAAGAAATGCCAGTTCTTTATTGACAGAAGGAAGAATTCCGCAATGCCTCTCAAACCTATAGTGGCAGATGAACTGTTTGCACAATGGGGCCTAGACTTCATCGGGATGATTAATCCAACTTCTAGTGCCAAACACAAGTGGATTTTGGCTGCCACATATTACTTCACAAGATGGACAAAGGTCGTTCCGCTTAAAAATGCAATAGAAACAGAGATTGTGGATTGCCTCAAAGAGCTGGTGACAAGGTTTAGTTATCCAAAGACTATCATTTCTGATAATACCAGAACTTCCCTAGGCACAAAGGTATGTCGCTTTGCATTAACAAATGACATATTCCTTAAGACATCATCAAATTATTACCCGTAGGGAAATGGCCTAGCGGAGTCAACAAATAAGAACTTGTCTGATTCCTTAAAAGAATTGGTTTGGAACACCGGAGGGAATGACATAAAAACCTCCAAGCAACACTCTGAGAAAACAGCATAACTCCTAAGAAAGTCCTTAAGACTTTGCCTTATGAGTTGGTATACGAGAAAGAGGCACTGTTACCTATATCTATGGAGATTCTAGCACTCCAACTGTTGAAATCTCTCGAGATAGAACAAAATGGCGCCATGGAGGTTCGGCTTGCCAAACTGTTAGAAGTATAAGAAAAAAGGGAGAATTCCCTAATAGCCATGACAAACCACCAACAAGTGGTCAAGCGATGGTTTGACAAGAAGGCTTCTGACCAAGGCCTAAGGTGCAGAGACTTAGTACTGAAGTATGATAAAAGGGTTGCTAAGCCAGGTTAGCATGGTAAATTTGATAGCCTATGGGAGGGCCCCTTTAAAATCATTCGATGCAAGGAGTATAACACTTTTGAGTTAGAGAATATGGAACAAGAACCCTTAGGAATCGCGGTCAATGGGATTCATCTTAAGCTATTCCATTAAATGTCGAGTTCTATTTTTGTACATATGTGAATAATGCTTTTATTTTATTTCCCTTTCTTTGGCCAGTCTTTTTTGAAATTGGTTTGTGCTTCTATGAAAATAACCCATTATTACAGAGGATAGGATAGTAGGATTGCTTTACATTTTAAATACACCCATGTGCAAAGAAAATAAACATATATGCTATAAAAGAGCCCATAAAATTGAAATGTAGAATGAAAGAAAGAGCCATGGATTTTTATAAAGATATATATCTATTTATATATATTCTTTTGTTTTACATTGCAAAATGGCTAAGGAAGCCATAATCCAAAAAGTATATGACTATTCGAGCTTTTCTTTCATATATGTAAAATTTATGGCCTTTTTCAGGCTTATATACAAAACTATAAGGCAGGTGGTGTATGCCACAATAGGAAATAAAGGAACTGGGAGGCATTTTATAAAGGAGCAGGGAGGCTTTTCATCCAAGGGCACGGGAGGCAGCAATTGACGCATCTATAGCAGTGTCTATCGCTTCTTCTACGCTGGCACCTACCGCGTCTTCGTGAGCAGGTTCTTCAGCAGCAGAAGTAGCATCATTCGGCAGAACCGCCATTGGTGAGGGAAACACCAAGTTCTTGAAGTCGGTATACCAATCGACTTCATAGAGTGGTATCACATTGTAGCTATAGAACAAAAAGTGAAAGGCATGGGTAGCCCTCTGTCGATGCTCGTCACGTGTCTGAAGGCAGAATCCACCGAGAAATGATAGCCATACAACTACCGCTTCTTCCTTAATGTAGTGACAAAGTTCGCTGGCTGATGGTAGGCCTACCCCATATGCAGCATGAGCAACAACCTCACCTAGGCCATTCAGGTACTTTCTAGGAAAAAATTCCTTGACCAACTTCAGGATGAGAGGCTCGGGAATGCCAATGTCTAACATTGACACTACAAAGTGTGAAAAGATATCAGTATTCACACAATACTTATCCTCGTACTCTATGCAGTCCCTACCCAGAACCCATTTTATGGCTACCAAGACCAGGGAATGCTTATTCTTGGTCATTCTTTTCAGCTGCCTAGTAGAAACCTCCCCTAGAAATGTTGTCTGTGACTTATAAGAGGTTAACCTAGTAGGAGTATCCATGATTCTAACACTATGCTTATACCTTCTAATCAATACTGAAACTTACCTACCGCCTAGCCTATGAGAAAGCTTGCTTAAAATTGTGCCAACAACCTATCACTGCTCAAATGCTAAGTGTGATTTCCTCACTACTTACCAGCCTATTTATAGTAAAGATGAGAAGACACATGCTAATCCGTTTTGAGAAAAATGTGATGATAACTAGATGCCAACTTGAAAGGTGTGCTTATGTTTTCTCACATTTTCAGACTAGTTGCATTTGTGGAGGTACGATTCAATGCGTGCTATATTAATAGGAGCTAATTAATTAGCTTTACAAAGGTGGCGCTCATCGATAGTAAGCTACATGGTCGTAGGCTATTGTGTCATCTCATAGGCATTTCACAGAGCCTAAGGTAATATCCATATCTTTTTCAGGTCGTGATCATTTTCTTTGGCTTAATCATTTTGGCCAAGATATTAATTACCAGCACATACTAATGCAAGGTTAGAAAGAAAATTTCTAGCTCAAGTTTCAAGGGAATCAAATCATATCACACGGTTTCCAAACACAATAATGAACTCTTGCTGCCTCAAAATGGCAAGTAGTTCATTTTGCACAAATCGTAAAATTAACGGTACATGCCGAATTAAATGCAAAAAGCATGATTTCCTCTACCACCTTGAGAAAAGATAGCCAAATATTTCATGAAAAGGTTTAATGATTAAAAGTATTTTGAAAAATGCCAAGGATCAAGGTGGAGAGAAGTTTTTTTTTAGCGTATCTAGAGCCGGATAAGAATAACAGAGTCCAGAGACCACATAAGTCTTCATCTAAAGAAAAATGTCGGAGAGTTCATCTCAACAAATGCAAGAGGAAATTGGCTAGGAGTTGTTCACAGACATACGGTCATCAGAGGATGTGTATGTCTATGAAGATTTGGCATATGCTATGCCTGGTATACCAAGCAAGTTGAAGAGGGCGTATACGATAGAGCTAAGCAGCCCAAAGATTGCAGAAACAAGAAAAGGGTTGAGGAGAAATGGGATAATATTCATGACCCATGACTTAGAAAAACCCATAAATTTTTAAGAGAAGTAGCCTGTGCAAGGTTGACGGCACCAAAGGCGAACACTTCTACAACAAAGTTTGGTACAGTGGTCTTCCACAATACATGGTCCCGTTGGTGCATTACTGCCCG
Source organism: Sequoia sempervirens (assembly GCA_007258455.2). Lineage (NCBI taxonomy): Eukaryota > Viridiplantae > Streptophyta > Pinopsida > Cupressales > Cupressaceae > Sequoia > Sequoia sempervirens. The sequence continues at coordinate 10,552,931 of VDFB02000010.1, read as the reverse complement.
GAGATAGTTGATGCTGCCATCTAGTGTTATAACCCTAGCACCCGCTACATCGAGGGCTGAAACTTAAGAGTTCACATCACCCCATAGACCATTTGGCATATGCTATGCATCCCAGACCCAAGTAAAAGAATAGAGAACATTGAGTCCTTTTACCCTGGCAAAGGAGAAAAAACATGGAAGACAATGAAAAAGAACTCAGATTTCTTGTTGGAGGAGATTGGTAAGAAAAATGTCCCAAGTGCTAAGCTGCCAAGTATTTTGTTGCCGCACGGTACATTACACGAGGATATGCAGGATGCCATGTCCATGATAGCTTTTGTATGTGGCCGAGACTCTGATGAGATGGTGGAAACTTTTCAACTAGGACCGACCTTCCAATTCTGCAAGCAACACGATACCTTCTGGTATGATTTCGTTGAGTTCATGGTAGATAAAATGATACAGAAAATAAAGAATTACCCGATAGAGGGAAAGTTTAGATTTCTTTATTTCCTAGTTCACATGTTCCTACATCAAAACTCTGATTTCTTTGCCCGGTATTTTGAATGATCAATTTTTTATGAACGGGGTAAGAGGAAGCTAGTATCCACGTGGATGCCTTTTCTTTTCATGTCATATGATTATTATGCATTTTCAGATTATTTCATAACTCTGGTCTTGCATGATTTATGAAGTGAAGGTGGCATAATCTGGCTCGATAGGGATCAGACCGGATATATGCAGAGTTTCACTCCCACCTATGATTGGTTCTTAGGAACAGATTTCACGATGCTCCAGATGCGGGGCTTCACTGGTCAACCTTTCCTTCTCCCAACTTGTGTCATAGATAGGGTGCTCATGCTTGAAATGTATAGGAAGGTGTGTATCATCGATTTTACCTTCTGCAGTAGCAAAAGTGTCAAGAGAAAAGGATTTTTCACTTGTCTGAAGAATTTCAAATCAGTGACTTTGTTAAAGAAACAATCAGATCAATTATTGCAGGATAAATTAGATAAATTGGCTCATTTAGGGTTGGTTTTGATAAATGACAAGTGGGATTACAACCCTTTCAATGACTTGTTGGAGCCACACATGAAAGTTACACATGTTCCTCGACATTACTGGGAGAAGCAGTGTAACCCGCAGGCAGACAAGGATGAAAATTTTGTTAAACTGACGCATATTCCCATGCAAAATAACAGAGGGCCATGGAACAAGTTCTACTTTGTTGTGGTGGTGGCCAAGGATAATGTCCACATGGAGCATGCCATGTACAATAAGTTGTGGAAAGATGAGGAGTGAACTGATGAAAAAATAGAAGCTTTATGGAAGTATCACCAAGAGATAGGGCAATTGGATGCCCCTTATAATAGTTTGAAGGATGACAAGCAATTTGAACAATGGTGGGATGATGACCACCCCAACCCAAACTCTAGCATTAATAGGAGTGAGGACCTAGAGGATGAGTCCGAAGAGCAAGAAGAAGCAGAAACTTATGTGTCATCTGTGCCGAAGGAAAAGGGTTCCAGACAACCCGCCTATGTAGCCAAAAATGTGTGTTTTAATATATCAAGGGCTTTGCATACACTTACTTGGGCCGCTAAGGTAGCTAGGATATCATAGCAACAAATGATAATACCTGTCGAAGCTCGGGAGACCCCACCTACAAAGTGACAACGCACAGAGCGCATTATCAAAGAAGGTTCGCAAGAACCCACTAGAAGACAAGTGCTTATAGCTAGCTAGGAGCCTGAGGCTGGGGAAGAGTCGCCAACGATTCTAGAGCCGCCATCGACTAGTCAATAGGTAAAATTCACTCCTTCTTCCCTTGCTTCTCATTCCTTGGTATCTAGCCCGACCTTAGTGGTGATCCCTACCATGAGTACTGGCCCTCTGTTTCCCACTTTTAATCCAACATATACAGGAGGTTTCACCCAATTCTCATAGACCACTCCACCCGGCCTTACTCCTCCACGAACCCTTATGCCCGTTGTTGCTGCTCAGTCTCTCCTTGTCTCACTTTTTGAAAACATGCCCCCTATGGGTATGCCTTCTTCCACTATTGTTGTGGATCCTTTTCCATCACAACAGGCTGACTTCGCAATGACAACTCCTCCACCATCTCATCCTATGAGTCCTTTGGCTGATTCACTAATTCAGTCATTACAAGTGACTAGCCCTTCTTCTGGTCCTAAAAACCAAGCTTTGGAATGTTCCCCACTTCTCCTCGCAAACTATCACTCTCCAGACGAAACAAATGCTCGCGCCTATGAGGGTTACCTATCCCTATTCCCTACCTTTTGGTGCTCCTTTCGCAAGTAGACTAGTTTCATCACCAGCTGAATTTATGGCATAGATTGATTGCGGAAAGAAGGCACGCGCAAGTAGAATGTGAAAGCATAGGGAAAAAGATGACAATGCTTCTACTAAGCCAAAAATACAAACTCTTTATGATGAGACCCGACAAGAATTGAAGTTTGCAACCATGTACCCGAGAGTAACCAAGCCTCAAGGGTAGATGCACCTAGAAGATTATGAAATATATGTTGCAGGGTTCGACATGAAGGTGGCCCGACCACATGATAAGGTTGAGATCATGGAGGAAACACAACGGGGGTGGTCACCTCTGACTTCCTTAAAACTGACCGCCAGCTAAAGAAGAAGGATGAGCAGCTTAAAGCGGTAAGGGAAAGGGTTAGTTTTTTGGAGAAAATAGAAAAATCCCCGGAGGCGGATGTTGCACATATGACATAGAGGGCACTAACAATAGAGGATGAGAAGAACAAACTTTAGGGTGAACTTGCAAAGATTCAGACTATTGACCCTACCATGGTAAAAGAGCTACAATCTAAGAATCAGGAGACGGAGCAGAATCTGTAACTAAAGAATGAAGAGCTGGAGCGACTTTGCCTTGAGTATAGTCAAGGAACGACACAAAGGAATGAAGCTTTGGAGCACCAAAAAGCTCAATATGAGCAGAAAATATTAAAAAAAAGAGGTTGAATTTAAGGGCCTAAAAGATCAATTAGAAGAAGAGCTCCAAGAGACAAAGTCTTTTCTAGACATGCACTTAGCAAATCACTCCCAAGCCGAGGCGAATTGGAATAAAGAAATGAGGAGCTCTACAGAGCAACTAGTTTTCAAGAAAAAGAAAAGGGCAGAATTGGTTGAGGCCATTAATTCAAGGGATGCGGAGATTGCTTCTCTTAAAATCTCTCTCCTATCTTCTCCTACACAGCCAGACATCATTATGTTGGTTAGGTAGTTGTACATCTCTCACTAGGAAAAGATTAAAACCTTTTGCTTGGCACTGCATCCTACCCTTTGATTCATCGCCAAGGCATCAAAGCTGAGCCAGGAGGCTCATGATATGACTGAGTAGTTCCCATGGTTCATCTTGGAGAAGGTTCTAGAAGAAAAAGATCTACTCACCGAGCTGTACTCGATCTCTGATGAGAACCTTGCCAGAGCGGGTATTGAAGATCGAGATGCTACTGCTCAAATGGAAAATAAGTTCATCCATTGCCACTCTGCCTTCTAGTGCACTAAAGTAGCCACGACTACTCTAAGCAAGACACTGGACAACATACGAGGGAGTTTCTCTAAGTTAAGCAGGATGGGTTTTTCGTCCCCGTTCCTTGAAAATGGCTCTATTGCCATGGCTAAGCAGATTGCAAAAATGAATAGAAGAAAGGGAAAATGATCCGGAAGCTTTCAAAAATTTCAGTCATCCTCCCACTACAATAGACATTGAGGGAGTGATTCATCTGCTTGGACAACTACTGTTTCATTGTGAAGCAGGGGTCAGTTTGCCTAATGCACTGCCTCATAAAGAAACTATTGATCTAAGTGGAGCACAAGAGAATTTGCGCAACATGGTGAAGCTATATGAGGATGAATGGTCGCCTCTGCAGGTGGCTCTTTCCAATCTCTGACTCCATTATCTAATGAAATGGCACTCTAGCCTATAAACTAGAGAAAGTCGCCAAAAGTTGTTAATAAATATTTAACGAGTTCCCTTCGGCTGTATTTTCCTCTATTCATCAGCCCGTGCATCGCAAGTAATCAACTCGGCCTTTTATCTAAGTTATGCTCTCCCACTCCATGTGTCTACTCCTCGCAACCCCGAGTTTCTGCATTACTTTCGCATCCTGGGAAACCTTGCTATGCTTCCACGTGTCGTGGCTGCGAGATACTTTTGACCATTCTTTCTTTTTGCCTCATCGGGCTCTACTCGAGTGCCACAAAGCCCTCATTCCCAAAAAAGTTTGGTGGGCCCCACAATTTTTATCTTCAGTGTACTCTTGCTACATGTCTGCTCTTCGTAAAAATTTCAGCGTAGAGATGAAGGATCAACCGCGGGCAGCGAAATGCTACCACGCGTCTCTTTTCTGCTTGGCTGGTGATCGTTCCCTCCACTATTGGTTAAGTGCTCCACCCATTCGACACGTGTAGCCTTATTGCAAGTCTTCAGGAATGGAGAGAGAGGTTCACATGGGAAATGAAATGTTGCCACGTGCCTAGTCAATGGATCTCATATTTGGGCGATAGACCAGATGAACCAAATGTTGCTATTTGTCACTATGTGTCATAATCATTTGCACGGGATGGTGACACTTGTATCATTAAGCCTTGTTGGGACCACTACCATCATTTGTAGATGATGCACCTGTGCCTAGGATAACCAGATTCTTTGTTTCAAATCATTTATGTTGCAACGGCTTGGGGAATATTCTAATTTTTGCATTATTTCCGGGGGATTGTGAAATTTTTTCTATTACTACTCTCTGAAGCGGTGGGGGTTTTTTCCTGCTATATATACTTTTCTTTATTGTGAGAAAAGGGTCCAAAATTTGGAGGAAACACTGGTTTTAGTTAAAGATGTCAAGCATTTATTGTCGTTTTATTTTATTGCAAAAAACTTTTAGACTGTGCCAATTGTTCGGCCTTTCTGTTCTTTCATGCTATTTGACCAAACTATAAACTGTGCTTTTATTGTCTGGACATTTCATTTAAGAACTATATATGTTGAATGCAAGTTTTCTGACCTAGACCATGTCTAATGACTCTTCTTGGCAGTAGGAATGTATGGAATATTATTTTATGTCAATGAATGGATTGTCTATGCTATAATCTTCAGTTTCTAATTTTCTGGAACACTACAAACACCAATCAGGCCCTTAGATCTATGATTTATTGTGCCTATCATTAATTCTTGACACATTGCCTTAGGTTAGACTTTATTTTATTATATCTATTTCCTTTTCCCTTTCCAAACCCCCATTATAGAAGAATTCGGCTTCTCTAAAAACCCAGAGGTGACTTAGTTTAGCGCAAAAGGGTCCCCCCATAAACTGAGTTTCCCATAAGACACTATTACCTCATCAAATTTTGGCATCAACAATGACCAACTTGGACCATAAGATAGGGGTACGCAAAGCGAAGCAAGAGTAAAATATCCCATCGAGAGCGAAAATGATCTGTCAGGAGAAAAAGAAAGGGGGTCCCTGACTTTGGTGGGGCATGTATGCAAAACATGCATAATAGTATGATTTCAAATTGAGATGGTACAATTTGTTAATACAAATTTATATTATAATGAATAAGTATGATCCAGGATACAAACTAAATCATATTTTCTAAGGGGTGCAAGAATATATTTTGAATGATATGATCTTTCACCAAAGGTTGCATTCTATGAACATATATAAATGTGATTAAATTAGATTGTGTGTGAGAGAATGGTGACCTAAAATTAGAACAAAAGATTATATTTCTTGTGTGGGAATTAAAATGACTGTGTACATCACACAGAAAGGATTGGAGTGAAGTAAAAAGAAGAATTCAGATTTTCAATTTATCATAAGAGGTTGGTGTCTCTTTGATGCAGAAGCATCCTTGGTTCTTGGCAATCTTGCATCAACCAAAAATATTTTCTTTCAATTTTCTATTCTTGTTTTGTTCTTGCTCAGTTCATGTTGGCGGATTCGCCATCTTGTCTCATCAGACCCTTTGAATCTTTGTGTACATCATTGACATGTTCATTTTCCTTGTTCTAAGATTTGAGCACGATTAGATCTTTTTCTGGCAAGTTATCACTTCTAGATTTCATTGCAGTTTCTTGAACTGACACCGAAATAATTTGAAACTTTTTGGCTAGTTCGATCATTGTGGGTCATTCCCATGACTTGCAGATCTGAATGGTGTGATTTTAATTGTTTTGTGGAGTATCCCTGACCTTCATTATTGGTCTACACTTCATCTTATGCACCTGTTGAAGAGATTCAAATTTGAGGTTGACCTATTCATGTGCACATTACATTTTCTTTCCTTGGATAATGTGATGACCTTTGGCTAACACAAATGATTCCAGAATTGTGGATATGATATAAAGCTTGTAATTGATCATTAGAATGGCAGTAGTCGATTAAGTAGATTAAGATAGATCTAATTTGCAATATTTTTCTCACATATAGGAGCATGTTAAAATGTTGTATTTTTGAGCATGTAGTATCAGGTCTATGAGCCGAATCTATAAGCCAGATGTTGTCGGCCGAATGTAACTGATATTTTTGTTAATGAGAATATTTGCACTTGTATTTGCACCCATATTTTGTGTTGCTTTCATTGTGTTACTCTTGTTGCACAGTTCAAATTGTTCTCTTTGAGGACCCTCCTACCGTGGTTGCACTAGATTGGTATCAGATAAAGGTCTGATCCATGTAAGGTTTTTAGAATTTGTGGAGTCCTATTGAAGATTTTTTGTAGGGTGGCAGATCGAGGATCCAACTTGTAGCTACAGAGGACTTGTGTAAAGATTACGGGAAGAAGAAATGTTAGAGGAATTGGAGCACATGGAATTGCAGACTAAGCTATGATGGATATGTTGAGAGGAATTGCTACTAGATTAGATGTAGTTGAAATGGCCCAAAGGAGAGGTCAACCAGTTGATGATGTGAGTGATGAAGAGGTAGAAGTATAGGAAGAAAAAGGAAGAGAAGAGCAACTTGGCCTAGATTAGGGAGAAGAGAGGTTCATAAGAGTCCTAACTAAAGTGAACACAAGACCACATTTCAATCTACCAGATTATAATGGTAAGTTGGATTCAAATGAATTGCTTGATTGGATTACAAAGATGGAAAAGTATTTTTAATTTGAAGGTACCACTGAAGATAAGAAGGTGAAATATGCTTGTAAAAATTTGAGAGGACATGCATCCCTTTGGTGGGAACATTTGTAGACAGATAGGAAAAGGAGAGGAAAAGAAAAGATAAAATCATGGAATCAGATGGTGAATAAGTTAAAGAAAAAGTTTATGCCTGCAAATTATTAGATTAGTTTGTTCAAGAAGTTGCAAAATCTGAAGTAGAAAGAATCAAGTGTGACAGAGTATATCAAAGAGTTATATAAGTTGAATATCAGATCTGGACATTTAGAGGATGAGATTGAGCAAGTAGCTAGATATGTGAATGGTTTGAGGCTGTCTATATAGGATGAAATTAGTTTGATCAAATTGGTGAGTGTGGAGGAAGCATATCAATGTGCCCTAAAGTCAAAAGAGAAGTTGAATAAAAGACATGAGCAGAGACAAAGAGGAAGAGGTGGAAGATTTCAGAAAGGAAGAACTTTTACATGAGGAGGAAAAGGACCTTTTGCAAATTAGAATAAGGATAAAGAGGTTAGTAAGAATGATAATTCATATCGGAGAGGTGATGGAAACTCTTACCGAAGAGGAGGTTATGGTTGTTACCGAAATGAAGGTTATAGGAGAGATGATAGAGGACAGGAGAAAAGAATATTCAAGGGAACTTGTTATAAATGTGGTGGAGAAGGAGATAGAGCATTTGAATGTAATTAGGGAGAGACAAGTAGGAAGAGTGAGAAAAATAGAAGGACAACCTTTGTTGAAGAAGAACATGCTGGAGCATCTAATAAACCAAAAGAAGGAGAAGTGTTGGTGAATAGGAGAGTGTTATGTCAAAGTGAGATGGAGCAGGAGCCATTGCAGAGAAATATTTTTTTTCGAACCAGATGCAAGGTAGCTAGTAAATGTTGCAAAGTGATCATTGATAGTGGAAGTTCTGAGAACCTTGTTTCTAAAGAGATGGTGACTAAACTAAAGTTGGAAATATTGAAACACCTGAATCCCTATCAGATTGCTTGGATTCAAGATGAGCATAAGATATTGGTAAGTGAACAATGTTTGGTGAAATTGAAGATAGGAAACTACCATGATGAAGTTTTGTGTGATATCATGCCTATAGATATATGCCATGTTTTGTTGGGAAGGCCTTGGCAATATGATAGACAAAATATTCATGATGGAAAGAAGAATATACACCATTGTTGCTAATGGGATGAAGTAGATTTTGTTACCATTAGAAGATGTTCCTAAAGTTGAAGTTTGTACAAATGATAGGGTTTGTCTGGTTGATGGAAGGAGATTTCTTGATGGATTGAGCCATGAGAATGTGTGCTATGCCTTGGTTCCTAAGAAGGCTGAAGACTTAAAGCATGTAGAAGAACACCTAGAAGAGATAAAGGAGTTGTTGACAGAGTATGAGATCATTTCAGATAATGTACCCAATGGATTACCACCTGTGAGAAGTATTAGTCACTGTATGGATCTAATTCTTGGAGCTAGTTTTCCTAATAAAGTAGCACACCGGATGAGACCGACAAAGAATGAGGATTTGAATAAGAAAGTGCAAGAGTTGTTGAGGAAGTGTTTGATCAGAGAAAGCTTAAGTCCATGTGTAGTGCATGTTGTGCTTATACCTAAGAAGGATGGAGAATGGAGAATGTGCATAGATTCTAGATCCATAAACAAGATCACGGTGAAGTATAGATTCCCTTTGGTATGGATGGATGACATTATGGATTGTTTGAGTGGAGCTAAATACTTTACAAAGATAGATTTGAAGAGTGGATATCATCAGATCAAAATTAAAGAAGGAGATGAGTAGAAAACAACATTCAAGACAAACGAAGGACTGTATGAGTGGTTGGTGATTCCTCTTGGACTGACAAATGCACCAAGTACTTTCATGAGGTTGATGAATAAGGTATTAAAGAAATTATTGGGTAAGTTTGTGATTGTGTATTTGGATGACATCTTAATTTTTAGTAAGAGTAGGGAAGAACATTTTTTGCATATAAGATAAGTTCTATAGAGTTTGAGAGAAGAGCAGTTGTTGATAAACATTAAGAAGTGTAGTTTTATGAAGGAGGAGTTGGAATATCTAGAATTTTTGATATCTGTGGATGGATTGAAGATGGATCCTAAGAAGGTAAGAGAAATTTTTGAGTGGCCTATACCATATATTATTGGAGAGCTAAGATCATTTAATGGATTGGCTAGTTTCTACTGAAAGTTCATTAGGAATTTTAGTTCTATTTGTAGTCCTATGACAAAAACAATGAAGGGAGACAGGAAGGATTTTAGGTGGACATCTAGAGCAGACTGTAGTTTTGAATTGTTGAAACAAAAGGTGACTGAGCAGCCTATGTTGGCTTTACCATATTTCAATAAGGTATTTCAAGTAGACTGTGATGCAAGTGGAAATTCAATTGGAGCAATACTAAGTCAAGAAGGGAGAATAGTAGCTTATTTCAGTGAGAAATTGAATGATGCTAGGAGAAGATATTTAGTGTATGACCGGGATTTTTATGCCTAGTTCAAGCCTTGAAGAAGTGGAGACATTACTTGTTTCCTAAGAATTTTGTGTTGTATACGGATCATCAAGCATTGCAATATTTGAATAGTCAAGGTAAGTTGAATCAAAGACACATGATATGTGTAGAATTATTGCATAGCTATACTTTTCTTTTGAAGCATAGGAGTGGAAAGTCAAATAGAGTTGTTGATGCTTTGAGTAGGAGAAGGAATTTACTGACAAAGATGAGAGTGGAGGTATTGGGCTTTGATGAGTTGAAGAACTTGTATGAGGAAGACCCTGATTTTGCAGAGCCTTGGAGAGCTTGTAAAGAGCCAATTTCAAAGGATAGAAGTCAGTGGTTGGATTATTTCATTCAAGAGGATATGTTGTTCATAGGACATCAATTGTGTATACCCCAAAGTTCAATAAGGGATAATTTGGTGAAGGAGAAGCATAGCGAAGGAATGTCAAGGAACTTTACAATTGATAAGATAGTAGCATTGTTAAGTGAAAATTACTTTTGGCCGCAAATTAATAAAGATGTTAGGAAATTTGTGCAGAGTTGCAGAGTTTATCAAGTTGCGAAGGGGAGTAATCAGAATGTTGGATTGTATAAACCTTTGATAGTTCCAAAGAGACCTTGGGAGGATATCAACATGGATTTCATACTTGTTTTGCTGGAGACACAAAGAGGGAATGATTCTATATTTGTGGTGGTAGATAGATTTTCTAAGATGGTACATTTCATACCTTGTGAGAAGAAAACAGATGCAGTACATGTGGCCAACTTGTTTTTCAAAGAAGTAGCCAGATTGCATGGATTACCTAGGAGTATGGTTTCAAACATGGATACAAAACTTGTTGGTTACTTTTGGAGGACACTTTGGAAAAAGCTGAAAATAGATTTTAAGTTCAGTTCTACTTTTCACCCACAGACTAATGGACAGGAAGAGGTAGTAAATAGTATTTTAGGGAATTTATTGAGATGTTTGATTGGAGAGAAGTTTGGAGGTTGGTATTTAGTCCTTGCACAAACAGAGTTTTCTTACAATAATCTAGTGAACAAGAGTACAGGAAAGACACCTTTTGAGATTGTTACAAGAGTTCATGCTAGAGTTATATCAAAGTTGAGAGACATTAGTATGGGAGATAAAAGGAGTTCAAAAGCAGAAGAATTTGTAGAACACGTGAAGAAGTTGCATACTCAAGTGAAACAAAATTTTGAAGACATGAACCGAAAGTACAAGGAGAAAGCAGATGAAAAGAGGAGACATAAGGAATATGAAGTTGGACATGAAGTGATGGTATATTTGAGGAAGGAAATATTTCCAATTGGCACATACAACAAGCTGAAGATGAAGAAGTTTGGACCTTGTAAGATCTTGAAGAAATTTTATTTAGGAAATGTGTATGAAATGGAGTTACCTAAAGGTATGGGTATGGGTATATCACCTATATTCAACATTGTAGATCTACATCAGTATCATGAAGTAGAATTCAGTGAAGATGGTGAAGGAAAATCAGAGAATCAGTTTCCTAAACAACAGTTTGATGAGATTGAAGAGATTTTGGATGTTAGAGATGGGAGGAAGACTCATGGAAGACAGTACAAGGAATATCTTGTGAAGTGGAAAGGTAGACCAGTGGAGGATTCTTCTTGGATTTCTCAGGCTAAGGTAGAACATCTTGGTTTTCCTTTAGCCCTAGCAAAGTGAGAGACTCACTTTTAAATAAACCTAGATGTCTGATGCAGGAGCATCCTTGGTTCTTGGTAATCTTGCATCAACCAAAAATATTTTCTTTCAGTTTTCTATTCTTGTTTTGTTCTTGCTTAGTTCATGTTAGTGGATTCGTCATCTTTGCTCACCAGACCCTGTGAATCTTTGTGTACATCATCGACATGTTCATTTTCCTTATTCCAAGATTTGAGCGTGATTGGATCTTTTTCCAGAAAGTTATCACTTTTGGATTTCATGGCAGTTTCTTGAACCGACACCAGAATAATTTCAAACTTTTTGGCCAGTTCGATCATTGTGGATCGTTCCTGTGACTTGTGGATCTAAACAGTGTGATTTTAATTGTTCTATGGAGTGTCCCCAACCTTCATTATAGGTCCACACTTCATCTTATGCACCTATTGAAGAGTAATTCAAATTTGAGGCTGGCCTATTCATGCGCACATTACATTTTCTTTCCTTGGATAATGTGATGACCTTTGGCTGATGCAGATGATTCTAGAATTTTGGATATGATATAAAGCTTGTAATTGCTCATTAGAATGGTAGTAGTTGATTGAGTAGATTAAGATAGATCTAATCTATAAGATTTTACTCGCATATAGGAGCATGTTAGAATGTTGTATTTTTTAGCATGTAGTATTAGGCCGGTGAGTCAAATTTGTAAGCTAGATGTTATCGGCCGAATGTAACTGAGATTTTTGTTAATGAGAATATTTGCACCTGCATTTTCCTCCATATTTTGTGGTGCTTTCATTGTGTTACTCTTGTTGCACAGTCTAGATTTTTCTCTTTGAGGACCCTCCTACCATGGCTACACTACTCTTGTTAGCCAAGGTTGGTGCCTTGGAAGAGGGAGTTGGTGCTCCTTGTAGGTTGGTTCCTACTAAACCAAGTTAGGGAGTTGGTGCTCCTTGTAGATTGGTGCCTACAAAATAGATTAAGAGGTTGGTGCCTACAATCATTGTAAACTTATATAAATATAAAGTACATTATTTGTACCATGGTTTTCTCCTATAAGGGTTTCCACATAAAATCTTGGTGTCAACTTGTTCTTATTGTTATATTCTTGCATAGTTGTTATTGTGATTGATAAAGTTTTAAATTGGTAAAAGTTGTGTTATATTGATTCACCCTCCTCTCAGTATTATTGTGTACTCATCACATACACATTTATCAAAAGGAAATAAAAATTTGAGGATAAAAATTTTACCTTACAAGCTATCCAGTGTTTTTTTATAGCTTCCCTCTCGATGTAGACCACCTGCGGTTTCCATAGAGTGATGAGACCTCCAAAAGCACCCTCTGAGTTCACCACCTTTGTGTTCCAATTCTTTATATTTCTTTTGAATTTCTCTACCTCTGTTTACAACATTTTGGACTCCTAAATCATGAAGATGTCTGCCTAAGCCACTTTCATTTGGTGCCTTACCAGAAAAATTTTGTTAGGGGCATTTAATATTGGGAAAATGTGTCTCAACCTTGCAATTATATAAGGTTTATTGTTGATAAGACATATTTAATATATATATATTTAATAGTTACACTGATAGGTGTATTATAGAATAGGAGAACTTAGTGGAGTGGAATGCATGTTGAATTTTTTTTGTTAAAAAACTATTAAATTACAAACATACATTAAATTAATGATATATTGCAAATTTGGACCGTTGATCATTAGGTCTTAGATCTAATGGTTGATATTTTGTTGGCTTGTCTTTCCCTATAAGGTAACCCTATCTTATGAGGACATTCTATTATGATTGTGTATTGTGATGTATTCTCAGAGTCTAATGGCGGTTGTGTTGTCTCTAGATCTCTAATTGGTGATACTCCTATGAGAAGCTTGCTCTATAAGTATATTGTAATATTTGTGATTTCTGAATAATATATTAGCTGACTTTTGGAGTGTGGGGTTTTTCTCCCGAAATGTTTTCCCCACGTAAATCACTGTGTTGTGGTATGTATGATATTTATGTGTATTTTTATTTAAGTTTTTGTAACTATTGAAAAGATCTATAATTTTTTGCATTATTCTCCTCTCAAGATTAGTGTAGGAAATTGTTCCACTACCTTAGCTTCCTTACAAGTGGTATCTGAGTTTGATCACCTTTGGTTTCAATTGTGGGTTGTTGGGTTTTTTGAACTAATCTAGATTTGAGTGGGAGCTTGTGTAGAAGATACTTTTTGATCTTGTTGCAAGAATTTTTAGATGGAAAGTTCATCAGGGAGAATAGAATTAGTGGATAAATTTTCCAGAATTAATTTTAAAATGTGGAAGTTGAAGATGGAGGATATGTTGATAGATTGAGATTTGTGGGATGTTATTGATGTGAATGTTTCAAGGCCCACATATCTTACTTTGGCTACTCAATATGATGTTATAGACCGTAAAGTCAAGGGTCTAATAAAATTATGCTTCATAGACTTTGTTTTAATCAATATTCATGAAGAGACCTCTGCACAGAAATTATGGAAGAAACTTGGTGAGATGTATCAAGCCAAATATTTAGTGAACAATATTTTCTTGAGGAAGAAATTGTATTCCTTGAGAATGGAAGAGGGTGGCTGAATTATAGATCACTTGGAAGAATTCAATATGTTGGTGGCTCAATTGGCATCATTTGATGTTAAAATGGATGAGGAGGAGAAATGTCAGATCTTGCTTTGTCCTTTTCCCGATTCATGGGATTCTCTTGTTATGGATATTGGGAGTACTTATGTTATATTGACAATTGAAGATGTGGTGGGTTAGTTTCTTTCTAAAGAGATGAGGAGGAAGGTATCCATCAGTTCCAAGGAGGACCTAAATGTTCATAGAGGACCTAAGGAAAAAGGAAAGAAGAATGAGAAGCATGATAAATCCAAGTCTAAGGGGAGATCCAAATCTCTTGGAAAGTCCAAAGTTATTTGTTGGAACTGCGGTAAGCTTGGACATATGCATAAGGACTACAAAGAAGAAAATAAGAAGAAAATGAAGAGATTTTATTATGACTCTAAGTCTGAGAAGGAAGATGGTGATGCATTTTAATTGTAGCTTTAGCAACTCATGCAGGTAATGATTTATGGTTATTTGAATCAAGTGCATCTTTCCATATGACATTTAATAGAGATTGGTTATCTAAATATAAATAATTTGATGTAGCTAAGGTGTACGTGGGCGATGATTCTTATTTAAATATTGTTGATTGTGGTAAATTTAGAATCATGTTTCTTGATGATAGAATAAAAAAGATTAATGGTGTGTTGCATATCCTTAGATTAGCATAAAATTTGTTATTCATGAGAAAACAAATAGATAAAGTGTGTAGGTTGTATTTTTTATGCAGGATGCAAGATGGTTAGAGGTGCTATGGTGATTGCTATAGGTATAAAATATGGCACATTTTGTAATATTGATGCATGCATTGTTGAGTGCAATAGTACTTCTATGAAAAGTATGTGGCTAATCCATTGGAGGAGGTGAGGGTTACATTTTCAGCAGATGGTCATGGATTATGGGTACCCAAGGGTGCTCTTTCTTCTTAATCAAAGTTACCCATAGAGAAAACTATGTTATGGAACCAAAGACTTGGCTACATTGGAGAAAAGGGTCTAAGGTCCTTGAAAAACAAAACCTTGTTGAAGGGTTGTCTGATTGTAATCTTGATTTTGATTTGTGTGAGCATTGCATTTACGAAAAATAAAATTGCATTTGATTTTACTCAAGTTCTCATAAATCTTGGGGTGTATTAGATCTTATTCATTCTAATGTTTTTGGTCATGTAGATGTACCTTCAATTGTAAACTCTGCATATTATGTTTCATTATTGATGATTATAGTAGAAGGACATGGGTATATTTTCTAAAGAGTAAATTTAAGGTTTTCAATTGATTTAAAGAATTTAAAGCAATGGTTGAGTTGTAGACTAGAAGAAACATAAAATGTTTGAGGATTGATAATGGCAGTGAATTTTTCTCTAATAATTTTGATAGGTTCCATAAACATCATGGTATTCATAGAAAAAAGAAAACTCTATATTCTCCACAACATAATGGAGTGGCAGAAAAAATGAGCAAGACACTAATGGAGAAGGCTAGGATTATGTTGAGTGGTGCTAGTCTAGAACAAAATTTTTGGGTTGAAGTTGTTGCCACTTCCTATTACACGATTAACAAGTCTCCTACATCAACTCTTATTGATAAGACACCTATAAAGGCATGGTTAGCCCACAAGCCTTCATTAAGATATCTTAGAGTTTTTAGTTGCACTTGGCATATGCACATGTGCCAATGGAGAAGCTATCTTTATTGGATACAGTTATGGTGTGAAAGGATATAAGCTTTAGGATCCTATTGCATAAAAGGTAATATATAGTAGATATTTTATTTTTAGAGAAACTAAGCCTTCTTTTATTATATTGTAGCTAGAACAAAGTAAACAGGAAGATGTGATTCAACTTCCTTCTACACCTGAGAAAGTTGAATTGAGGCCCATAAATAGACAAGAAGTTGAGGAGAGATCATCTATCTTTGAATCTTCAGAAGAGGAGGAAGAACCTCCAACTCAACTTGTTTATAGGTCTACAAGGCATAGACAACCACCTAAAGGGTATTCACCTAATGATTGGAGATGTATTTTTGCTAGGAATACTAACATGGGTGAACCCAGATCTGCAGAAGAGGTATTAGGTATGAATGATGCAAAGTCCTATAAGATTGTTTTGGATGAAGAAATGGTAGCTTTAAAAAAATGATACATGGGATCTTGTACCATTTCCTAAAGGACGAAAAACCTGTTGGTTGCAAATGGGTGTTCAACAAAAAGATTGGTTCAGATGGAGGTATTGATAAGTACAAAGAAATATTGGTTGTGAAAGGCTACTCTCAAGTTGAGTGTGTTGATTATGGTGAGATATTTTCTCTTGTTATAAAAAATGACATCCATTATATTTTTTCTTTCTATTGTTGTTGCTTATGATTTAGAGGTTGAGAAACTAGATGTGAAAACTGTTTTCCTTCATGGTGACTTGGAGGAGGATATTTATATGATACAACACAAGCACTATGTGGTGAAAGGTAAAAATAAATTGGTTTGCAAATCAAAGAAATATTTATATAGCCTAAAATAGTCCTAAGATGTGATACCATAAATTTGATATATATGTGTTGAGTTTGGGATTTGAGCATTCTAAATCAGATCATTGTGTTTATTATAAAACTAATGGTGATTGTTCCCTATTTATTGCATTATATTTTGATGATATGTTATTTATTGACAAAGGGAAAAGTGAGATTTCATAACTAAAGTCTCAACTTGTAGCTAAATTTGAAATGAAAGATCTTGGTACAACTAAGCACATTCTTGACATGGAAATTAGAAGAGATAGAGTCGACATAAATCTTTGACTTGGCCAAATTAAGTATGTCAATTCAATTTTATAGAGGTTTAACATGCAGGATTGTAGACCATTAAAAAACATTATCTATTGCATATTATCCATCCCCATCAGAAATGTAAGAGATGAGAAAAGTGTCATACTAGAGTGTAGTTGGAATTTTGATGTATGCTATGGTTTGTACTAGACCAAACATTTCCCAAGCAGTGGGAGTTTTTTCCAGATATATGTCTAATCCTGGTAGAGTTCATTGGGATGCAGTTAAAAGAGTCTTCAAATATTTGCATGATACCTTAGAGTATTCCTTATGTTATCATATTAATTTGACTAAACAAAAGATTTCCCTTGAAATTCATGGTTATGTGGATTCAGACTGGGTAGGTGATGTTGATAGCAGATGATCCACTAGTGCTTATGTGTTTACTTTATCTAGTGGTGCAATTAGTTGGATGAGTAAGAGATAGGTTGTGGTTGCTTTATCCACTATTGAAGCTGAGTATATGGTAGCTACTTATTCTTGCAAATAATTTATTTGGCTTAAGAGACTATGTTTAGATATTGGAATAAAACAAGGTGTAGTGATATTTTATTACAACAATCAAAGTGTGATATGTCTAGCTAAGAACTCAACGTTTCATGACAGGACAAAACACATTAAAGTACAATATCATTTTGTTAGAGATATGGTCAAAGAGGGTAGGGTGAAGTTGTTTAAGGTATATACTTTGATGAATGTTGTTGGATTCTTTAACTAATCCTATGTGCGCAAAGAAGCTTAGATGATATTCAGAGACTATGAGCCTTTTGACCCCTATCAATTAAGAGACAATGTTTATACTTCCTCCTATTGCTATTGCAAGGTGTTTGAAAAGTGGGAGATTTGTTGGGAAAATATGTCTCAACCTTGCAATTATATAAGGTTTATAGTTGATAGGATGTATTTAATATATATATATATACTAGTTACATTGATAGGTGTAATATACAATGGGAGCACAGGTGGATTAGAATGCATGTTAATATTTTTTTTTTGACAAAAAACTATTAAACTACCAACAGACATTAAATTAATGATATATTGTAAAGTTGGACAATTCATCATTAGGTCTCAGATCTAATGGTAGATATTTTATTGTCTTGTCTTGTCCTAGAAGGTAACCTTATTTTATGAGGGTGTTCTATTATGACTGTGTATTGTGATGTATTATGAGAGTTTCATAATGTTCGTGTTGTCTCTAGATCTCTAGTTGGTGATACTCCTATGAGAAGATTTATCTGCAAGTATATTGTAATCTTTATGATTTTTGAATAATACATTGGACAAATTTTGGAGTGTGAGGTTTTTCTCCTTAAAGGTTTTCCCCACATAAATCATTGTGTTGTGGTATGCATGATATTTATGTTTATTTCTATTTAACTTTTTATAAATATTGAAAATATTTGTAAAGTTTTGCATTATTCTCCTTTCAAGATTAGCGTAGGAAGTTGTTCTGCTACCTTAGCTTCCTTACATTTAAGCCTTTAACATTCCATTAAATGAGCCGCATGGCTCCCTGAGAAGGGTAACTCCCTTCCCTGATCTAAGTAGTCTAGTGATCGTCACCTATCCCTCTACTTTCCCATCAATAGTTCACTTTTGTTGATCGGTATTCCTTCCCTTTTTCTTCCCTTCCCCACAACCTAGGGATTTCTTGATTAGATCTTTTTGTTTGATACCCAATTTCCCATTACCCATTGCTATTATCTTCATAGCATTATTTTCTTCTCTTCCTTTTAGGATGGATGCCCCTTCCTCACAGAGCCATCCTTCATCAACTAGGGCTTCATCATCTTCATAGAGGCCTTCTAGATCTACAAAGCCTCCCTCACCTTGCTCTGTGTTAGCTAAATTCAAAACCATCTCCCTTTAGTGTCCCATTAATTCACACTCCACTACAAAATTGAATTAAATAAATTTGTATTTTGATTACTCTTTATTTTTGTAGGTGTTTTTAAACCCCTTTTAGCTAATCACCTTCTTGATAGACTTGCATCCTAGATTATGCTAGTCTATCTTCCTCCAATGATCTCTCCATCTCTAGTTGAATTTCCCGATTTTTTGAAAAATCCAGAGGCTCATTAACCATTTCGTATGAAGAGCCTCCATCCTCTACTTGTCAATAATTTTGTTCCCAAAATTCACCTTTGCCTATTTGCTCACTTTGGATTCTTTCACAAGGAACCCTAACACCATCCCCTTGGGATTCATGTCTACATCCACCTTCTACAACCACCTTCCTTCTTCTATAATGATCTCCAATTTATTCTAGTGGTCTCTATTTGGTTTGATTTCGATGTGGATCCTCACAAATGATCCATTTTCTCCAAGGTTTAATCTTTCTTTTGAGCACATATAGGATCCCAATCCATTTCATACCTCTTCCAAAACCTCTTTGTCCCAATATTCTATTGGTATATTGGGGAGTTTATACCATATCTGCATTTTCTCCATTTTGTGGCTTAATTGATCAAAATTTATCTTCCAATATTTGATATAAAACCCAGATCCATCCATTATCAAAAAACCCTCCTTCATAATTGATCTTTTCATTCTTAATGTTGGACAAACCAATAAGAAAATGTTATTTGGGATACATTTGATCTTGACTCCTACACCCTATGATATGTCCACCATTTTTGTAATTTTTCTCTATTACATCCAGATCCATACCATTTTGAAAATAAGCCATGACTCCTTAGATGTATTATAGTTGGTTGAATGAGCTTTGTTTGAACTTCCTTTTTTTTTCTATTTGTCATGGGCTTTCTTTTGTTTCCTCTTAGATCTTGTAAATTTCAGTGTCTTCTGAAATTCCACCTATTGCTTTGTTTGTCATTCCTTCCACATTGGAAAGGGTTTTTCCTTCCTTTGTTTTTTCTTCCTAGTGAGATAACATTGGCACCTATTGCAATGGGTGGTATGAGTCATTTGTTGTCATACCTCTGCCTCTCATCTTGACTTTTGAAACCTCATTTTCCTGTTAGATTTTGCCTCATTTACTCCTTCACTTTGATCTTGCGATTTCAAAAACTCTCATTTGATGGCTACATTTCTTTTTTTTAAATTATCATGTTTGTGAATATTTAATGCTTCCATTAAAATATAATATTTATGCCTTATTAAGAAAAGGTTTGTTGCATTATTTTATATCGAACTAAAATAAATTAAATTATTTAATTATTCCTTTGAAATGAATTTTTTTCCTTAATAAAATAATTTCTAGTTAAAAGGTAATTTATTTTAATTGATTTACTTTCCTAATTAGTAGAAAAGTATCAATTAGAATCAAATTAGCATTTAATTTATATATTTAATTATTGATTTTATTGAAATGTATTATTGGTCAAATTGAGTAACAAAAATTAATAATAATAAATAAATAAATAAAAGAAAAAGAAAATATTTTTTATTCATTCATTCTTAGTTTTAGTTTTACATTTTTATGCTCAAACTCTCTCTCTTCCTCTTTAAAAAAATTAAAAGAAAGAATGGATGAAATTGCTGGAAATTGATTATGGATTGCTTGTGCTTGGAGTGGGAATGCTTGGAAGTGGTAAGACTGTGCCTATGTATGTGTGGTTACTTAAAGATTTCTTCCATTATTGTATAAAACAAGCATTTTATTTATTTAAATGTATTAAAATAAATTTTCTTCTTTGTGTCGTGTTCCCATTAGTGAAGTCATATGCAATCATTATGTAGGAATGATTTAGATTTTAATTTGTAGCTTAAATTTTAAGTTTTGAATTTTTAAAAGGTTTTCATTCTAAGGCCAAGCTATGGTAAAAATTTCTAAAATATAATATTCTTTAAAAATTAGAAAAATCAATTCCATAGAAAAATCAATTCCATAGAAGTGTTGTGCATTTTGGATCAAAAGAGCGCTTTTGAAATTTATAAATTACTTATATTTTAGAATTTATACAAATTTGGGAACTTTGAAGGTGCCATGTGATTATTTGAATGGAGGCTTTAAATTTTTTATGGTTTTTCCTCCTCTTTGAAAAAAATAATTTGTATTTTAGACCTCATATGAATGAATTATTTTATGAAATGAGTTCTCCTTAATATTTTATAATTTTGTTAACTTTTTATATATAGTCATGAAAGTGTTCATTGATTTATGTGCCATATTTAATTTTTTGTTAGTTTAGGTGACATTAACCTTGCAAACCTATGACATTTTAATGTCTCTATATTTCTTCGAAAGTGTCCTAGGGGACATGTGAAAAAATTATTTAATTATGGCTATTGTAATTTCATTTTCAAGAGGGAAATTAATGTTGGTGTAGGTTACACATTTCTAGAGGACAAAATTCTCTTTCCTAGGTGCACATTGAGAATATGAAGAGTCTTGAGTGGGGAGCCAAGTTTGGAGGGAAACAAGTGTCATTGGTGTGCCACCTAGAAGTTGAACAGTCATCAGAGCATCCTGAATGTTAAAATTTGAAAGGGATATGGGTTAGGAACCCATGTTGAAGCATTTTGCACATTAATTAATTTATTATAATGAATATTAGTTTTCTACTTGGAAGGGGTGTGGGTTTTTACAAGTGGCTTCAACACCTCTTGTTTTGATAACATTGTGGTTTTGCCTCCTGCAAGTTCTATAAATTGGAGCCTTGAGATGGTAGTAGCATTTTGTGTTACTTGCAGGTGTATGGAAGCATCTAAGTTGTAGGGGAACAACAAGGAAGTGTATTTTTGTGTATCTCTTTTGAAGATAAATAATATACTTTCCCTCTTTTCTCATGTGGAGTTTTTTCTCGAAAGGGTTTCTCAATGTAAATCTGGTGTCATATTTGTTTGTTGATTTTTCTATTGTGATGAATGTGCAATCACATACATTAAATAAAATTTGGTAATCTTATTTTTCAAATTCGAATACTATAGAGGAGGGGGACTAAGCACTCAGGACCCTGAGTCATAAAGGGGTCTAGAACGATCAACTGCCTTGATCTAGCTCATGCTAAGGATTGTTTAAGGAAAGTTTAATGTTGTGAAAGGGTAAAGGGGAAGGTAGATTGATCAACCACCATACTTTTGGAAACTTGAGAGGTTTAGGGAACCAGATGAGCTAGTTCCCGAGTTAAAACTAGAATCTTGACAACTCTCTACCAGAAGACCCCACTGCGAAAGATAGACACCAATGTGGTGTGCTAGTATCCCGGTTAGGCACAAGTGTCCATATGGGTAGAGAGTATGGATCACAGTTAAAAATTAGCAGTGAACTAACTACAATCTAGAAAATAGAGTTTTATATGATGACATAAAACATAAAGGAGTTGAACTATTGAGAAAACAACAAGAATACTTTAACTTAGAAAGAGAAGTTGACAAGAGTGAAAAGGTGATAGAAATACAAATTATGAATGGTCTAGCCTACCACAAGCTCCACACGAATGAAAAACCAACACATAGTAGAACAGGGAAAATTTTTGGGGTTGTTTCAAGGCTTGTCATAGTCAAACCCCTGTTTCAGTGTTCCCACCTCCATAGACAACCAAAATAGCCATGAGATAGAAAATACGATAAAGAAAGTAATGGAAGAAAGTGCTACCAAGCAATAGTAACAACATTATGCTATGAAATCAAATGACAATGTTATGTAAAGTGGATATAACCTCCCAAACAATGGTGGAGAGTGTTGTGAAAATGCTCATGAAGTGTGTAGAAACATGAAGTGAGAGTGAAAATCTTGAAGAAGTGTGTAGAGATGTGTGGAAGATTGAATTGAATGAATAATGAATTGTTTTGAAGTGAATAGCAACCCAAAAGAGTTGTTTGAGGTTGGTGAAGGGCATAAGGGCATTACTCTCCATCGCCAATAGAGAAGTGTAATGCCTCTACAGAATCTAGAGGCGAGAATCCTATCAGGACGTCAGTGCGCCATGCTAGCATCCCCAAGAAAAATCCCCCCACCAACACTATAGACAACCACCAAGTGAGTGGGAATCCGATGGATGAAGTTGAATAACAACGCCGGGTTTAATTTTTCTAATGTGAGGGGATGCAAATGGGGTATTTGTGAGCGGTGCAAATTCACTCCATTACATTTTTTCCCCACTTTAGTGAGTATATGTGCTATCATATGCGAGGTAAAGTAGATTCAAAGAGTTTATAAATGTATACTTATACCATCGAGGAAGTAGATCACAATTTGACCCACCCAAAAGCACAAGAAGAGAAGCTAGCTCTATAGGTCCTCAGACCTAAGGAGAGTTGCAAAAAATGCACCACATATCTGCAGACCTACGGAAGGTGAACAAAAGGCTTTGTAGGTCCCCAGAGCTACAAAGTTGAACAAAGAGATCCTACAAGATGTAAGTGCTTCACAAGTCCTCAGACTTACAAAGAAGGCATCCCCCAAGTGTTCGGTCCTAAAGGAAGCTAGATGTAGGAGGCTCCAAAAAGTCTGATGGGGCCTTATAGGTACATGCTCTTGTAAGGTAGATTGAAAAACAACTCCACAAGTGCACTTGCAAAGAAACATGTTAATCCATAGAAAAAATATGTTAGATGTCAAAAAGAAGCCACATAGGAAAATAAGCAAATAGTCACATAGACAATCAACAATTGAAGGAAGAGATTTCAAAGGCATCCCTCGAGAACCCTTCAAAAGAAAAGGGGTCCACTCAAGGTACGCTTAATTTGACAGTGAATAAAAATATTTAAATGAGACAAATATTTTTTTGGCAATGATTCTAGCATCAAGGACTCCTTCTGAAAAGTTCATTTCATCAAGGAATTCAAAAGAAAGAATGTTCCCTCACAAGGGAAAGTCTAGATTTTATCTTATGAATCTAAGATGAAAGAAAAATTTGTCTAGAGATCCATGTTGAAGAATGCAAATTTTAAAAAATATTTTGAAAAAAGTTCAGAGATTTCCAAAGAAGAGATTTGTTGGCCACTGAATGCATCTTTTAAAAATTGAATCAGTGTGAGATCCCCCGCTTAGGATGTTGTGTGTTGAAGACAAAGGTACGTGACATCTTAAGGAGAGAAAAGCAAGAATGAAAGTGATGTTGTGGCCCATAGAACATACTAAGATGTAATTGTGGTAATATTGTCACACACATGGGGGACAACACATAAGCACCACAACATCACAAAGCAAGCAAAGAAGAGAGAAAGACAAAAAAAAAGGAGAAACAACAACGTAACACGAAAGAGACAAGTGGATCTAATATTTTGGGGTTAGAACTACTCATAAATATAGATAGATAAATATAATAGTATATAAATGAATTGCCATCAACCCCCTACTATATCAAACCATGTGAATAAAGGCACATGAAAACAAAATGAAAATAAAATTGGGTCAACATGGAAGGGAGGCCTAAATTCCCCCAACACTTTGCATCATCCCCAATTGTCAGAATTCAAGGCACAACAAATAGAAGAATGATGGGACAAATAGAAGAATTTTTATGATACAAAAACACTCATGTATCCAAGCACCTACAAGGGTGACAAGGGTCATCCAGGAAGATATAAAACAAGCACATGGGAACACACACACACACTAACTAATCTAGAAATAAAGAAGAGATTCCCCCTAGTCCTCATCAACCAAGAGGTAGTCATTCTCCTAGACTAGATCATCATAAGGGGAGGGCAGACGAGCTTACAAGGGTGGAATATCAAGGGGGTACTCTCTGACCCTTCTGCAACAAAATCCAAGGAAGAAGGCCCCTTGAGGTATTCTCCACTCAGTTCTTGTGAGGTGAACATCATCAATTTTGCAAAGATCACTGATAGGGTTAAGGCCGCATCCTCTATGGAACTAAACATGCACTTCATAGGAGTGCATGCATCAACTTAGCATGCAATGGAGGCAACACCTGAGATCCACTAGTAGCCTCACCAAATGATTCAAGAGTAGTGACGAACTTAGGGGACATCGAAGCTTCCTCCATCACTAGGATGACATAAAGCAATGTAGAACCACCCTCCAAGAATGCAAACCCTTCTTTTGACCCCCATTTCTAGTAGGGTCATCCTCCATCTTTTGCTTCATAGAGGGATGTGAAATCCCCATAGATGAAGCAAAAGGAAAGGAGGAAGAGGATAAAACCACAATGAACACCATAAAGGTATTCGACATGTCCATGGGTTTTGAAAAGGGTGGGATTTCCAGAAGGGACATTAGAAGGGGAGGCTCAGCCAAAGGAGCAATGAATACTTGTACCCTCTTCGGGTGAGGATCATTCATGCTTGCAGGGGGAGCTAGAAGCAAGATTGAGGCAAAGGGAACTTGTTGGCATTTCAATTAGCACTTCTAGAATGCTTATTGGAAACAAACAACTATGCACAAAATTAACTGCTCTTCAAATTAGGAGGATAATCTCCCTCTTTTGTTGATGGTTTCATAAAAGTAAAATGGACTAAGTTCCTATCTTTTTTACTCAACGAAAGGGCATGAGGATGCATAAACACAATGCATTACAACTAAGGTTTTCTCTGGATTTTGCAGATCTTAACTACAACTAGGATAACTTTTAATCTATCCTATTTCCTCTAGAAAAAAGGAGCAAGAGGATATAGAAGAGAGAATGGAATGGTTTGATCACTTGGAAAAACTATCTCTTAGAATGCATCTGAAGGCTTTGAACTTCCAAATTTATGTTGAAATAGAAATCATGCAAGTAATCATCAAAAAATAGGCTAGATCTCAGGATTCCCAAGGAGGGACAATGTCCTTTCTAAGGTGTAGGCTAAAAGGCAGACTACTAGAAATAGCATATGATGATAATCCTACTCTCCAAATTCCCAAGGAGGCACAATGTCCTTCCCAAGGTGTAGATTGAAAGAAAGATTATTAAGAACAACATACAATGATAGATCTTCAAACTTTTGGATCAAAGGCCCATGACTCCCCTAATTTATTATCCCAAATTTGATCAAATATTACACTTTGGGACAACTTGTGTCAAAGAGACAATCACACAAGAAGTGATCAACCAATAAAACATGAAAATAGATTGAAAACACCTATCTGAATACAAAGAATGCAAGTTGTATTTGGCATTTAACTATAACAAATACGATTCAATAACATATACTAAGTGAACAAAGTTGAAAGCTTGTGAGCTCAGTGTTTTGCTTCTGTTAAGTAAAGTTACAAAATAATGAGCAATGGCTCTTATTTATAGAAGATCAAAGGAGTAGGGAAATGTAAAATCTCCTTGAGTTAACAATGAGTTCTTACCAATCTGCAAGATTTATTCCTATTTCTAAAAGTAGGTAACCTAACAATTAACTGGAAAGTCTACTTTAGTTAATTGATTCTAAACTAAAGGACAACTCCAATATACAAAGTGCCTCCAAAATAGACATCCACAATTATTGGGATTAGACATGCACGATCAATGGGATAGTGAGTTAACTTGGAAAGAGGCATCAAGTTAACTCATGTTGTCATTAATGCTATTTTGGAGGGGTAGGACATCCTAACTAAGTGTTCGCACCTCATCACCTCGAGTCAACAATTCCTCTATCCAGTCGTTGACTTCCTTTGCCTCTAGACAATTAATACTTTGCAGGATGATGACGTGTTGCTCCAACATCTCTTTGCCACTCGCAATCTACTACTGGTATTCAATATTCTTTGCAGCTACATCATCCAACCTTGTTGACATGACTATAATCTTACTCAACTCGCAACTAGCAAGGTCACTGCAAAAACTTCCATAGATGAGATCCTCGAACTATGTTTGTACCTTAGCTAGCTTGATGTATGCACATCCTTTGTGTTGGTAAAGGCAAGGGATAGATGTTACCAATGTTCTCATGAACTATATGACACCTACCACAATCTATTGGTACTCAATCAATTCCACAGAGTTGGTATCATAGGCTTTCACTTTGTATGCAATCTATTCTTTCTAAGTGAAAATATGTTACTTGTTCTCCTCTTAGTAACTGATTTGTATGCCATCTATAAGTCTAAGATAGTGATCTCATCACTAGGCCTCTTCTCTACATTATCTTACTCTGATTGTTGAATCTCAGCATGAAGGTCATGGGCTTTGTACCTTAGCTAGTATAGCTCTGCAAGTATACACCGGCCCCTAATGACAAATTCTTCCACTAGATTTCTCAAGTGTTTTCCATATAGGATCAACTAACTTAGTTGATTTTTCTCCATGGGGAAGACTAGCATCTCTCAATGCAAGGAAAAGATGTTTGATGTACCATGCATCAAGTTGGATATATATAGTTGCAACTGTTGGTTTTCAACCTTTAGGGCTGCTTTGTCTTTTCTGTCCTTCACCATTCTTTCTTTGACACTCACTGATGCAACTTCAAGGAGATCTACTTCAACCTGAAAAGTGGTCTTACCAAGGTTGACCTTCAACAAGGCTAAGTCATCAATCTCTACCTCATTTTCATTCCTATCATCAGGTGGCATAGCTGTCTCTATGAAAATCTCATTGTCAGCATTCTTTCCCACATGGACATGCTTCTTCAACTTCTTCTATGGTATGTCTTGAGGGACATGGTCAAATTCTATGAAGTCCAGTTGGTAGGATGGCCTCTCTCTCTTCCTTCCAAGGAGATTCTCAAGCCAAGATGAATCTTGACTAACCTCATTGGAAGGATGGATGTTAGACTTGCAAACACCTGATGAGTGGGATTGTGTTGCAATGTCATGTGGTGGCGAATCCAATTCAATATGGACCAGTGATTGCTGCAGTGGTGGCGAAATGGGAGGATCTTCTTCCATCTCTAGTACTATATCAACTATAACTATCTCAATCACTGGCTCTGTCTTAGTTGTATTTGTCTTTATTACTGGCTCAGCTGTGTTTGTGGCTATCTCCACATGTTCCTCTTGCTGATTTATATTAGCAATCAATATTTTTCCCCTTGTGTGTCCTAACATTCTGGCTCCTCTAGGAAGGTTACTCCAATTCTTCAGTCTAGTATTAGCTCTCGACATGGAATTATTTGATTACGTCACTAATTCACCTTATTCCTCAAAATTAATTGAATTATTAAATCATAATAGTTTAATTATCACACTTCCCTCCAAAATTTGAATAAATAAATCAAACTATTCAAATTATCAAAAATAAAAATCAAATCAAAATGGAATTAATTAATTAATATTCCTCACTCACTTTTTGATTGAGAAAATCATGGATTGCTAACTAAGCAATCTATTTTGCTAACAAAGCAATCTAATTTTGTTAACTCAACCATCTAATTCCTAACTCAACCCTAACTGATCAATCAATTTCTAACTAAGCAATTAAAATCCTAACTAGCCAATCTATTCTTCAATCACCCTAATTGTGCAATCAACTTTGCACAATTTCCTCATGTCTAAATCCTCTCAACTCATTTTGACCATTGATCTGGATATTCTCCAACACGATCTTGACCGTTGATTCAAAATTATTTTTCCTATAAAACAAGCCTTTCTCTTCACAAATAAGAATCAAAATTTCAACTTACCTTATGCAATGAAGTGTTGTCCCAATCACCATTGATAGAGCTTCAACCTTTTTTAACCAACCAAGCATTGTTCATCAAGCTTTTGCACGTAAGCAATGGAGGCTTTGCAGTGATACAAACAACCCAACCTCATGAAAATACACTCCAACATGGGATGGCAATCTCTCTTTTTTTTGTTTGAATTTGTTTTGAATATCTTAGGATCTCATTTCATTCAAATAGCTTAAATTATACATTTCATGAGTGATGGAATATGATATATTAAGTATTTTGAATTAGATTAGTTTATGATTTCAATCCTATTTGATCTTGATTTTGCATTGTTTTCCTAATGGATTCCTTCCCCCTCACACATTCTAGCATTCCCAATGGGACCTAGGTCCTCCTTACTAACATTTTTATGAGCTATGTTTAAGTTATAGGGTTCTAAGAGCTTTTAGAGACATTTCACAGACTGTCCAGCAAAATCTCGCTTTTGACTGCAAGAATTCTAAGCATTTGCCACAAAATCAGTGATTTTTCCATGGGAATGGCGCCTTTGCTTTAAGATCAATGCTTTTGCTTCTTTCTGGGTTTGCACCTATACGAAAAATCTGAGCTTTTGCCAGATTTTTGAGCTTTTGCAAAAAAATTCTAAGCTTTTGATTTTTCTTCTGAGCATTTGCTTTGGAAGACAAGTGCACGAATCCTAGACTATTGTAATGACCTTTTTTGCTAACATATTGGTTGTTTTTCAAGAATTAATGGATTTCTATGCAGGATTGTGAAAGATACTAACATATTTTGTGCAAAGAAGATGATTGGTCCAAGATCTTTGGACTCACATCAAAAAAAATTATTTATTAACTCAGGAATTTCCCTTTGGTGCTTTAAAATGAACAACAACTCTCACACTTCCAATTTGTTGTTAAAATAAACATTTTCAAAAGCTTTCTAAAGTAGGAATCTCCATTTGGTGCTCTAAAAATGAACAACACAACTCTCACATTTCAAATTTGGTGTTGTTAAAATAAACATTTCAAAGCTTTCTAAAGTAGGAATCTCCATTTGGTGCTCTAAAAATGAACAATACAACTCTCACATTTCAACTTTGGTGTTGTTAAAATAAACAATTCAAAGCTTTCTAAAGTAGGAATTCTCTTTTGGTGCTCATAAAAAGAACATAAAACACTTCAATTTTGGGCTCTAAAAATGAACACATTTCATGTTTTCATAATTAGGAACCTTTAAATTTGGTGCATAAAAAGAGTGCAAATGTTGTTCATTTTGTTGATGCACGTACAATTTACATTTGTTGACCATTTAATGACTAGGCCTGATTTTCTTAGAAACACTTCAACTTTGGGGCTTAAAATGAACAAAATGTTTCTTGATTGTTTTCACACCATTGTTATCTTAACTACTTGATGTCCTGAACACTTCAATTGGTGCAAAGATAAAAAGAAAATTTCATTTTCACTCACATATTCTTGGGGATAACACTGCTTGAGGTGTTTAAAATGAAACATTTTGCAATGAATTGTCTTTTGTGCATACATTGATTGGAAAGCTAAAGTGTTTTGTCTTCTCCTCTTGCACCATTTTGGCGATCTTGGGTGAGCAAAGAACATTTTTGAGCTTTGCATTTGTTTTGAATTTTACCTTCTTAAAGGGCCTTCCTATTGAGACACATCCCGCACTGGAGAACTCATAGGTGACCCAAGTGGTACTTTCGTTCTGGACCGATATAAAAATATTCTGTGAGTGTGAGGAAAGTTCATCACTTGCTGGGTGCAGATGTCCTATACTGATGTATTCTTCCTTAGTATCCTTGTGATGTGTAAAAACCCGAAAGGGCTAGAAGGTTCTTAATTGAACAAAACACCACGTGTGTAGGTGCCTGAAAATAATATCCACAGAACATGACTAAGAGCCAATTTTTTTAGAAGCCACCCTATTATCCAAAACATTCTTTGAAAGTGGTGCATCGGAATTTACTTTCGAGAATTTACTTGCCAAGTCCGACTACAAGCTCGTGCCATAAGTCACATGTAAAATCATCTCTTCAGAGCATGAGGCAGGCCCACCTAAAAGGATGGTTTATCTCCACTAGGGTTGTAATTGCTTGTTAATGTTAAAATTGCCTACTTACATTCAAAAATAATTGTGACATCAAATTTTTTGTTTGATTTAAAGAAAAAGAACACATCAAAATGAAAAATTGAACAAGATGGTCAAACCACAAACCATTTGAGTTAGTGTATACTTGTGGAAGAATCCTTATGTTTTCACCCCTTGAAATGATTTATCCTTAAAGGTTTATGAACATTTCAATTTTTATTTTCAGGTTGCATTGATCAAAGTAAACACTTTGGTAACTATGGATTGGGTGTTGTGATTTCACAACTTGAGCTATAGAAATTTAGGTCACATAAATTCCATGCTTTTGAGTCAGTCCAGTCCTATTATATCATTTACCATACTCAAGAACATAGAGGAAACAAACACATAGAGGTTACAAACTGCCATTCCAATTCACAATATTTTTGCTAAATACTTAGGGGAAAACAAATTGAAGTTTCTTATAAGGTCATTACTTGAACAAGATACTTGGAAAATCAAATTGGTCACAAATTCTATCACCCATTATTCCCATACTACTTATTTGAAATCAAAATCCAACAAAAAATTAGGATCATTCCTCCACCCAAACAAATTTTGTGATATCAACAATTACTTGGAACTCATAGATAGGCCAAGTATCTTTCCCACAACATATCCTCTAGGCAAGGAAGTGGAATATCGACCCTAGTTCTTCAGCATTTAGATTTCCAAAAAGTAGCCACATTCCAAAACAACACTTAAGCCTTAGGGTTTTTGAGTTTCATAACAAACCACCCCAAAACACCATAACTCCTTATGACCATCTGGTGACCAACAGCTCCAGTTCAACAACTAGGCCTTGTAGCATCGATTATTCAACCTACTCTCATGCACATTGAAGGTGCCCAAACAAACATCATAAGTAGTTTGAGAACCTTTATATTTGAGAAAAACAAAACACCCCACCAATTTCTCACTACATCAATCATCTTAAATGAGGAGGAAGAAAAATCAAACATAGTAGTCGGAAGACCCGTATTACTACCTCCTGCATGGCAATTGGTATGATCCTCTTGGAAATATAAATAGAGTGACCTTATGATAGGGTATTGGGAACCATAACATCCCAAAACATGTCAATCTATTACCCAAATTACTCTTATCAAGGGTCACATTATCAAATAGGGCAACAACATTAGGGATTTCAAAATCATGATCAAGGAATAAATCCAAAACATCAAATTTCCCTAGATAAAATTAAGAGAGATCTTGAGGAAATTAAATGAAAATGAAATATAACATATCATCAGTGCCTTATTCAAGGTTGGAACATTACATATCCACAAAAGAAAGACATCATTCCACAAACACCTCAATATCCACCTCAACAACACTTCCAATATCCACAATATCAAGAAGTTTCGCAACACCAAGGTGTACCTCAAGTGCAATATCAAAATATACCTCAAACACAGTATCAAGGAATTTCACAAAATCAAGAGCAAAAAAATTGAGAAAAGCCACAGAGGAAAGATTACCAATCAGGAAGGAAATTCACCCCTTTGGGAGAAACTTTAGAGGTAATCATGCATGAACTAGTACAACAGGAACTTATCAAGATCAACGATAGTCCAATTTATGGTGAACCAAACTTTAAACTCCCTTGGTATAACAATTACGAACAATGTAAGTTCCACAAAATTAAGGGTCACCCAACAAATAGATGTACTACACTCAAAAATATCATCAAATACCTCATTGATCAAGGAGAAATAACTATTAAAGGACCATCTACCAATGACAATGTGGAAAATTTCTCAACCTCAAAAGTTGAAAACAATGATCAAGAGCTATCTATCACTAATCACATTGACAATGTCTCTACATCATCCAGTGAGCAAGAAGACATACATCAAGAAGTTATTCCCAAGCATGATCAAGATCAATCACCCAAGTCTAGAAATAATCCTATCCAAGACATACTGACATCATCTGGCCTCATGGTAGTACATATTGATGATCAAGAGACTCTTAAGCCAACACTTATACCCAATACAAAAAATTAAGCCAAGAGCCCATATGCCCACAATTTGAGGATATCCAAGGATCTTTTATAGGCAATCCTTTCTTTGAAATTGATCCATGTCAAGAATGTGAACCAAAGCATGTTGAAGATAATACCATACAAAGTCAAGATCAAGAAACCTTACCATCAAAATATTACAATGACTTGGTAGATATCTTCCAAGACATCCAAGGCTTTCCAAAAGAGCACATCCATATGCCAAGCACACATACATCTACCCATGAGATGCTTACTCCTAATGGAAATGTAGATGATCTTCCTCCAAAACAAGAGTCTCATACTCTTGATATCATTACCATGGAACAAGAGTCACCTACTATTCACATCTGTACACATGATCAAGATATAGCAAAATCTATAGATCTATCAGAAAGTGATCAAGAAGAAAAAATGAAATCATAAACATCCTCTAGGCAGGTTGAGGACATCGAGCATGAAAATATGGAGCACAATATCCTAAAATCAGCAAAGATAATGGACAATCCTGAGTAGCAAAGAAGTGGGTATACACTAGTAAAAGAAGCACCAATATAGTTTGAAGGGCCATTAGAATCTGATATTTCACAAGATCAAGTTGACCATATCAATCAAGAAGTTATCCCACATATGGAGGATTCTACCAATGAAAAATCTATCACATTTGAAGACCCACAACAAATCAGAGAAGGATTAGCACCTTGTTTCCAAGGTAAGACATATCCTATTTCTCAACAAATGAATTATCAAGACAAAGGAATAGGCCCACATGAACAAGGTATCCTAGCATCAATGCAGATTATTGGCAATCCTAAGCATCAAAGTCTTGGTTATTCAACAAGTAAGGGATCTAAACATATTAGTGATACCTCTCTAATACTAAGGGAAACTTTATCTAATGCAAGCATCAACACAAAGAGTCCTTATGATGAAATTTCTACCAATACTACAATTAGCCATGTCATGAATCATCATCCATGCATTTTTTCACACTATCATTGGGACCAACAACAAGAGAAAAAGTTATACCCAAGAAAGGAACAAGTCATTGAAGTAAAAGAATCAGCAAAACAAAATGAACAAGCAAGATACAAATGGATACAAAGGAAAAAGAAAGAAAATCATCCCTATCAAACTCCATTAGTCAAAGAAACTATGGAGCAAAATAAAAAGGGAATTTTATCTATCAAAAAATTCCAGCAATGCAAAAGAAAGCTTCAAGAGCAACCTACAAGGTATATCAAGATATTGGTCCCAATTGAATCTCCATATCCACCCATCGTTTCTCATCATCCCAAAATTGGAGAGTCAAAGGTTCCAAATTGTCAACCAATCCATCTAAATATCATATCCCACAACACATTTCGCCATCCAAGATATCCAAATCTCACATTGACCATGTGTTGGAATAAACTCTTTATCATAAGGATTCTAAGGGAACTCTATCACAATGTGCACATCAAGGTAAAGTTAACTCTGGTATCAACAATGAAGATAAGAATTATCAGGGGTTACATTCAAGCGCTCGTATCCTAGAAAAACAACTCCTCCAAGCAGGATATCATTGGCACGTCATGACAACAACAACAACCATATCAACACCAATAGCATCTACATCAACACCACTAGGTAGTTCAACATGAGCAAAAATATTGTCACCATGATGACAACCTGGTAAGCAGGTGTCTTGTGTGACATCAAAAATCAATAAAAAGAAACAAAAAAAAGAAAAATCAAGACAAAAAGTTATCCTCCAATGAAAACCACTATGGTGGCACTTTGGACAAGTACCATGATGAAAACCTAGAAAATAGAATCATGTGTAGAATTGAGCATCTACGTGCACCATTTCAGGTAGAAGCATCTTAGTTGATCCATAATAATAATAAAAAATCCATTTTTTTATCCAAACCCACCTTACCTTGATCTTGACAAATGTTTGGTGTACACTTTACACTTGCTTATGGAAAACATCTTGAAATGGGTCACTATCATTGATCCTATCCTATCTAGCATTATTTGAGCCATGAGGTATTGTCCATAGGGGAATACTCTATCCAAACATGTTATCCTATGATAACCCATTAAATACATTGCTACACACTAGGGGCAAGTACTTGCATCTTGCTTCAAGATAAATCTTGATCTATGTCTTCTAGCTCACATTGTGATCTAGGCATTGTCCAAACAACAAGGTATGCCACATGGTACCCTTCACAATTCCTACAAACAAAAAGGTGTTCCACCAAGCACACTATCAGGGTAGCCTTCAAAATAGTTCATCCCAATAACAAGGTATACCACCAACACACTATCAAGGTAACCTTTGAAACAATTCATTCCAACAACAAGGTGTACCACATGGTACCCTTCCCATTTCATCCCAACAACAAGGTGTACCACTAATGCACTACCAAGGTAACCTTCAAAGATAACATGGATTATTCCTTCACTCAAAAATTCTAAGATATCAATAGATGCTTGAACCCTACAGCTTTAGAAGTTGTCAAAACCAACTTCAGAGTCCAAGAACACCTGCATGCAAAGAGATACCTATCACAGGGAAGAGAATGGAGAAAAAAGCAAGAGAGGGTTTTGAAGCTCTATAATATGAGAGATATATTATCAGAACAATAGAATGAATTATTTACAAAGATCAATCCTTAAAAGGAGATCAAGCAAAACCTAAAAAGTAACCCTAATAGGTAGACATTTAATAATTAATATAATTATTAAATGTCACAATATGCAAACTAAAGCGAAATATTAAGAGAGGAATAAAGGTAACTTAATTAACATAATTAAGTTAAAACCTTTACTCTAACAACAACTAGTTCAAGTAATATTTCATGCAACATATCCTCTAGAAAAACAAAGTGAAATATCAATCCAAGTTTTCAATATCTCCACCCTAGGAAAAAGGGTAAAAATCCAAAAAAAAAAAATAGCAAAAATTCAAAAACATCTAGAAAACTACAAAAGACAAAAACATTTGGAAAATATCGAAAACAAAAACATTGTGGGATTATTCCTTCACTCAAACAGTCTAAGATATCAACAGTTGCTTAAAACCTACAACTAGTTCAAGTAAGCCTTTTTGCAACATATCCTCTAGATACAGAAGTGGAATATCAATCCAGATTATCAATGTTGTCTACCCAAAAATAGTTTATGCTTTGAGTCAAATGATCGAACTACGTAGTCTCTACATGTACAATGTAGGCAAGGCTTATTAGCCCCCAAGACCCTAGGTCAGCCCCCTTAGGTTTCCAACATGTTTTATTTCAACTTAGTCACAAAACACAAAATCCATAAACAGTCAAAAGATACAAAAGCCAAAAACATTCAAAAAATATAAAAGGTCAAAAACATTCAAACCAAGCGAACTACAAGCCTCTGAGTGTACAACATAGGTAAGGCTTATCTTTGATGAGCCCCCGAGGCCCTAGGTTAGTCCCCAAAAAATGTCAAAAATAGCATCATAAAATAGAAAAATTGAAAAGACCCATGTCCACCATCACAATTCAAAATAAAACATCATCCATAATAAATAGATCGTCACACTCACCCTTTGACAAAACAAACAAGCAAACAAAGCAAGCATCAATAGTTGGAACCTTCAAGTAGACAATCATAGAAGAATTTGATCACAAATTGAACTAAAACAAAGCCAAGTATCAAATACATATATTTTTTACAAGACCCAACAACATCCTAAGATATGTCTTAATAGATCCATTCCTATGATAGATAGGATCAACATTGGATAAATAGACCCACCCCAAACAAATAGGGCAAGTGATATAACAACATTGTTTTATCTTTTTGTTGTCTTATTTTTGTGATTTACATTATTGACTCATTCCCAGGATCTCTCAAGGATGTCCATAAGGATTTAGAGAAGAAGGAATGGGGGAAATTGAGTGTCATTTCGATTTGTTGTTTGTGGATAGTCTTGTTATACTACCATGGTGAATACTTGCTTTGTTATATGTACGTAAGTCATCTTTGAAATATTTTGTGTAACAATGACATGTTAGGTTCTTAATACCTCTTATGTTACTAGTCTGACATGCTTTTAAAGCTTCTCACCCATACACTCTAATAGGGTTTCCATATGTTTGGTAAGAGCAAGAATAATCCTTGTTTGTAGAGTCAAAGTCCAAGCAATAGATACAAAGTCATCTTGGTCATTAATACCCTGGTACATTGTATTCATTTTCTATATCAAAATGGATTGTTCAAACTATAAAGTCTCTAAAGCAAAGCAACGCAAAAGCAACTCATCAACTACTAATTAACATCATATTTCTATCTATCATTCATATTTCTTCTAATTAACATCACATTTCTACCTATCATCAAATATTTCTTCTAACATCAACCGTGCATAGCAATATCATTAGTGCCATATCCATCGTGTATCCATAATGTCATCAATACATATCATGATGACAATAAACCAATAAAAACATCATGTATCATGTATGGGGCATACATCCATCATATATCAAAACGATATATTGATCATCCATAATAACATCATATGAAAACAATATATGATTCCTCCATCTATATCAACACCACATAATCATCATATATCATCATCACATAGGAATAAACAAGGATGAATTGAAGAAGGTACATCTCATATATATCATCATCAAAAACAGGAGTACATCATCATCGGTGAAACAAAGTGTGATAGGATAATGCAAAATGATACATATATACGAGGCCTTGACTGGGCCAGTGAATATATATACAAAAATCATGTCTGTAAAATGTCTCTGAACAACAACATAATAAAGATCAATTATACTGCCCAAAAAAAAGGAAAACACTCTATAGACCAGGCTACAAACCACCATCTAGATCTAGTTGTCTAACAGGATAACCACCTGCAATCATTTTAGCTCATGATGTTAGGGTGTCACTTTGAGCATGAAAAATGACACAAAACATGATGAAAAACAAACACATGCCAGGGTTCCAAGAAAAGGCTAAAGTCAAATGCAAGGGTTTTGAGAAAATGCTTAGAAAGCACCAAGCAAAAGTGAGCTTCTTAGGCAAAGGTGAGCTTTTCAAGCAAAGACGGGGAAACAAGGGCACGTAAATAAGTCAAAGGCAAGCTTTCAAGACTTGAAACGGTCAAAAGCGAGCTTTCAGGTTAAATGTTCAAAACAAAAGTGAAAATTTCAGTCAAAGGTGTGGAAATAAGTCAAAGGAGAGGGTTTACAACATGAAAAAGTGAGCAAAATGATGCAAATGCTCAGAAATCATGAAAACTTCGCTATTGATTGGTAATCAGGTGTTTTTCTACCCTATCTTCAAATGACCATATCTTGGTCATACATAAGTATTTTTCAGTGCATTTTTTTTAAATGGGGTAGAATTTCATGACCTTTGCAATGGTGTAGGTGGTATTCAGATTTTCTATAGATAAATTTTCCATTAGGGTCGTGAGATTGACCTCAAACTTGAAATTTTTGGCCAACCTCTTGAGGGAGTAGCACAGAGTCCTACCATCATTCCACGAAACACTGGGGCACAGTGGGGCATAAATTTTTCCAAAAAACTTGATCTTAAAAAAAAATATTTGAAACAAAGCAACTAGTACTTTGTATCAAAGAGGGGGGAAATGTAGACATGTAAAATTGACTTATCACTTATCACAAATTTAGAATGTCTCAAAACAACTCAGAATCAACCCAGAACAACTTAGAACGACTTTGAATCAACTCAGAACAACTCTAAATCAACCTGGAACGACTCTAAATCAACCCAGAATGACTTTGAATCAACCTAGAACAACTTGGAATGACTCTAAATCAGCCTAGAACAACTCAGAATGAATCTGAATCAACCTAGAACAACTCAAAATGACTCTGAATCAACTCGGAACTACTCTAAATCAACCCGGAACAACTCAGAATGACTCTGAATCAACTCAAAATGACTCTGAATTAACTCGAAACATCTTTGAATCAACTTGAAACATCTCAAATCATCTCAAAATAACCCCACGACATCTCACAATGCATCGAATGGCATCAAACAACATCCAAAACTCTATTTCCTCTATTAAATTGAATAATACAACATTATTTAATCAATTCACGTTTTCATCAATCTTGACAAATTAAATAAATATTGTTTATTTAATAAAGTCTTGAAAACCCTAATTCTACTATTAATTGAATAATACAACGTTATTTGATTAATTTGCATTTCATCATTTTCACCAATTAAATAAATTACATTTATTTAATAAAGTCCTAACCTAATCTTATACCTAATCTTATTTCATCCTGATTAGTCAAACAACGCCAATTATTGATTACATCACTGATTCACCTTATTCCTCAAAATTAATTGAATTATTAATTCATAATAATTTAATTATCACACTTCCCTCCAAAATTTGAATAAATAATCAAACTATTCAAATTATTAAAATAAAAATCAAATCAAAATGGAATTAATTAATTTAATTAATTAATTAATATTCCTCACCTACTTTTTGATTGAGAAAATCATGGATTGCTAACTAAGCAATCTATTTTGCTAACAAATCAATCTAATTTTGCTAACTCAACTATCTAATTCCTAACTCAACCCTAATTGATCAATCAATTGCTAACTAAGCAATCAAAATCCTAACTACCCAATCTATTCTTCAATCACCCTAATTGTGCAATCAACTTTGCATAATTTCCTCATGTCTAAATCCTCTCAATTCATTTTTACCGTTGATATGGATATTCTCCAACATGATCTTGACTGTTGATCCAAAATTATTTTTCCTATAAAACAAGCCTTTCTCTTCACAAATAAGAATCAAAATTTCAACTTACCTTATGCAACGAAGTGCTATCGCAATCACCATTGATAGAGCTTCAAGCTTTTTTCAGCCAACCAAGCATTGTTCATCAAGCTTTTGCGCGTAAGCAATGGAGGATTTGCAGTGATACTAACAACCCAACATCATCCAAATAGACTCCAACATGGGATGGTAATCTCTCTTTTGTTTGTTTGAATTTGTTTTGAATATCTTAGGATCTCATTTCATTCAAATAGCTTAGATTGTACATTTCATGAGTGATGAAATAGGATAGATTAAGTGTTTTGAATTAGATTAGTTTCTAATTTCAATCCTACATTTGATCTTGATTTTGCATCATTTTCCTGATGGATTTCTTCCCCCTCACACACCTACATCTCTCAATCACTTTCACTAAGTGTCAAAAATGGTCTTGTTGCTTCTTTGAGAAAGCGGTAAGGTCATCAAGATAGACAACGATCAGTTTATCCTTTAGGTCCCCAAATGCCAAATCCATGGCTCGTTGAAAGGTGACACCGACATTGATGAGGCCGAAGGGAATCCTCTCATAAGTGAACATTCCCCATGGGGAGGTGAACACCATTTTTATTTGATCTTCTTCAGCCACTGCAATTTGATTGTACCTAAAAAAATTGAAAAGTAATGACAACATTTTTTTATCTGATTACTATCTGCAATGTGTGCTCCATGATTGGTAAAGGATAATTATCCTTTAGTAACAATTGGTTGATATTCCTGAAATCTACGTAGATCCAAAACTCTTTGTTCTTCTTGCACACATGAATAATGTTAGACACCTAGGTAGAATGATGGATTGGGAATATGATCTTCGCATCCACCATCTTCTTCACCTCCATGTAGATTGTATCTTGGATACATGGGTTGTAGTGTCTTTGCTTCTACTTGAAGGGTTTGACATCAGACTTGAGGGGAATTATGTGAGACAATTCCTTAGGCATGAAGGATTTCAAATCTTCATAATACCATGTGAAGACATCTTGATACTACTTGAATAGGGAGATGAAGTTGGTTTTTTCCTCTACAGTGCAACATTTTCCCAAGTTGACAAGTTGAGGCATGTCTTTGGTACCAATATTGACTTGATGGTAGTCAGTTGATGTCTTGTTGGTTGAATTCCTTTGATCTTGGACATGTCTCATGTCTATCAAATATATCCTCCAAGGATACTAAACCCTTGGGAATATTGTTTCTCTTTAGTTGTAGGATGCCCAATTATGTTGCTTTGAAATCTTCTATTACAGATTCTCTAAAGGGATAAGCACTACCTTCAAAGAACAAGTCTTTGAATCATCTGCTACATAGAGGAACTCTTCAATGTGATCATCATTATTAAAGACCTTCCAGTTCTCGCAATTGTCAGGGATAGCCGGCCTATACATGATCTCAATGGAGAAGACATTCTGACAGAAGTCAAGATGGGGTATGAAAAGAGTGGTCGATATTGCAAGGGAATCCACTCTACTATTGTGCTCTCATAGAATGAACTTTATGTTGAATGCCTTGAACCAATCAATTGCATTCCACACCCTTAGTCGATAAGACCGAAGGAAATTTTTCTTTAATTGGTAACGATCTCTTATCTATTGCACGATCAGTTTTTCATCATCTTCGGCTTGGAGGAATTTTATACCCATATCCCTTGCATTTTTGAGACCTAATAGAAGCACCTCATATTTTGCAGTGTTGTTTGTATTATCAAACTACAAGTGATAAGCAAATGGGTATAAGTACCTTCGGGAGAAGTGATGACCACTCCTACTCCTGAGCCTATTGTTGAGCAACTTTCGTCAAATTGCATTGTCCACATCTTTGAATTTTCATTTGATGTCCTTGTGGAGTATGCAAACTTTTTCTCTTCTTTTGTCACTTCAAACAACATGGCATATGTGCTAGGATGTCATGTTTTGATACAACACTTGAGCTTTGGGGTCTTGGGACTTCACCATCATGAATTTTGACTTAGCCTCAGGTTCCAACTTGAAGTTGCCTTTCTTTAATGGGATTGTCACGTACGACCAATCTGATTGATCCTCCCCTTCGAGATCCTTGCAGAAGCTTCTACTCAGTAGCATCGCATAACTAATTGGAATGCCAGCTATTAGGATAGTCATCATGATCTTCTCTAGAAACGATGCCAACCTCACTTGAGCACTTTTATTTGACCTACCAATGACACCAACTTTGACTCAAGTGAGTAACACTTGTCATGAGTCTCAATGCATGAGATCCCCAGTGCATTCATGATTTTCAAAGGCATGATGTTGTTCGAAGCTCCTGAGTCTATTATATAGTTGCTAAGTTTTAACCCTCCCATACATAGAGATATGTAGAAAGGCTTTGGCTTTTCTTCTGCTAGTATGAAATACTTTAGCAACGTGGGTTGGATTACAACCTACTTCTTTACTACCTTGAGAATCTGATCTAGATGATCTAGATGGTCCTGAAGATACTCCAACTGTGATATGTGTACATTCATCTTCATCATGGAGGTCACGATGTCAAAATTTTCTAAAGATGGATCTTAAGCATTTCACGTGGTGTTATCATGTAAAGATTTGGGATTGGAAGTGGAAGGCACTTCTTTTCCCTTTTCATTTGACTTATTTCTTTCTTCTTCTTCTTTCTCTACTTTGAAGTGCTAGGAACATGTGAACAAAAGCATTGAAATATTCTCGTGGTTGATAGTGAGAGAATACTAATGGTAATCTTTTTCTTCTTAATTTATGAGTTCATTGTTGAAGTATCTTGTTGCGGAGTCATCATCGAAGTTGTTCGTTTGTAGTGAGACAACGTTCCCATTTGATGAAGGTATGGAACTCGAGTTTGGTGTAACTTCGGTATATCCCATGATTTGGTTCATTCATTGATTCTTATGGCATGAAAATCTAGTGTGCTTGTCTATTTCATGGAAACAACAAACACATTTGATTTCTCAACCTCTACTTATCTCTGTGGAGGTCCTAGAAATTTGGGCTTGTAGTCATTGAATGGCTGGAAATTGTTCCTCTTTGGTTGGTAAGGTTGTTGACGTTGGTACTATTGTTGTTGATATGGTGGTGGTGCGGGAAGTGCTTGCTACCCTTAAGGGGGTGACTATCTTTTGAGGATAGTCACCTCATTGGCTACCTTTTATAGCATTGGACCTATTGGGGCTTGGACCAGCGGTCTAATAGCATCATCCTTCATCTTCCCAGATATGATCATATTATCCTCGAGCTCAATAGCCTTTTCTTGTGCAACTAGTAGCTTCACTTCGTGGCCTCCTTTCAAGAAAAATGTTATCTCCAAGGGGAGGGAATTGATGAAGCTGCTCATCAAGATCTCATCTGATGGATTGAGTGTATGAGAAATACATGTAACAAGGTGATTAAACCTTGCTATGAACTCTCTCATTGGTTTGGTTGGTTCCATCTTCGAGGTTGATAAGTGGGAAAATAGTTGATGGTTGTCCAAGTGGGCTTGAACCTTACCAAGAACTCCTCACTCATGACCACCCATCTTGTGATGATGATTGGTTTCAAATGATTGAACTAGTCTGTAACATTTTCCTCAGGAGTCTCAACAAAGAGATGTATGAAAATTTCTTCGTGTGGCACATGTACAACGGAGCAAGCAACTGTGAATGCTAATATATGCTTGTCAAGGTGACAAGCTCCATTGTCGTGAAATCTCAAGAAGTGCTTCCTCAAAACTTTGAGTAGGTCATGATGTCCTTGTAAGGCCAATGGACCTATGTTATTTCCCCAAGCAAATTGGGTTGGAAGTCTCAAATTTCTGACATTACGACCATTGTCATTGTTGTTATTGTCATTGGCACCCATTGCTTCTAGTTGAGCTAGAGGTTCTTCTTGTCATTCTTCTTGAAAATTCTCAAGAACCTCTTGGAAGATTGGTTATGTGTTGAATGCTTCTTCAATGCC
Organism: Sequoia sempervirens; assembly: GCA_007258455.2. Lineage (NCBI taxonomy): Eukaryota > Viridiplantae > Streptophyta > Pinopsida > Cupressales > Cupressaceae > Sequoia > Sequoia sempervirens. Next base: position 10,509,747 of record VDFB02000010.1, on the reverse strand, counting down.
TTTTGCTTGAAAGAGAGGGTTTGTCCTCCTCCTTGTTTACACTTGGTAATCTAGGATGTTTACTTCCATGCAGGAGGTGGTAATACTGGCCTTCGGTTGCAAGATTAACCTTCTCTACTTCTTCATCCAGAGTAGTAGCCATGTTCCTCCATTGAGCAAGTGATGTATTGTTCTCGAAGATGAAGATGCATAGGTTACTGATAATGTCTAATTGCTTTGCTTGAGTAAATGTGATATTTGGTTGGAGAATCATCGGAGCAAGACCTAGCTATTCGACTAGAGCAGTAGGATGCCAAATAGTCATTCTCATGACATAAAAGCATTAGCTTTTCTTTGAAGTTTTATGCCTCGTTACCCCACGATGGGTGCCAAAAAAAATTCGGCCTTTCAATTAGCACCTTTGGACTGCTTATTGGAAATAGACAACTACACACAAAATTAACTACTCTTCAAATTAGGAGGGGATGCTCCCTCTTTTTCCAATGGTTGCGTAAAAGTAAAATAGACTAAGTCCCTATCTTTTTTACTTAGTGGCAGGGCACAAGGGTGCATAAACACAATGTGCTGCAACTAAGGTTTTCTCTGGATTTTGTAGATTTTAACTACAACTAGGGTAACTTTTAATCTATTTTATTTCCTTTAGAAAAATAGAGAAAAAGGATATAGGAGTGGGAATGGAATGGTTCAATCACTTCGACGAAATGTCTCTCAGAATGCATTTGAAGGCTCTTAACTTCCAAATTTAAGCTGAAATAGAACTCATGCAAGTAATCATCAAATAGTAGGCTAGATCTCAGGATTCCCAAGGAGGCACAATGTCCTTTCCGAGGTGTAGGCTGAAAGGTAGACTACTAGAAAACACATATGACAATAATACTACTCTCTAAATTCCCAAGGAGGCAAAATTCCCTTCCCGAGGTGTAGATTGAAAGAAAGATTATTAAGAACAACAAACAATGATAGATCTTGAGACTTTTGGATCAAAGGCCCATGGCTCTCCTAATTTACTATCCCAACTTTGATCAAAGATTACACTTTGGGACAAAAACTTGTGTCAAAGAGACAATCACACAAGAAGTGATCGACCAATAAAGCATGAACATAGATTGAACACACCTGTCTGAATAGAAAGAATACAAGTTGTACTTAGCATTTAACTATAACAAATAAAATTCAAGAACATATACTAAGCAAGCAAAGTCAAAGGCTTGTGAGCTCAACGTTTTTTTATCGTGAAGTAAAGCTACAAAATAATGATCAAAGGCTCTTATTTATAGAAGCTCAAAGGAGTAGGAAACCCTAAAATATCCTTGAGTTAACAATGAGTTCTTTCCAATCTGCATGATTTATTCCTATGTATAAAAGAAAGTAACCTAACAATTAACTAGAAAGTCTACTTCAATTAACTAATTCTAAACTAAAAGAGAACTCCACTATACAAAGTGCCTCCATAATAGACATCCACAATTAGTGGGATTAGACATGTGTGATTAGTGGGACAGTGAGTTAACTTGGAAAGAGGCATCAAGTTAACTATTGTTGCCATAAATGCTATTTTGGAGGGGTAAGATGCCCTAACTAAGTGTTCACACCTCATCACCTCGAGTCAACAATTCCTCTAACCAATCATTGAATTCCTTTGCCTCTGGACAATTAATCCTTTGTAGGATCATGACGTGTCACCACATGTCTTTCCCACTCACAATCTACTTTTGGTATTCAATTTTCTTTGCAGTTGCATCATCCATCCTTGTTGACATGACTGCAATCTTACTCAAATCACAACCAATAGGGTCACCGCAAAAACTACCATGGATGAGATCCTGAAACTGTGTTTTTACCTCAACTAGCTCAATGTATGGACCTCCTACATGTTGGTAAAGGAAAGGATGGATGTTACCAACGTTCTCACGAACTTGATGAAACCTACCACAATATATTGGTACTCAATCAATTCCACAGAGTTGTTATCATAGGATTTCACTTTGTATGCAAGTTGTTCTTTCCAAGTGAAAAAGATGTTGCTTGTTCTCCTCTATATTAAGTGATTCATACATCATCTATAAGTTTGAGATAGTGATCTCATCCCTAGGCCTCTTCTCTATAGTATCTTGCTCTAATTGTTGAATCTCTACACGAAGGTTATGGGATCTGTACCTTAGCTGGTACAACTCTGTAAGTATACATCGGCCCCTAATGACAAATTATTCCACTTGATTTCTCAAGTGTTTTCCATATACGATCAGTTGACTTAGCTAATTTTTATTCGTGTAGAGGTCTAGCATATCTCGAGGAAAGGCAGATATGTTTGATGTACCATCCATCAAGTTGGATATATATAGTCACAATTGCTATTTTTGAGCCTTTAGGGTTGCTTTTTCTTTATCATCCTTCACCATTTTTTTTGACACTCACTAATGAAACTTCAAGGAGATCTGCCTCAACCTAACAAGTGGTCTCACCAAGGTTGACCTTCAACAAGGTGAATTCATCAACCTCTACCTCATTTGCATTCTTTTCATCAGGTGGTGCAATTATCTCTATGAGAATCTCATTATCAACATTCTTTCCCACATGGACCTGCTTCTTCAACTTCTTCTCTGGCATGTATTGAGGGACATGGTCAAATTTTGTGAAGTCCATTTGGTAGGATGGCTTCTCTCTCTTCCTTCATAGGAGATTCTCAAGCCAAGATGAATCTTGACTAACCCCACTAGAAGGATGAATGTTAGACCCACAAACACCTGATGAGTGGGATAGTGTTGCAATGTCATGTGGTAGCGAATACAAGTCAATATAGAATAATGGCTATTGTGGTGGTGGTGAAATGGGAGGCTCTGCTTCCATCTCTGCTCATGTATCACCTATAATTGTCTCCATCACTAGCTCTGTCCCAGTTGGATTTGTCTTTATTACTGGCTCAGATGTGTTTGTGGCTATATCCACATGTTCCTCTTGTTGATTTATATCGGAGATTGGTATTATTCCTCTTGTGTGTCATGAAATTCTAGCTCCTCTTGGAGGTTTACTCCATTTCTTTTGTTTGGGGCTTAGCTCTCGACGTGGAAGGTAGTAAAGTATGAACTAGTGGTGGTGCAGGAGCACCCCTGATACAATTTTAAGTTATATTGTGAAAACTTAGATTTTTTATTTTTTTTAGCTTTATTGATGTAAATAAGGTCATTTGAGACCATCCTAAGTGGTTTAGGACCATTTTTGGTCATTTGGTGAAATCTAGGCAAATATTGTAAAAGTTGCTCAAAAAAGTTATCAAGCAACATGTCAAAAAGTTTCATTAAGGTGTTTTATCAACAAACTAATCAAAAGTTTGTTGAAAATAGTTTTTTTTGGTTGGAAATGTATAAGGACACCCTCCAATACTCGAATTTTGGGTTGGAGACATTGTTTTTGAAGTTTAGTGAATGAAAACCTCAATTTTGTGTGCATTTTCTTATTCTTACATTGTTTTCAAGTTGAAGTTGTGCATTGTATGGCCTAGTATTGTATCATATCAAGGATTATATTATATGTATGGAAATATATTTCTTTCTAGTTTACAATTATTTTTGTCTCATTGAATTTCATTGAGTTGTGTGGGAGTTACGATCATTTTGGTGAGACTGCCCTATTCTAACAATATTGTGCATAAATTATAGTCTATAAATGTGATGGTACGGATTGTACCTTCTATATTTTGATCTAAAAAAATTTGTATATTTTTTCCATTTGAATCTAATTTCATTTGCTTCAAGTCTCATCAAATTTCATTAATATTTGAATAAGTTATGACCATTTTTGTGAGGGAAGGTCTAAACCTTACCTAGGGTTTGCAGTTTTGGGAAAAATGCAATAAGTTTCTTTTCCTCTGTTGGATCTTCATAAAAATTGGACGAAAAGTATGTAATTATGTTATCTTCAATCTCACTAAAGCGACTAGATTCATTATTTTTTTTGTGAAAGTTATTAATGACAGTTCGTTGCATTAAACTGTAGGCTGCCATGGCAATGTTTCCAATGTGATCTAGAATGCACTTAATCATTGTTTGAGATGAATCAATTTATGAAAGTTGTCAAATGAATCAAGTTTGTTGCATTTTTTTGTTTTTTGTGATGGATCATTGTTTCACTTGTGTCAATTTGTGCTAAGTTATGGTTGCTCTGCATCAAATTGGTATCAGAGCCCAAAGATTTGGGCAAGGAAGTTTTGGGAGTTTGTGTATTGTCTTTTTGCAAGTTGAAAGAAGAACTTGGATGCCAAAAGACTAGGTAGTGAGGAAAAGGAGAGGAAACCTAGGTGAGGTATCATGAAGAAAATGAGAAGCAAGGTGAAAGAGACTTGCTTGATAAAGAAAAATGGAGATGTTGAAAATATTTGTTTGTGGAGACATGCAGAGTAAGGAGGCACCAAGCAAAGAAAAAGAGAAAAGTGAGATAAAGAAAAAGGATGGGAAGGTGAAGCAAATTGATATTGGGCAAGAGATAGAAGATTTGAGGCAAGGATTGGAATAAATTAATAAAAGAATGAATCTTGAGATGCAATAACTACTTGAGAAAGCAAATGGTTGGCATTTACCAATAAGAAAGAGGATAAAGTGGTCTATCAAGGAGATCATTTAGAGGAGAAGGAAAAAGAGGAAAAGAAAAAGAATGGATGAGTTACAAGATATGTTGAAAGGAAGAGTGCTAGAAGCATCTAAAGAGACAAGTGAATCTTGTGTTTTTGAAACTAAGCCTTTGTGTGAGTATGTGTTTACAGGTGCATCAGATGAAAATGAAGATGGAAAAGGGTATGAAGAAAAAGAAGTGAATGTTGATTGTTATGCACAATATGGTGAAAAAGATGAGGTAATGGTTGCACTTTCTGATTTTATGGATGATGTATGTGCTAACATATTGTGTTTGAATGATGAAGATGAAGACATAGACAATGGTACTGAGGCATATGAACGAGAACTCAAATTTTGGTACCTTGAAGTTGAGAAGATGCTCAGTAAGAGATGGTACAAGAAGAAGAAAAAGGATCCAGGGAAAGTTGTAGAGATGAAGGAAAAGTTGTCAAAGAATTGGAAGACCAGAAAGAGAGAGAAAACCTGCACTCAAGTGGACTTGAGTTTTTCTTCCCCTTGGGAGTATGGTGTAGGAACGCCCTTGATGCAATTTTAAGCTATATTGTGAAACTTTTTTTTTTTTTTCTTTTGGCTTTATTGATGTAAATAAGGTCATTCGAGACCATCCTAAGTGGTTTGGGATCATTTTTGGTCATTTGGTGAAATTTAGGCAAATATTGTAAAAGTTGCTCAAAAAAGTTGTCAAGCGACTTGTAAGTGTCATTAAGGTGTTTTGTCAACAAACTAATCAAAAGGTGGTTAAAAATAGTTGGTTTTGGTTTTAAATGTATAAGGATACCATCCAAAACTCGAATTGGGGGTTGGAGACATTTTTTTTTAAGTTTGGTGAATGGAAACCTCAATTTTGTGTGCATTTTTTGATTCTTACATTGTTTTCAGGCTGAAGTTGTGCATTGTATGGCCTGGTATGGCTTTGTATCAAGGATCATAATATATGGATGGAAATATATTTTTTTATAGTTTACAATTATTTTTGTCTCATTGAATTCCATTGAGTTTTGTGGGAGTTATGATCATTTTGGTGAGAATGCCCTATCCTAACAAGATTGTAAAGAAATTGTAGTCTGAAAAATGTGATGGTATGGATTGTACAGTCCATATTTTGATCTAAAACCAATTTTGTTTGTTTCCATGTGAATATAATTTCATTTTATTCAAGTCTCGTCAAATTTCACTAAGATTTGAATAAGTTATGACCATTTTTGTGAGGGCAGGTTTGAACCCTACCTAGGGTTTGTAGTTTTGGGAAAAATGCAATAACTTTCTTTTCCACCGTTGGATCTTCATAAAAATTGGAGGAAAAGTCTATAATTATGTTATCTTTGATCTCACCAAAGAGATTGGATTCATTATTTATTTTTTGAAATTTATTAATGATAGTTTGTTGCATTAAATTGTAGGTTGTCATGGCAATGTTTCCAATGTGATCTAGAATGCACTTAATCATTGTTTGAGATGAATCAATTTATGAAAGTTGTCAAGTGAATCAAGTTTGTTGTATTTTTGTAATTGTTGGTGATGGATCATTGTTTCACTTGTGTCAATTTGTGCTAAGTGTTGGTTGTTCTGTATTAGGTGGTCGCTCTGTGTCGGGAGTAACTACCTTCCTTGTCCTTTTACTATCCAAGTAGAGCTAGTTGTTTTTGAAAATTTGCTTGTTCTTTCCTCAATAGACATAATTTCCCTGGCATACCAATCCATAGATTGAAGTTGTTTCATGTCAAATTTATCTACAAAGAATGAGGGAAGAATGATTTCCCCATTGTCGAATAAGCCTTCCACGACATCTGGCATGAAATCATCAATTTGCGGAATTCTAAAATGACTATAGTTGTGTCTTCTCACTTCGAACTTGTCTTCATATTTGACTCAATAGTCCTCCATAGAAGACTTGTGTGAAGAGTATTGACCAATTAGTTTTGCATAGCGGCCCTTAGGATCATACGACCATCTTTCGATGAGATACTTAAGATTAAGTCTCACCATCTCCTGGCCCATGGCCTTGGCATCAACCATTGTCCTACACCTGTAAAGTACCATCTAGAAAGGAAAGTTTGCATCCATCTTCAATTTGAGACGCATATGAGAATGTACCTCGTGTAAACTTTCATAAGAACTCTGTCAAGATCACCCTATCAAAAGGATAGTGGGGTAACATGGTAGGATGATCCTTGTACCCATACACGCGTATGTAGGTGAAGGTGGGGAATTGTATGAGCCAATCCACCCAATCTACCATTGCCTCCTTGGTTGCTGGTGATATGCATATATGCAACTCATGATCAAGTTATATCATGAGGGGCATTAGGAAGAGATCATTTACTCGCTTGAAGTGTTTTTATGCTTGTGTGAACTCAAGTTGCGAGAAATACTCGTGAACCTTTTGCATGCCTAAAGTTCCCACATTGTTCAATGCTCTAAACTGGCCTTGGAAGGCAATCAAATATATGAGATATGAGCACATGTGGAATTTTTGAGCCTCTAAGAAAGTGGTCATTGGTTTGTGGAGCATATCACTGATCAGGGTGGGCCAATCATAATGTTCTTTATCACTCACAATTTTAGTTATGACATAGTACATCCATGATTGGAATTTATTTGTCTCTTCTTGACCAATAATATGGTTCAGTAGAGTAATCATTACTACATATTCATCTTTGAATTCTCCACGTCCTATGTTCTTCAGCAAGTTGGATCTTTTCTTTTTAATCCATTTTTCTTTCATCCTCTTTTAACACTTCTCTTTTGATGCATTGAATGCAATTTTTCACTCTCTCATAGATATGATCAAGTTTGTCGTGCATGGTGGAATGGAAAACCACCTTTTGATATCCCTAGGCTTGAGGCTACATATCACTCATCCATCCATTGATTAAATCTATTGTGTGATACGGTTGTAATGCTTAATACAAGCTATTACAAATTCCATGCTCTGTGTTGTGATTGGGATTGATGTTGCCTCAAGCTATCTAGATTGCTCAATGTTTTGTAATGTGCATTGGTCTATGCCTTCCAATTTTTATGAGTCGACCTCTGGGTGTGCTTGATGCAGATTGGTGTCTATAATTTTTAGGAAGTCATGAACTAAGACCGTTTTGATCTTGCATTCAACCTGGGAGAATTGCATTCTGAAAAATTTCAAGATTGACTATGCACACGATACTATTCAGACAACTTTTTATGCAATTGCTAAAAATAGCTTTGTCGAGAAGCGCTCTTGTGAAATTTTCTGAGATGTGGGTTTTCTTGGGAATAATTTTCTAAATGGACCCATAATGTCAGAAATCCCAAAAAGTCACTTTTCCTTCTACATGCAAGGATTTCTCGGGACAGAAGCTTCAAAAGCAGCAAAAGCAGCGAAGCACTATTTTTTCTGAAAAAATCTAACATATGGGTATTGTAGGCAATTCAAAGCTAAACAAACCTAGTTTGTCTATTTTTCAAAATTGTGACCTTTTTCAGAAACCCTAAAAAATAGGGGCAACAGGGTTACTTTTTCTAGAAAAATCTAACATAGGTTTTATTGAAAAAGCTATGTTGATCATACCCATAAAGTTAGATCTATGAATAATTGTTGTTTTCTTGGACATGCAAGAAGATCTAGGACAAGAATAGAGAAAACGACAAGAAGAAGTTTGGAAGTTATAAACTGCCTCTCTAGATCTTCAAGAAATCACACCTGAAGATGCAACCTCTAATAAATTATTCTTTTGTACAACTTTATTCCTGACAATATGAAGAATTATAAAAATTCCTCTGTCAGATCTTCAAAAGACGTTTAGAGAGAAATATATGGTCTTGAGCTTCAACCTGCAAAGAAATATGTTGAATTATGACACCTAGACTTCATTAATAGTGTTTGATGTTGAATCAATCAAGTTTAGGCACCAACTCTTGATTGAGGGGTCAAAATGCTTGATCTGGAGTTCACAGAGATGATTTCCACCCATTTGGAGATGTTTTAGACATGAAAAGGATTTCAAAATAGACAACTTCAATCAACTAAGCCTAATTTTGACTTTAGGCGTCCAAGTTGAGGAGTTGAACATTTTTCATTCTTTTTTGTGATAAAGTGCCTCCATTCGATCCCTGATTCTAGTTGCTCGGTTGATCATGAAGTGTTGTTGATAGATCCATTGTTGAGATGAAACAACTCTAAAGAAGTGTGCTTGGGAGCTGTAGAGCTCAAAAAATGAGTTTGATGCCTCAAATTCTTAGGCGCCTTTTCCCAAGAAGGTGCATTTTCCACTAGACTTAGTCAATTTCTTGAGTGTTCTTCAATTCCTCCAGTTTGACCCTTAGTGCTTTGATCTAATATTACCGATGACTGATGAGTCTGGTGATCATGTTGAAACATGAGATGGATAACCAGTTCAATCCTGAAAAGGATGACTAGCTTCATAAGTTGTGAAAGTTTATTTAAGGGTCTCAAAAGTATGGCCACCCCTAGCCTGCAGGGGTGCCTTTGACCTTTTGTGTTGTCATTTTTATTTTGCAACCTTTCACAAACAACCTTAGTTTGATCTTCATCATTAGATGTTAATTTATCTATTGAATTCACTAATAGTTTCATTGCTGAAATTGATCAAGATGAAGAAGGACTTCTTGGAGGTCACTGAGCTTGCAGACTACATCTAATTTCCCAAAAAGTTGGGCACCTATTTCTAGGAGGGTACAATTTCCTTAACACTTAGCCAATTCTTCATGTCTTTCATTTTTCCTTTGCTTCTAGCGTTTTACACTTGGTCTCTGTTTGTGAGTGCTTGACAAGTCCTGTGTGCTTGGAACTAGATTGATCGTGAAGCTAAAAGGATGCTGAGTAGATGCCTTGGAGAAAGCAGTTGTTGAAAAGTTCAACAGGTGACTCAAAATGAAGGGTTCCCTTGGCCAATAGGGGTGCTTTTTCCTTGATATGCATTGATTTACCCTTTGTTTTATATGCTCAAATGATCAACAGTTGTCATCATTTGATGTGTCTTGTAGAATGGTGAATAGGTTCGTTGCAAAGCTGAGTTGATGCTAGGGAGATCACCTGAAGGCAAGCTTTCTCAAAAATTGACATCTAGATCATCTTGTTCATGGGAACCCCTGAGCTAAAGGGGCACATTTTCCCATGTTTGATTGCCACTTTTGATGGTATTTTCTTTTAGCATCTCCTAACTTCGCTTACATTTGCCGATGATTGATGAATCAGGTGAATATGCTTGATGATGCATTAGAAAGCCAACAGAAACACAAAGGAGATTACTACCTTGATAAAACCTGATGACTGCCTTTGATCCTTTGAATTCATGGGTGCCCCTGGCTAGCAGGGGTGCTTTTGCTTGTAGTTTCATCATTTCTTTGAAAAATCACATCTCTTTGTGCTTCGTGTTCACCATTGTAGATTGACTGACTTGATTGTCATTGTTGACGACGTGAACGCGTCCACCATAGAATTTTTTTTCACCATGCTGTGTGTACAGGTGTCTAAAAAATGGCGAAGGCATTGATTGTGTAGCCTCTTTCTGGTAGCAAGGCGTGCATTCTCCAGAATTAGAATATTTTTAGCATTTTTCACTTTTGAAAATCCCCTCCCTCGCAGAGCATCTTTCGCCATGGATTATTCCTTGAAGCTTTTGAGGCTTAGATTTCACCACCTAGTATTGGCCATTCCACCATTAATGGTTGTGGAGGTCCTATCTTTCTTCCTAAAAAATGAAAATAGACCCAACAGAGTAAACAAACTTTTGGGTGATTTTGACTTGACCGGTTTGATTGTGAAGTCAATTTATCCTATCAAAATCATTTTCAACTAATTCTGCAAAGGTCCCATTTTCAGGGGTTTTCCTAAAATAGGGGTACGAAACCCTAATTTTAAAATTTTCAAAAATTTGCAAGTATCTTCCTTGATGTAAACCCACAAAATATTATGTTTTGTTTGACCTGAAATAGATTTTTGACAACAATTTTACATGATTTAGCTCATTTTAAGCAAAATGCGTTATTGAAGCAAAAATTTATTATGGGTACAACAAAATTGAAGCAGAAAGAGCAAAAGAGGAAGAGACAACAAAATATGCCGAAGCAGGATTTGTTGACTCCCCTTCCTTATTCTGTAAGTTGGCCTGCTTAGCGGTCAGAGCCTTCCTCCAATGATTGTGCTCTCACACAAGGTGGTTTCTACGGCTCTGGGAGCTAGAGGCTGCAGCCTAAGAAGGGACGAAATACTCCTGTTTATCCATGAAAGTATCCATCATAGTTTTTTCTGGATGATGGAGTGGCTTATGGATGAGGACAAGAGGAAGAGATGGAGGAGATGATTCAATAGTAGAGGGGGGAGCAGGCTCGAGCACCTCGACGATTGGCCTCTTCTCATTCACCACCTTAGAGATAGGAACAATAGGAGGTTGCGGAGGTTGAGATGCAAAAGATGCTCCACGGGTACCCTTCGGTTTACCATATAGAACGGGCCGAGGCACTGTGGGTAAGATTGGAAGTTGAAATGCTTAACACTTGGTCTTTCACCAAGCGGGCACCATCGGACTCCCTAACAAATGCATAGGAGTGGAAGTCGATGGTGCCACAACAGGGCAGGAGGAAGCAACATGTGGAATAGTAGAGGTAGAAGAAGAAGGTCCCTGAGCACGGGTAGGCTTCCCCTTTCGTGTGGAAGAGGCAGCCTACTGCTGCGCTATAGGGTGAGTCATTTTTGGTTGCATCTTGCCCCTAATCTTATAGTTAATGTAATTTCGATAAATTAGGTCCATTCTGGGAGGGGGCAAGCCAATAGGGGAAAGCCAAAATTGATCAAGTGAGTAGCCCCCAAGAACAATCATTAGTTTGTAATTGGTGTTGTGGACTACATGCACAAAACCCTCATGGGAAAATTTCAAGCACTTATGAATTACCGAGGGAACTACATTAATGGAAACTAGTCATGGAATGCCCATTTTCACTCTAAACAATTTGGACCTCGAGATGCATCAAAGAGTGCATTCATAGTCTTGGTCCCAACCAGAACTAACAAGGTGTTACAATCGATGGGAGGGAAAAAAAGCTTGTCGTGTGTATGTATAGTGCTTCTAGACTTATCATATCCATCCTTATGTTAAAAGTTGATCAACATGATCTTTGTGATGACATTCACTCAAAATGTATGGTCGACAAGAACACTAGTTAGGGTATTCTCATTGATACATGCGGGGATGTACAAGGAAGATGGTTCTCTATTAGCATTCATCAGCAAATCCTACGAGGTAAATGTTATAGAGGGAGATTTGCTAATAGGTTGCGTAGATGGGATGGATGGATGTATGAAGGAATCCATCTTTACGTACACTAGATAGAACTTTTGTATGATCCCCTAAGGGTTTCACAATTAGATGGTGTCCCACTCAAAGTTTCACTTTGTAATGCTTCTAGCAATCCCCCCAGCTATGCCACTAGGGGTCATAGGTTGGGTTGCAAGGCTAGGTGCCCTACAACACTCACACCCACAACACTCCTAGAATACGAGGGAAGGGTATTTTATTACTAACAAACCAAACAAAACCAAAAAGGTTTACGTTGGGTTCACCAAAATGTAGAGGAGGGGGACCGAGTGCTTAGGACCCTAGATCACTAAAGGGTCTAGAACGATCAACCACCCTGATCTACCTCACGCTAAGGATTGTTTAAGGAAAGTTTAATGTTGTGAAAGGGTAAAAAGGAAGGGAGATTGATCTACCACTATCCTTCTGCAAACTCGAGAGGTTTAGGGAACCAAATGAGCTAGTTCCCGAGTCAAAATTGGAATCTAGACAAGTCTCTGCCAGAAGACCCCAATGTGGAAGATGGACGATAGCGTGGCACATTGGTGTCTTGGTTGGGTGTTGGTGTCTATACAGGTAGAGAGTACAAATCACAGTTAAAACTTAGTAGGGAACTAACTACAATCTAGCAAATAGAGTTTATATGATGACATAAAACATAAAGGAGATGAACTATTGAGAAAACAAGAGGAATACTTTAACTTAGAAAGAGAAGTTGACAAGAGTGAAAAAGTGATAGAAATACAACTTACAAATGGTCCAACCTCCCGCAAGCTCCGCACAAACACAAAACCTACACACAGGAGAATGAGGAAAAATGTTGGGGTTGTTTCAGATCTTGTCGTAGTCAAACCCTCGTTTCGGTGTTCCCACCTCCACAGACAACCAAAATAGCCATGAGATAGAAAATGCAATAAAGAAAGTAATGGAAGAAAGTGCTACCAAGTAGTAGTAACAACACTATTCTACGAAATAAAATGACAATGTTATGTAAAGTGGAAATCACATCCCAAACAAGGTTCCCTTGAGCACGTGAAGGGAGATGTGAGCTCGCAAGCTTGAAGGTGCAATCACTATTGCAGTTAAATGAGAGTAAAATCTAGTAGAGTAACACCTTAGAGCTTCAATAATGGTGGAGAGTGTTGTGAAAATGCTCAAGAAGTGTGTAGAAACGTGAAGTGAGAGTGAATAAGCTTGAAGAAGTGTGTAGAGATGTGTGGAAGTTTGAATTGAATGAAGAATGAATTGTTTTAAAGTGAATAGCAGCCCAAAAGAGTTGTTCGAGGTCAGTCAAGGGCATAGGGGCATTAATCTTCATCGCTAATGGAGAAGTGTAATGCCTCTGCAAATTATAGAGGTAGGAATATTGTTAGGGCGAAAGTGTGCCACATAGACATCCGCACACTACACTAGCATCCTCGAAAAAAATTCCTCCTTTGACACTACAAACAGTTGCCAAGTTGGTGGGAATTAGATGGATGAAGAGAAATAGCATCATCGGGTTTAATTTTTCTAAGGTGAGGGGATGCAAACAAGGAATTTGCGAGGGGTGAAAATTAACTCCATTATAAATACACATGCATAATTTAATATTGTAGCTTAGTTTCATCGTGTTTTCAACATTTGGTATTAGAGCTAACTTTTCTATTTAGAACGAGACAACTTTCTCTTAAGTGTTGGAGGCTTCTTCACTATAATGGGAGCTTTTATTTTTGTGATTTATTGCAGATTTTTGAAGAATATTGTATACCATGGCTTCTACCTCTCTCCAGGATATTGATAAGTTCAATGGAATAGGCTACAGGATGTGGAAATTAAGGATGATCTCCTAAAAGAGAGAAATCAATGGTTGTTGGTTTCACAAGAAAGTAAACCAATTGCAATGAGTGATGAAGATTGGAAAGGGTTAGACAAGAAGGAACAAGGAACCATTCAGCTGTGTCTTATGAATTCCATCCTTTTGAATGTCTCCATCGAGGACACCACATATAATTTGTGGAAAAGGATAGGTGATATTTATCAAACTAAGAGTTTTTCTAACAAGTTATATCTCAAAAGAAGATTGTATTTGTTAAAAATGAAAGATGTTGAATCTATAGCAAATAATTTAAATGTTTTTAATCTGATTATAAGTCAATTTACATCTGTAGATGTTAAAATTGAAGATAAACATAAATGTGTCTTGTTTCTTTGTTCTTTGCTCAAATCTTAATAAAATTTAATTATTGTCATAAGTAGTGGTAATGCAGATCCAAATATGGACTCCATGATCTCCATGCTTCTTTCAAAGGAGATGAGAAGAAAATCCATGAATTTTAGCTTCCAAGATGCCTTGCATGTGTGAGGTAGGTCCAAAGAGAAAGGTCTTAAAGGGGATAATAAGACAGATAAGTCTAAAGGACACTCTAAAACCCTCAGAAAGAGTAGAGTAAAATGTTGGAATTATGGTAAAAGAGGGCATGTGAAGAAGAAATATACTTGAATAAGAAAAAGAATATTGATTCCTCCACGGAAAAGTCCTTCAATGATGATTTTTATGCTTCATTTATTTAAGCTAACACTATTAGTGATAATGCTTGGCTTATTGATTCAGGTTGCTCCTACCATATGTCTCCTCACAAAGAGTGGTTTACTAATTACAAATAATATGATGGAGGAGAATTTTTCCTTGGTGACAACAACACAAAGAGGATTGTTGGTAAGGGAAAGGTATAGTTGTGTTTCATCTATGGGAGGATTAAAACTCTTGATAATGTTTTTCATCTTTCAAGACTTGCAAGAAATTTACTTTTTGTGTTTTCAAGATAAATGATTCTAGAATGCATGTGACATTCGATAATTTTTGTTATAGGTCAGTAAGAGGGAGTTTGGTGATAGTTAAAGGATCTCAGATAGGGACTTTGTTTAGTAAATTTCCCAATGTAACTAACACTAAAAAATACATTTATGTTGTGGCATCATAGATTGGGTCACATAGGTGGAAAAGGAATTAAGACTATTTTGAACAAAAAGTTGGTTGATGGTATTTCTGATTATAATGTTGGTAAAAATGATTTTTGTGAACCTTGTGTATTTGGTAAGAAAAATAGATCATCATTTTCTATTGGAACTAATGAGGAAAAGAGATTATTAAATACCATTAATTCAGATGTATGTGGGCCGGTGTATGTTGAAT
Source organism: Sequoia sempervirens (assembly GCA_007258455.2). Taxonomy (NCBI): domain Eukaryota; kingdom Viridiplantae; phylum Streptophyta; class Pinopsida; order Cupressales; family Cupressaceae; genus Sequoia; species Sequoia sempervirens. The sequence continues at coordinate 10,494,652 of VDFB02000010.1, read as the reverse complement.
CTTTGGGTAAATCTCAATATTATGTCTCTTTCATTGATGATGTCTCAAGATACACTTGAATTTATTTATGGATTCTAAATTTAAAATTTTCACTAAGTTTAAGGAATTTAATGCCTTAGTTGAAAAGTAAGAAAATTATAAGATAAAAGTGTTGAGGTCTGACAATGGAGGTGAATATTGTTCCAAATAATTTGATGAATTTTGTAAGCATGTAGGTATTGTTTGAAAAAAGACTCCTTATACTCCCCAAAAAAGTGGGGTAGGAAAGAATGAACCAAACCATAATGAAAAGAGCTAGGAGTATGTTAAGTAGTGTTGCTTGATAAATGTTTTTGGGAAAAAGTGGTTGGTACTTCTTGTTATTTAATTAATAGATCTCCCTGTTTAGCTCTTGTTGATAAAACTCCTTATGAAGTATGGATAGGTAGAAAGTAATTTTTTTCACACTTAAGGATCTTTGGTTGTGAGGATTTTGTTCATGTTCCTAGAGAGAAGTGGTCTAAATTGGATGCAAAAAAACAAAAATGCATCTTTGTTGGTTATGGTGAGAATGTAAAAAGTTATAAGCTTTGGAATCCCCCAACCCATAAAATAATATTTTCTAAAGATGTGATTTTCAAGGAATTTAGAGTTTACTCAAGAGAAGAACCAATGGAGAAAGATAAGACAAAATTCAAGAAAAATATTGAGAAGCAAGAAGATGCACATACATGGAAGAACAGTTAGATGGATCTGAGGATGCAGAAGAAGAAGAGGGTTCAGATAGTTCAAAGGATGTGCAGGATGAGCGCACAAAAGAAGAATAGGTAGGGACCATTACTCCTACCTTGAGGAGATCCATAAGGCACTAAAATCCAATTGAAAGGTATATCCCATCAAGTTACTATTGTGTATTTTCTTTTTTGAGTACTAATGATGAACCTAGATGATTCAAGGAGGCTCTCTATTCAAAGGAAAGTGTGTCATGGTTGTACACCATGTAAGAGGAGATGATGGCTTTGGATATTTGTGACACCAGGGATCTTGTTATTTTTTCCAAAAGAAGGAAGCCCATTGGATGCAAGTGGGTGTGTAAAAAGAAATTTGGTGCAGACAATTGATTAGAGTGGTACAAGGCCAAATTAGTTGCTAAGGGCTACTCCTAGAGAGAGGGAGTTGATTTTGGTGAAATTTTCTCTCCTATTGCTAAATTAACTTCTATTAGATTCTTATTATCGATTGTTACTGCTTGTGATTTTGAGACAGAGAAAATGGATGTTAAAACTACTTTCTTGTATGGGTATCTTGAGGAGAAAATATATGTGACAAACTGGTGTTTTTCTTGTGAAAGGAAAAGAACAATTGGTTTGTAGGTTGAAGACAACTTTGTATGGTTTGAAACATTCACCCAAGATGTGGTACCAAAAGATTGATACTTTTGTATTGAAAGGTTTTCTTAGGTGTGAAGAGGATCATTGTGTTTATATTAAAGTTATTGATGATCATATTCTAATTAGTCTTATATGTTGATGATATGTTATTCAGGGGTAATAATAAGATGATGATTAGGGAACTCAAGGAACAACTCTCTGGCACATTCGATATGAAGGACTCGATGGCTGCAAAATATATTCTTGGAATGGAAATCAACAAAGATTAGGCTCATGGAAAGCTTTGGTTAAGTTAGAGTAAGTATGTTGATACAATATTATGAAGGTTCAATATGCATGATTGTAAGCCAATTGATATTCCATTTCCAGTTAGTACTAAGTTGAGCTTAGATATGTGTCTTAATTATGATGATGATTTTGAGGATATATCTAAGGTTTCTTATGCTAGTGCCATTGGTAGTTTAATGTATGCAATGGTTCACACTAGACTGGATATAACCCAAGCAATGGGAGTTCTAAGAAGGTTTATGTCTAACCCTACTAAAGAACATTAGAATTTTGTTAAGGTGTTTAAATATTTAAGTGGTAATTCATAGTACTATTTGGTTTGTCATTGTACTGATGATGTGGACAAGTCATTGGACATACATGGGTTTTTTTATACAAATTGGGCAGGTGACTTGGATAGTCAAAGGTCCACTAGTGGTTGTCTTTACTTTGTTAGGAGGTGCAATGAGTTGGATGAGTAAGAGGTAGCACATAGTTGCATTGCACACCACTGAAGCAAAGTATATGACTGCTACACATGCCTCTAAGGAGGTAGTACGGTTATAGAGACTCGGTAATGGCATTGGTTTTGATTGTAGGACAATGAGGATTGGATGTGACAGTCAGAGTGCTATTTTTTTGGCCAAAAATCCTACGTATCATTCATGTACCAAGTATGTTGATGTTTAGTATCACTCTGTGCAAGATATGGTTGAGAATGGTAAGGTCTTGATTGATAAAGTTGACACTTTGGATAATGTTGTAGATTGTCTCACGAAGCTAATGACCACAAATAAGCTTTCTTGGTGCAGGAAGGCCATGGGCCTTGATCACTGGACCTGATTTATTATTTGTATGTCTTGGATGTAATTGAAAAGTATAATGTCAAGTGGGAGAATGTTAGGTTAGGTGACATTAACCTTGCAAACCTATGTCATTTTTATGTCTCTATATTTCTTAGAAAGTTTCCTAGGGGACATGTGAGAAATGTATTTAATTTTGGCATCTTGTAACTGCATTTTCAAAAGGAAAATTAATGTTGGTGTATGTTACACATCACTAGAGGAAAAAATAATCTCTCCTAGGCATGCACATTGGGAATATGAAGAGTCTTGAGTGGGGAGCCAAGTTTGGAGGGAAACAGGTGTCCATTAGTGTGCCACCTAGAAGTTGAACAATCACCAAAGCATCTTGAATGCCATAAGTTGAAAGGGTTATGGGTTAGGCGCCCATGTTGAAGCCTTTTGAACATTAATTAATTTATTATCAAGAATATTGGTTTTCCGAGGAAGGGGTGTGGGTTTTTTTTAAGTGGTTTCAACACCTCTTGTTTTAGTTTACCACTATGGTTTTTCCTCCCACAAGTTCTATAAGTTGGAGCCTTGAGATGGTAGTATAATCTTGTGTTATTTGGAGGTGTATGGAAGCATCTAAACTGTAGGAGAACAAGGAAGTGTATTGTGGTGTATCTCTCTTTTGAAGATAAATAATATACTTTCCCTCTTTTCTCATGTGGATTTTTTTTCCCAAAAGGGTTTCTTCACGTAAATCTACTTTCATATTTGTTTGTTGTTTTTTCTATTGTGATGAATGTATAATCACATACATCAAATTAATTTTGGTAAATATTATTTTCATTTTTGAATACACACACATAAGTTAATATTGCAATTTCAACATTTGTAAAATTAGAGCATTGGAATTCTAGGATTGAGGAGATATAGGTTAGGTAAGGAGTGGATTTCCCCATTCACCATGGTACAAAGGGACCACAAAACAAACATTAATAAAATTTAATCAAGTGATGATTAATGAATTGTTGGGTTAATTAATGAATTAATAAGATTTTCCACACTATGACTTGGAAGCTATTTGAGACTCAATCTTGTTACAAAGGGTTAGTAAGAACTCTAAGAGTTGATGGATTCCATAATTATTGTGATTCCAATGGCTATTGTAATGATAATCCTTGTCTTATTCCTAGGATTTTTTTCCTTCCCATTATTAGATTTGGTATCTTACATGATTTGTGATCATATTATCTTATGAGCACTGATTGGCATGTGTTCATATATTTCCTTATGCTTGATTTGGTGTCAATTGCCACATGTGATATTGTGTACATGATTGGCATGAGTGTTGCCATATATGTTTTGTATGTGTTTGAGCCTTGGTCTTGATCGCAATATAGCCATGATCCTTTTCTTTGTAGCTCAGTGATTTCCTAGAGTGACATAAACATCTATTATACTCAACAATGGTAATATGGTAGGATGGTGAGTAGAACACCATTATTGATCCATTTTAAAGATCTCTCAAGAGTTGGAAGAGTTCCTAGTTCAACATTTTATGTTATGCTTTGTGTTTATTTGAGCACCCTAGAGGTGGCTCATTATTGATGCAATACTATTCATCATATCATTTATGTAGTTGAAGTGCAATCCTTCCATGTTTGAGAAGTAGCCTTTATTTTGTAATTATGTCATGATTTCATTTAATTATTGATTGCAGTCTCTATAAATAGGGCCTATGAGACATTTGTGTTTATTGCATAGTTGTGCTTTGATGTAATTTATGATGTGGTTTATGATTCAATCTAGTTTAAGTTGAAACCCTTTCATAGAAATTAATTATTTTTATTCTTTGGTACTTTTCCACACCTCATCTTGTGAGGTTGTTGGCATGGTTGTATGACAAATCATGATAATTGTGCATTTTTAGATTAAACTATTTAAGGTCGATTGTGGGTGTTTACATGTGAATTTATATTCTATTATCATAATGGATGATTGTTCCATATTTACTTTTGGCATGTGTCAACATTCGTGTTGAACATGTGCAATGTTTTTGTAATTCTTTTAATTATGTTTTGTTATGCAATCATGTCACTTGTGTTAAGGATCAAGTGTCATTGTTCTCCTTGTTCCTTGGGATATGTACCCTATGGAAGGCTCTAGTGTGGCAAGGGTAATGCCCAAGGTCCCTTGACCATTTTCCCAAATTCATTTTGCAACAACTCATAAATTGAGAAAGTTATGCCTCATTGAGTGAAGAAACTATCCCTTGTTGGTTTCCTTATCTTATATTTTTCTTTCTTTGTTTAGACCAAGTGAGAATTGGGTGTTGATTCAAAACTAGGAGTGAACTCAAACATTCTAGGTCCATGAAGAAGTCCCTTCAAACTGTTCATACAATCGAGTCGAGGGCATCATAGTGGACTTTGGACTTCAAACTATGTCAAATTATATGCCCAAGTCTAAGTTCTGTGTTGTGGTCACTTGGAAATTAGGGGAAGCAAGGATGGACATGAGACTCAGTTCTATGTTGTGGTCACTTGGAAAGTAGGGGAAGTTGGGATGGACTTGGATTAGGTCCCAAGTATGTGGAAGGTCCCAAAGTTTTCACAGTGACAAGTGTGAAGTGTTTTGTTGTGTTGGGTCATGGGGACTGGGTTGAAGTAGGTGGCCAAAACCACAAGTTCCAAGCCTCAACACCAATTTGAAACCTATGAGTAAATACTAGAGCTTCACAATGTACCATGAGTCATGGGTCATGGAGGGAACTTAGGTGAAATGAACACCCCTATTTTTTTGTTTTCAATCTCCTGTTATTGTGTTTTTTCTGAGTTTACTTGTGGGTTTGATTGTCTCTTTCCATTTGACATTGAGAATGGATCATGCAATGAAATTCATAATAGAGTGCAACATTACAAATAACAAAATGCTCACAAGAAGAGAGATTTATGCCTTCTAAATATATTTCTTTTACAATATCAAGAGTTTTGATTTTTTACAAGGAAAACAATAGAAAATCACAATTCAATTTCAAAATTGTTTGCAACCTTTTTGACAAGAAGCACAACTCTTACGATGACCACGTCCTTCCCTGGAAAGAGTGAAGACACAATTGTCGTTGAACCTTGAAGAGGCACCCTTCAATAAAGTATCATTTGGCATCAAAACCTCTCCTCAAGTGACCGTCCAACTCAAGGAAACCCCCTAAAGATGTCATTGGTTAGAACAAGTCGACCTGGCCTTAAAAATTGGTTTCTCCACCAAAAAATATAACCTAAAACTCACAAGAATCACCCTTGAGAGAGGTTTCCATTAAGAGAATACCCATGTGCAAACTCATAACCCTTTGAGAGATATGAATGAAAAACCAGATTTAGGTCCTTTTTGAAAAATGCCCAGAAACCAAAATAAATCACTCCAAACCATCATAAGTCCACACCAAAACTAAAAGCATCAATAACACACCAAAAATCCCTAGAAATATTGATAAATATTCATCATTTCTTCTCCAAAATTGATCTCCTAAAGCTCTTATGATCTCAATTGTAAATACAAACCAATATATGATTAAGGTGGATATTTCACCACTGAAACCAACCAATACGATGGAGGGATTTTTTCCTCACAACGCAGCCCAGGCAACCAGAAGAAAATCCGGCAGCATTTCACTAAGTCATCCAAGCAAGAATAATAAAATGAGAGCCAACTTTAAAACATAAAGAATTAGGGTGAATGGACTCCAAACTCCTCTTAATTTCTCTCTAAAATCCAATGCCATCTCCAAAAGAAATATTTTAACATTTTAAAATGTCTTTTTTCCACCTCTTATGGCGTCCAACTTAAGGAAGCAATAAAATATTCAATAAGCTTTAAGAAACAACTTAAAGTTGTCTCATTAGGCACAAGGTACTCCTCAATGACCACTTTTTTCCCTTTTAAGTTTATAATTTAACTTTATAAAATCACTTAAGTGGTCGAACAAGAAAATATTAAACTGCAACCTTAGGCTCTCCAATTGAAAACTGGATAATAATGATCCTGCAAGTACACTGGATTGGTACCAACTCCCTCAAAGGTGGCTTACTATAAATAACACTGCTATAAATAGTAAGTGTATGCCAAACTCTCCAAACTGCATGAAATTGAGGACCAATGAGGAAACTATGACCAACTGAAGATAGCAACGTCAAGACCGGCCACTACTATAAATAGAAACCCCTCTAGAAACCCCCAAATTAAATTGCTAAATATAGCACTTTGTATAAATAGCATATTGCTAAAAATAGTAAGTGATTCCAAATGCGTTTTGACCACAAACTAGGCAACTGTCGCAACTTACTAAAAACAGTAAGTTAGAAAAAAGTTGTCAGATGCAGATGCATGTCATACCACTACGAAGCTCTCTAAAAACCTAGAAAGAATCGAGAAACCAAACTTGCATGCAAACCCCTGATCGAAATGCATGTCTCATCCCTCTAAAGCTCTCTAAAAACCCAGAAGGAATCCATAAACCAAACTACAAAACTCCAACATGTAAAACCCTGAATCCACCAAAGAGACCTCCAAATAGCTGAAAACCCTAATTCTTCCTTTGACCTACCTACGGGTATCCGACAATAGGTCAATAGTCACAAGGAAGTGTAGTGCTAAAAATGGGGACATTATAGTCCGCCCTTCATAATATTACTTTCCCTCAAGCAATACCACCACAACTCCAAAAAAAATTAAACTGATCTGCACCAAAACAAGTAGAATCCCAGGGTCCCATGCCTGTCTCAAGAAAGACCCACCATGTCGATGTTGTACCACTCTAATCACATAAGTGAAACCATCATACCAAAATTGCACTAACCTCCTTTGTAAACCCAAAATGTTACCATCCATGGAAGTCAAGCTAAAGGGACTGGCAAAACTGAAATCAATACCATGCAGCATCTCATGCCCAAAAAACTTTGAGTGAGCAATACCAACAATGCCACGGTTTGTCATATACCTGGGAAATAGGAAAAATAATCTACCCAACTCAAAACCAAACACCTCAACAAATCTCCATATGGTATCTATCAAAGCCACGCCTACATAAGTGACTTCTCCAAATCTCCTTGCAAAAAGGGAATCAATCCTTTGCAAGAGCTCAAAAAAATCATTCCCGTGACTCCATATAAATCTTCTATGTCTCACCCAAAATATTATTATACAACCATGGAGACTTTGGAAAACTCTTATAGTTCCCACTCCAACAGCCTCTGAATGATAAACCAAAGCATGTGGGGGTCTACTGTCCTAAATCAATATTGTGGGAAGACTATCAAAATTTGCATCACAAACCACCATAAAATAAACTCGGACAGTAGGAAAGGTCTGAAGGAACCAATGACCGCTGTTGTTCAAGGTTGGGATCAGTGAAAAATAATGCACTGTACACAAGGAATAATAGCAATGCCATAGGAATTCCCAAGTATGAGCATGTGAAATGAGCATCCTGTCACTCTCAATTATCTCGTAAGTGGCTAGAAAACACACCCAAGAAATTTCTAACTGATATCTTCCACCTGCTTGACAAGAAACAATGGACCAAATTAACAAGCTCGTGTCTCAAAAAATGCCCTTGTCTAATCCAAATATCACCCCCAATAGTAACCTTTTGTTCATCTCTCCAATCCACACTTAAAATTTCTTTCCAATCCATTTGTTGATGTACAAATGAGACCACCAGATCGCTGATAAGGAAGATAGCAACACCACTAACTATAAAATTTTGATCCTTATCCCTCAAAGAATCCCTCCAACCATACCCAATAAGCTTTGTCATACCATGTCAAGGATATCAAACAAGGATACCAATCCAAGAATGATTCCCAACACACCGAAAAAAGTACACATCATGTCTCCAAGTGTCCACCAAAACCAAATGCACTCTCAAGGAATTAGTGTCTACTCTAGTGAACCCCTGAAACCTAACCATGAAAGAATTCACATCTATGGAGCATGGAGCAAATGTTGTCTTCAATCCCAACTCCAAAAATGGACTAGTATGAGCCAAAAAATCACCACCCAAGGGATGGATGGTCAAGGAAGTAAACAATTTATTTTGGTTCTTCTTTCTCCCTTTCCTCCTGAGTAACAAGTCTGAATTATTCACTCCTTACTACTGTCATGAAATTACCAGATTCAACCAAAACTAGTTTGGACAACTTGATGTCAAGGACATTGAAAACATCCTGATTCAACACTATCCAAGTGGAGACTTGATCGTCAAACCCACTTATGCGTTCATTATCAAATAGCCTTGGAAGATTACTAATCACAATTTGTGTCACATCCTCATGGTCTGCTATCTTATCATCAGTACGTTGAAAATCCTAATCAGTCTCATGCTCGGTCACTTCACCACATGTCTCAATGTCCATCACAAAGAGAGGGTTATCATAAATTTCTTCTGCACTCAATTCAAAGAGTAGATTGTCAAAAACTTGGAAGTCATCCCTTTCCTCTTGCTCACTTCCATCTTGCTAACCCAAATCTGCACATGCAACTTCTAGTTTTCGTGGAACATTTCCCAAGTCAAACTCTCCTTGAATACTATCATGCTCTTCAATTACTTGTTTGATTTCTTCAATTTTTTGTTCATTCTCTTGTTCTCTGAAAAGTTTGAATAAGCTAGCTGCTCTTCTACCTCCATTAATGTCACTTAAGTGTTTTCTAACATTTCTTTTGTCGACTCAAGCTCAAGAGTAAGCTCATCAACCTTTCTCTCCTTTCCTTGGAAAACATCAATGGTCTTCTTTGCAAATTTGAAGGCATAATCTCAATCTCTAATCAAGTGTAAATATTTTGATTTCAGTCTCCAAAGAATCTTTAACAAGTTACAACTTAAGGAAAGTTACTCAATCCTTAACCCCTTTCTATTTCTCATCAATTTGAGTCTTCCATAAGAGTTCTTCAATCGAACTATGTATACGATCAAATCTAGATAGAGCTTGAGCTTCATCTTCAATATACACCTTGAATTGTCCTTCCCACTCATAAGAATGCAAAGATGGTGAATTGTTGATAGGCTGCAAGAAAAAATCAAAAATTTGTTTTGTGTCTACGTTGCCCTCATAGCTACTCCCGGACTCCCTTTCTTCACCACCCACCAGCTGAGAATGCTCAATATCATAAATAGGATCAGACTCTACAATTTCTTTGAGTCTTTGCTTAAAATCATAACTCTCATTCTTGTTTTCAATGACTCCATGGTTGTCCCTAGTTTCACATCCCACTCCGTCCATGTGTTGATATTGCTCAACATCTAGATGATGATCAACTTTGTTCACTAATAAATTTATTTTTTCTCAAGAATACCATCAAACTCTTCAATATCAAGAGCCTTATAGACTTCTAAATCTGCTTCCACTTCACTATTACTTTGATCAAGCAAGAAGGAAAACCTAAACTCAAGCATAGTGTCACCATTGATTGTTGATATAAAGTCCTCATCAAGTTTTGTTTCATCATCCAAATCAAAGGGAAATTCATCCCACACAGGTTCTTTGTCATCCTTAGGTGTCATCGCACCCAAATCCCAAATGCTATGGGACTGATTGCTTTGATCAATAGGAAAGTGTTCATTGTACCACTCTTGGAGTGTTGACTCTTGGAATAAGGCATTATGATCAAAAAACATGGTAGCCCCCAACTCACAACCAAGATTACTATCATTGGTATGATGATAAGGCTCTCCAATAGATGTTGTTTTGAAGTTTTCAGTAGCATCAATCTCAACATTATTGGTAGCAACCTTTTCAAGGAGATCCTTCTATAGCTGTTCCATGCAAGCTTCTTCTCTTATGGAAAACTCATAACTTACTTTATGTTCTAATTTTTGAACAACCTCTGAGTTATCACAAACATCACTACTATGGAAATGGTCATAAGTTGACTCAATGGCACCACCAATGTTGCCTTTAACCTATTCCTCATTAGTGAACCCATCAGTCTCAAAACCATCATTGAATGAACCCAAATTAGGATGCAAGACTGTTGTTTTGTTCTTTTTTCCAGACCAATCTTCATTGTCTGTAATCACATGCAAGTCTAAGGGAGTATTTTGGGGCTCTTCCACACACTCTTTGAATGTAATAGTATCCTCTTTGTTTGCCTCTATTTCTTGATCCATGCCATGTTGTTCAACCCTCTCAAGAACATTTGTAGGCTGCCAATCATCTTGTAGCAATTCATCTTTCATCTTTTCTTTCCTTTTTCCTTTTCTTCTCACAACTTCTTTGTCTCCTTCTGATCAACCCAAGAACTGTTTGAAAGTCAGAACATCTTGAATTTCCTTAAGTAGAGAAAGATATTCATTATGCCTAGTACAAAGATAATCACGAAACATAGATGCATCCATAGTTCTAAATGTAGAAGACCAACTGTTGTAATATGTTATGCAACTACTGAAACCATAGGCTAGCAAGAAGGATTTGGCTTTGATACCACTGAAATGTACACCTTTGTTTTTTTCTTGTTTTCAATCTATTGTTATTGTGTTTTTTTTAGTTTACTTGTGGGTTTGATTGTCTCTTTCCATTTGACATTGAGAATGGATCATGCCATGACATTCATAATAGAGTGCAACATTACAAATAACAAGATACTCATAAGAAGAGAGATTTATGCCTTTAAATATATTTCTTTTACAATATCAAGAGTTTTGATTCTTTACAAGGCAAACAATAGAAAATCACAATTTAGTTTCAGACCTATTTGCAGCCTTTTTGACTACAAGCACAACCCTTACAATGACCATGTCCTTTAATGGAAAGAGTGAAGACACAACTACAACTGAACCTTGAAGAGGTACCCTTTAATAAAGCATCATTTGGCATCAAAACCTCTCCTCAAGTGACCGTCCAACTCAAGGAAACCCCTTTGTAAATGTTTATCAAATTTTATCAGAACTGGATCCTAAAAGACCTATGGAAATTCTAAAACTTAAATTCTATGTAATAATAATACTAAGTCAAATTTTGTACTTCTGTATTTGAATGTTTTGAATGCAGAACATTAATTGATTTCGATGTCTACAAATAAAGGAAATAGGTCTCATTTATATGAGGGAGACACACCTCAAGGAGAGACGCGTCTCATGAGAGGATGTGTCCCTTGAGCGCGCGGGCTCCCTTAACAACCGAAACAGTTTGGTGTTATTCTCAAACTAATATGAGATCATTTAACACACAATAATCATATGAAATGAATTCCAATTTGCAAAATTTCGATCATCATCAGAAATCTGTATAACTTATTTGATGGTTTTTCGAGGTTAAGAACACTTTGGTTAAATATAAATGATGATGATGCATGAATGCAATCATCATTTATATCTGACCGAAGCTATCTTGAATCAACACTCCCTCTTAGCTAGGGAAGATATTCCAAATCAAATAAGTGGAGATATCACCTTCACACGTGATATCGAAGATATGATATGTTTTCTCAAGATTGTCAAGTCACATGACATTCTTCATAATCACATCTTCATTATGGTATGTGCACTGACATCAAGTCACATGATGTCTACCATAATTCATGGCATATCCACGGATATATAATTATCCACCATGAGTATCTCTTAAGGATCACAATGATCTTCAAATGATATCAAGTCCCATGATATTCATCAAAAGTGTCCAAGAGATACTATCATGACATGTCCACAGATATCAAGTCACATGATATCTATCATAATAGTTCAACTCATCATTGTAGAGTCATCACTTTACAATGTCAAATACAAGTGTTCATTATTAGAAAGATCGTCACCTTTCAATAATGTACATAGGGGGAGTAGGCCCATAAGGTCATGGAGTCACACACATGAAAAAAGAGTTTACACATTAAACATCTTTATATATTAGTACAATTTATAAACAATTTGAATTTCAGACATAAATATCAAATTACATTTCAACCATACCAAGTTTCTTCCTGAAGTGTTCTACCTTGATTCGGGAGAGAGGCTTGGTGAGAATGTCTGTAGTTTGATCATTAGTACTAACATACTCCAACTGGATCACTTTCCTTTCTACCATATCTCTTACATAATGATAGGGGATCTCAATGTGCTTAGATCTATCATGGAAGATAGGATTTACGGAGAGTTTGATGCAACTCTAATTATCACAATGAATAATTGTAGGATTCAAGGGCTCACCAAAGAGTCCCACAAGATATTTATGAAGCCAAACTGCTTCTCTTGCTCCCATAGAGGCTGCAATGTATTCAGCTTATGTTGAGCTCTGTGCAACTGAAGACTGTTTTCTGCAAATCCAGGAGATCATAGTCGATCCTTAACTGAAGCAACACCCTGATGTGCTTTTTTGATCGATTATACTTCCAGCCCAATCTGAATCAGAGTACCCATGTAGATCTAGTTGGTCATTTTTGTAAAGAAGACCATGTCCAATAGTGCCTTGAAGATATCTCAATATATGTTTCACAGCCATAAGGTGAATTTCCTTTGGCTCACACATGAACTGTGTTGGGTGAAAATTATGTAATCAACTTTTCGATAGATTACACAACTTGGACTTCAGCCACAGCTATGTGAGATGTAAATCTCTCCTCTCGGAAAGGGGAAGCGCCCTTCTTACTACTGATAGAAGGGATAGTAAAACAAACAATAATTACAAAATATACAGAATACTTACAAAGTGGGGGGGGTGTGTTACATTCATCCTTCTCTCTTTTTTCAGAGAAGATGTTTACAATGCTTCATTGTTGGAAGTTCTTAATTCTTAATAACTCTAAACTAACAACGAGTAGTAATTCCAATACCTCTATCTTGTCAAAGCAAAGCGTAGAGGTACCAGAAGTGATTAATAAACTAGAAAAAATAAAAGGGAAAGCTCACGAAGGCACAAAGTCGTTCCATAGCTTTATCAATGGTAGATCTGTGAAGAACGTGTCGTTTGTCACGTTAGAAGCACAAAGTCTTCTTAGACGTAGCAATTCCTCGAACAACATGAACAATTACAAGCACAAAGTCTTGTAGATTATCCAACCAAAGTATACAAAGAGCGTGAACAATTACAAGCACAAAGTCTTGTAAATCATTCAACAATAGTATCCAAAGATAAACCAAAACACAAATGCAAATCTAAATAATGGATGTAACACAAAGTTTACATAAATTACTTAGAGTCCTTCAGATTCCATCAGCTAATCACCACCAAATAAGATCAATTTGTAAGACTATTGAATCCAACACAAAGTTTGGTTTGTAATCTTCTTCTTTATTGATCAAATTTCATTCACAAAGTATGAACATAAAGTTTCACAATTCTACTTCAAAAAGGGCAGCACTTCGTTGCAAAATACTAAAAGATCCATTTACAATAGAAATCCCTCACATTATATAGAAAGAGGGATGAGCAAAATTAGGAATCTAATTGAGAAAATCAAGGAAAGTTAGGTGAGCGATTTAAGGAGATCTCACCTAACTTTGACCAAAGTCAAAGTGTAATTTGTTTTCAAAAGATTACATCTCAAACTTGGTGCAATTACAATTTACAAAAAGACATAAAATGTCAAAAAATATTTACAAGATGCATAATGGGAAGCATCAAAATGTTCAACACCGGAGATCAAGAATCTTCATGGTTCCTTGCTTTGGGCGTGGAGTCTTCATACTTCCTCTTGGTCTCCTGTATGAATGCATCATCTGGGCCGACTGTGTAATCTACAAGGGTGTGAGCTCTTGTGATTGACCTTTTGGAAAATGAATGGATTTTCTTGCACCCGCGAAGATGTGTCGTGAGATTATCAAGTGTCAGCCGTATATCGCAAATGATATGTATTGAGGCTTTGGGAAAAACTGTCATCCTCAACTTGCTACATAACGACTTCTTTGTAGATCTGGGATAGTTCACTGGATTAGAAGATGTCACCTTTAGGATCACTTGATGAAATCTAGAGAGAAACTGCAAGGATGGTGAATCAATAGGTGTTAGCAGAGAAAGTAGCATTGGGAAGCGTAAAGCGAGAAATGATGTTGAGCAAGCATGAAATGAGCAACTAGGCATGGAAAACGATGCGGGAGTGAAGAAACGGGGTCTGGAATGGAACTAGAGCAAGTTTGAAAAGACAAAGTTAAAAACTACCAAAAGTGTAAAGGTGCTAAAATTCAGCACCATTGCACAAAAAATGACTAAGTCTGGAAAAAGTGCAAAGGTGCTAAAATTAATGCCATAGTAAAAAATTGGCTAAGTCTGGAAGAAAAGTGCAAAGGTGCTAAAATTTAGCACCATTGCACAAAAAATGACTAAGTCTGGAAAAAGTGCAAAGATGCTAAAATTAATGCCATAGTAAAAAATTGGCTAAGTCTAGCAACAATGTGTAAGAGCGCACTTTTTTAGTGCTTCTACACATTTTTGAAAAATCACTTTTTATGCAGGGTCGCTGATTTTTGGCGCCCTTGCACTTTCAACACTTAGCCAAAATTTTGGATGAGTTAGGCAACAATGTGTAAGAGCACACTTTTTTAGCGCTTTTACACATTTTTGGAAAATCACTTTTTATGCAGGGTCGCTGATTTTTGGCGCCCCTGCACTTTCAACACTTAGCCAAAAATTTGGATGAGTTAGAGCGCACTTTTTTGGCACAACTGCATCTTTCACAATTTAACTAAGTATGATCAGTGAGACTTCGCGAAGGAGCTCGTTTCAAAGGTCTTCGCGAGGCGAACATAGGGGGATGCTCAAACTGACTGTTTGAGGCTTTGGAACGCATTTCGAGGTGGCTTGAAAATCACCTCATTTTGCGTGTTTGAACTTCACGAACCTAGGAAACAAACAAGTTTCATAGGGGGGTTATTCGTGAATCAAGCGTTGCTAGATTCCATGATAACAAACTGGCTTAGAGCATTCACTGCATAGAAAATATCAGGTCTAGTGTTAACCAGGTACATCAAAGATCCAATCATTTGTCTATATAGGGTTGAATCTGCACACTTGGATTCTACAGCTGCTTCTTTCAGTTTGTGAAGGTTGGTTTCCATAGGTGTAGACATGGGTCTACAATCCAACATTCCAAATCTCTTCAGAATATCAATAGTATACTTTCCTTGGTTTAGTATGATGCCATCTGGTTTCTGGTAGACTTCCAAACCTAGAAAGTAGTGTAAAATGCCCAAGTCTTTCATGTCAAATTTTGAAGTTAGATCCTTCTTTCCTTGAGCAATGAGGTGATCTTCTCCTGTTATCAATAGGTCATCAAGATATAAAATAATTATTAACATATCACCTTTAATTACCTTAAAGTAAAGATTTGGGTCTGCTTCATTCTTGGAGAATCCTAGACCCAAGAGGTAGTTGTCAATTCTTTCATACCAGGCCCTAGGAGCCTGTTTAAGTCCATACAGTGCTTTCTTTAGTCTGCATACATGTGAGTCAGGTTTATGTATCACAAAACCTTCGAGTTGTTCTAGATAGACTTCCTCTTCAATGGTTCCATTGAGGAAGGCAGTTTTTACATCCATTTGGTGGATCTTCCAGCCTTTAGTTGCTGCAATGGCTATCACTACTCTCACAGATGTGTATCGGGCAACAGGTGCAAATGTTTCTTCATAATCAATGCCTTCCTTCTGTGAGAAACCTCTTGCCACAAAACGTGCCATATTTTTTTCTTACTACCATCAGCAGCATGTTTGATTTTGAAGAGCCATTTAGAAGAGACGACAAATTTCTCTTTTGGTCTAAGCACTATATCCCATACATCATTTTTTAGAATGGATTGATTCTCTTCTGTCATTGCATCCTGCCATGCTTGATGTCTGAAGGCTTTTGAAGCACTGGAGGGTTCTGAATTTATGATGTCATTCATTAGAGCAACATAGCTTGAGAACCGTTTGGGTCTTTTACTTTCCCTAAACGTTCCTTTAGGTGTTGCATGATTCTCAACTTCTTTGATCATCTTTCTAGCTCAAAGTGGCCTCTTCTTGCTGTTGTCATTTGTATTCTCATCTAAAGTAGATTGAAGTTCATTTGGCATTTCCTCAGGATACTCCCTCTGAATCTTAGGAGTAGGTTCCACTTCTAATACCCTAGGGGAATAATTTTCTATCTCACTAGAACTTCTTGCCCTTTTGAATGCAATGTCTTCTTCAAAGATGACATCTCTGCTCAATTCAATTTGATTCTGCTCGGGTATGAATATCTTGTAGGCCTTGGAGGTTTCACTATATCCCATAAATATCCCTTTCTTTCCGGAAGGTTCTAGTTTGAATCTCTTCTCCTTGGGCACATGAATATAGACGGGGCAACCAAAAATCCTAAAGTGACTAATGTCAGGTTTTATGCTAGTGAAGGCTTCTTCAGGAGTTTTGTTATCAAGATGACAATGAGGACATCTATTTTGAATGTAGATAGCAGTCCTAGAGGCTTCTGCCCAGAAAGAGGTTTCAATGTTTTGGTCAAGCAACATTGCTTTAGCAACTTCTACAATGGTTCTATTTTTCCTTTCAGCAACCCCATTTTGTTGAGGGTTGTAGGCAACTGTGAACTCCCTCTTAATTCCAACACTCATGCAGAATTCCTTAAAAATTTCATAGGTGTATTATTTCCCATTGTCTGTCCTTAAGGTTTTTATTTTCTTCCCGAGAAGTTTTCCGTAAGTGCTTTGAAATCTTTGAACCTTTTGAGGATTTCTGTTGACTCTTTACACTTAAGGAAATAGATCCAGGTTTTCCTAGAGAAGTCATCTATAAATATGACATAGTATAGAAATCCTGCTTTAGAAGGTATAGACATGGGTCCACATAGGTCTGAGTGAACCAGTTCTAACACATTTAGGGTTTTGCTCAAACTATTGGGAAAGGATCCCTTTGTATTCCTTCCTAAGGCACAACCTTTACAAGTTCCTTCATGAGATGATTTTAACATAGGTAAGCCTGTTACAAGTTTTTCCACAGAAGGTAGGGCACGAAAATGAAGGTGTCCTAATCTTCTATGCCAAATCTCATTTGACTCAAGGGTGTTAAGGGTAAGGGCTTGTTTAACTTCAGTGCATAGTTTGTAAAGGCACCCTTGTCTTACACCTATGGTTAGGGCTTTCTTGATAGTTGAGTTTTTAGGCCATGCTAGAACTTTTCCATCCATAAAGGTAACTCTATATCCATTGTCTTCAAGGGCAGAGATGGATATTAGATTCCTCTTTATTCCAGGTACAAATAAGACTCCAGTGAGTTGAAGGGAGAGACCAGATTTCAATGTGATGGAACAAGTTCCAACCCCTTTTACTTGATGTGTAGAATCATCCCCAATTGTTACTTCATCAGACTCTTTAGTCAAAGTGTCTAAGTGTTCTCTAAACCCTATGATGTGCCTCGAAGAACCACTATCAATCACCCAGTTGTTGATATTGTTAGATACTTGACTAGATAAGGCTGTATAGAACACAAAGTTCTTAGATTCATGATCTAAATTTGTCTTTCCTACTTTGGCAAGAGATGCTTGTTGCTTTGATCTGTCAGGGCACTTCATTGCATAGTGGCCATATTGATCACATCTAAAGCATTGCACTTGAGAGATGTCTTTCTTCTTAGAAGATCCCTTTCCATTGGAATTTTTCTTTCTTTTAAAAGATCCTCTCTTGTAGGAGTTTTTCTTATTCCTTTTATTAGATGATGTATTGAGTACATGAATGTCTTCATCTATGTTCTTCTATTTATTTTCTTTTGTGGAGAGTCTTGTTTCTTCTTGAAGGCAGTCAGTTCTTAGCCTATCAAACTTAGGGAGTTTAGATCTTGCACTTATTCCTTGAACAAATGACTCCCATGAGTTTGGTAGGCCTCCTAGTGCAATTAGAGTTAACTCTTTGCTATCAATCTGATATCCAATTGTGGATAGTTGATCCCTTAGTTCAATGATCCTCATGAAGTATGCATTAATGGACTCTCCTTTGTTTATTTGAGCATTGTTGATTTGCCTCTTTAATGCAAGAGTCCTACTGGTGTTGATTTCATAGGTACTCTCAAGAGATTTGAACATATGATATGCAGTTTCATGTTTTGCTAGGATGGGCACTATATGATCCCTAACTGCATCTACTAAGATTTTCATGGCTTTTTCATTGTTTTCAGTCCATTGAGTTTTCTTAGGATCAACCTCTGGTTCCCTTTTATTTTCTCACAAGTGAGTCTAATTTATTCTTTTTAAGGATCATCATGATTCTAAATTTCCATGATGTGAAGTTGTCTACTCCTGCAAGACGATCTTCAAATCTGATCACACTTGACATAATGAAGAGTGTGATGTGAATTCGATTTTTTTTTAAATTCGAATTTTCCTAAGTATTATGAAATCTAGATTTGATTTGGATTCACTCAACTTGGCTCTGATACCATGTAAATGTTTATCAAATCTTATTAGAACTGGATCCTAAAAGACGTATGGAAATTCTAAAACTTAAATTTTGTGTAATAATAATACTAAGTCAGATTTTGTACTTCTATATTTGAATGCGCTAAATGTAGAACATTAATTGATTTCGATGTCTGCAAATAAAGGAAATAGGTCTCATTTATATGAGGGAGACACGCCTCAAGGAGAGACGCGTCTCATGAGAGGACGTGTCTCCACACTCCCTTAACAACCGAAATAGTTCGGTGTTATTCTTAAACTAATATGAGATCATTTAACACACAACAATCATATGAAATGGATTCCGATTTGCAAAATTTTGATCATCATCAGAAATCCGTATAACTTATTTGATGGTTTTTCGAGGTTAAGAACACTTTGGTTAAATATAAATGATGATGATGCATGAATGCAATCATCATTTATATCTGACCGAAGCTATCTTGAATCAACACCCTTGAAGATGGCACTAGCTAGAACAAGTCGACCTGGCCTTAAAAAATTGATTTCTCCACCAAAAAATACAACCTAACACTCACAAGAATTGCCCTTGAGAGAGCTTTCCATCAAGAGAATACCCATGTGCAAACTCATAACCCTCTGAGAGATATGAATGAACCAGATTTAGGCCCGTTTTGAAAAACACCCAGAAACCAAAATAAATCACTCCAAACCATCAAAAGTCCACACCAAAATTGAAAGCATCAATAACACACCAAAAACCCCTAGAAATATTGATAAATCTTCATCATTTCTTCTCCAAAATCGATCTCCTGAAGCTCCTATTATCTCAACTGTAAATACGAACCAATATTTGATTAGGGTGGATATTTCACCACCGAAACCAGCCAATACGATGGAGGGATTTTGTCCTCACAATGCAGCCCAGGCAACCAGAAGAAAATCTAACAGCATTTTACTAAGTCATCCAAGCAAGAATAATAAAATGAGAGCCAACTTCAAAATATAAAGCATTAGGGCAAATGGACTCTTAACTCCTCTTAGTTTCTCTCTAAAATCCAACACCATCTCCAAAAGAAATATTTTAACATTTTAAAATGTCTTTTTTCCACCTCTTATGGCGTCCAACTTAAGGAAGCAATAAAATATTCAATAAGCTTTAAAAAACAACTTAAAGTTGTCTCATTAGGCACAAGGTACTCCTCAATGACCACTTTTTTCCCTTTAATATGAGTTTATAATTTAACTTTATAAAATCACTTAAGTAGTCGAACAAGCAACTATTAAATGACAACCTTAGGCTCTCCAACTAAAAATTGGATAATAATGTTGCTGCAAGTACACTAGCCTGGGAGCAACTCCCCCAAAGGTGGCTTACTATAAATAACACTGTTATAAATAGTAAGTGCATGCCAAACACTCCAAACAACGCAAAATTGAGGACCAATGAGGAAACTGTGACTAACTAAAGATAGCAACATCAAGACTAACCACTGCTATAAATAGAAACCCCTCTGAAAACCCCCAAATTGAACTGCTAAAGATAGCACTTACTATAAATAGCATACTACTAAAAATAGTGACTCCAAATGCGTTTTGAGCACAAATCGGGCAGTCGTCGCAACTTAATAAAAATAGTAAGTCCAAAAAAGTTGTTAGATGCAGATACATGTCATACCACTACGAAGCTCTCTGAAAACCTAGAAAGAATCCAAAAACCAAACCTGCATGCAAACCCCTGATTGAAATGCATGTCTAAAAACCCAGAAGGAATCCATAAACCAAACTATAAAACTCTGACATGCAAAACCCTGAATCCACCAAAGAGACCTCCAAACAGCTGAAAACCCTAATTCTACCTCTGACCTACCTACGAATATCCAACAATAGGTCAACAATCACTGGCAAGTCTACAAGTGATAAAAATGGGGACATTACATTAGGACACAAGTCTTTACATGTTCAAACCTGAGGTATATGAAGGAGTATTTGGTGAGGCTACAAGACTTGGAGATTGGAACCTAGGGCTTGAAGCAAGTTTGAAGTTTGAGTGAGGGTCTGAAGCTTGCGAGCCATTGGATCCTTTTTTGTTTTGCATGGCAAAAGACAAATGTGGGAAGGGAATTGGAACTTGGAACTAAATTCTGTCCACATCAAACCTTGAAGTCCATGCCAAATGTAATTTATTTTTGAAGCTTAAGATGGCATTTTTGACCCTTCTAGTTGTTGTAGCCTAGTGGAATTTGGAGGGTGGTTTAGTTGAGAGGTTTGAAAATGAGCTAATTGTTTTGAGAACCTTGTCTCTCCCATGCCTCAGTTTTAGTGTGAACCTTGGTGTCTTGTTCCATGATAGAGGTGCATAGGTGTGTGTCAGGTGTGTCATCACATATTGTTAAGACACCTTGAGCACATAGTCGTCTTGTGTGGCTTGCTTAATGCCACATTTATATCACAAAAACAAAATGTTGGTCTTTGCTTTGCCTATCAATATCCTAGTGTAAAATTTATGGCATTATAATTGCAAGTAAAAAATATACATTTTCTAAAAATAAATTATCTAAACTTTTGGCATTTGAAAAAGATATTTTAAATAATTTATCTACAACATACTTGAATGTGTTTAGTTTAACCTAATCTATTTTTTTTTTTTTAAAATAGTGAAAATGCCAAATTTTAAACTTTTAAAGTAAAACCCCAAGTATAAGAATCAATTTGTAAAATATATTATGAGGCATCACATAAAATATGCCAAGAATGTCATAAAAGCAAACATTGTTATTGTAAATATAAAACATGCATTTTAAGTAAAATAAAAATGATGATATAAGTTCTTGAGATATAAAAATATATATTTTTAATAATTTATGTAGAACATGTTTGCTTTTAGCTCAACCCAATTTAAAAATTCCTATCACAATTTTTTTACTACACCTAAGATTTTCACCATCAACATCAAAAACAAAATAACTATAATTTTGCAATAAAAATTCAAATCTAGAAAAGGAAATGTTGTTCATTTCACAAGGCGTTCAAAGGAAATTAATTTTTTTTTTTTAAATGATATTAAGCAAGTAATTTCAATTTTTTAGAAAAATCAGAAGGTAAAAACAATCATTTGCAAAACTAGAATCATCTAAAGGGTCGATCGATGTTTTAGATTTTTTATTATTATTATTGTCATCTTTAACAAACTACTATTATTAGAAGATGTCTATTTTTAGATTATTTATTTTGAAACAAATTATTTTAAACATTTGGTATTTAAAAATTGATTAGTTTTGAAATAATCAATTTCTACACAAACTTCAATAAATTGATTTTTAATATATTTTCAATAAATTGCCTTGCGAAATGAAAACTAATTGATTGAAAAACATGCAAAGCCTTATAAATACTAATAAACTAGTAATTTAACATTCATTTTATAATAGTAATTTTCTACTAAAACAATTCTTAATGAGATCCTATTTTAATCTTTATTCCATGCCCATAGTATGTGATCGAGTCTAAATCACACATTGTAATAATGCTTCAATCTTGTTCTTAAGCTTATATAAGCAATTGCGTATAAGATAAAAAAAAACAGCACTTCACCATGCATTATAAGCAGTCACACCACTCAATGAAAATCAAATAGAAGTAAATGCTATTTGATTCCAAGCTATAAATCTAACCTCGTCGTTTGTTGTGAAAATTCAAATATAACTGAAATGTTAAAAGTTGCAGTGCACCTTGAATTAGTGTGATTTAAACTTGAAATTGAATGAGATTTTGAAATACTACTTTCTAATATAACTAAAATGTTAAAGCTGCAGTGTTTCCTGAATGAATGAGTAGAAGGTAAAGTTGTAGTATTTCTTAAAATAATGTATTAAACTAAAAAAAAGGGGGGGCTTTTTTTAGAGGGATCAAACCCTTGCACATGATTCTATAGTACAATGCTGTCACAAGCTACATGCTACAAACACTAGTTTTACTAGTCTACATTCTTGCCACATCCTCCAACACTATTTGGGTATAATCCATTTGTAAATTAGGCACTAAGATGTACATTCAACACATCTTTTAGCGCAAAGATGTCCTTTGTCTCGACCATGAGAACCAAACAGTCCAACCACTTGGTATCTAGTAATCTACAAACACCAGCTCTATCTATTTGCATTCATTTCACATCCTCTGATTCTTTTTTGGCTGTAATCCACCAGCAAATCAAGTGCCAAGATGTCCATTCAGCACATCTTTTAGCACTAAGATGTCTTTGGGGAGAGGTATTTACAACCACTAGCTCTATCTATCTGCATTCTTTCTGCATTGTCCACCATTTTTTTGGCTGTAATCCACCTGCAAATCAAGTGCCAAGATGTCCATTCAGCATGCCTTTTAGCACTAAGATGTCCTTGGGGAGAAGTATCTATAAACACTAGCTCTATCTCTTTACATTCTCTAGCATTATCTGACTGTAATCCACCTAAAAATCAAGTGCTAAGATGTCAATCCAACACACCTTTCAATGGTAAGATGCCCTTGGTGAGAGTACAACATACCAAGAGGTTAAAGAACTTGGTTCTCATGGAGACCAAGGTTTAATTCTCCTCAAGAACATCATAGGGCTGAAAGCCATTCTAAATGGACATTTTAGCACTTGATTTGGAAGTAGCTTACAGCCAGAAAGTGCTAGTGGAGGTGGCAAGAATGTAGACAGATAGAGTTGGTATTTGCAACATGTAGTTTGTGGCAGCGATGTACTGAAGAATCATGTACATAACATTTTATAGTTCCATTAGCCACCAATTCCCTTGCTTTTGAATGCTCATGCAAAAACTTACTAAAATTTTAATTTCATGTTCCTCGTTAGCTTGATAAACGTTTTAATTCCATAATTTCAAACATAGTTCGATAGTGTCTTATTGGCATCACATTTTAAGCGTGATTTGCCGATAAGGTATGAAGCAGTTGCTACACAATTTTATTGAATACAATACAAAATCATGTGGTTATAATTTGAAGCATGACATTTTGATATAGTTGTATGCAAGCAGATGATACATTATCTTATTAAATACAACACTCATGTGGATATATTCTGGCATGAATTTGACAGTTATTTTTTAATACAAACTAAATGTAATAATTTCTTCCGTATCTAGAAAAATCAACGAACTCAAAAAAATTAAAACTTTAGATAATTGCAACAGAATTTGTTATTTAAATATGACGTTCTGATTATTACACTTGTATATGCATTTTCATGCCCTTTACTATTTACTTATATTGTCTCTTAACAAAATGAAATCTTATATGTTGTGCCAGTCTTTAATGTTCTTGAAGCAGTGACATAATACGTGCTTCTCCTTATATGAAAATTTGTAAAGAAAAATAGATTATATTTTGTGCAAATTGTACGCATTTAAGTTTTATCTTGATACGATATAGAAATTAGCCCCACAACTTACTACACTTTCTACTCTTTTTGAATTTGTCTATCTGAAAAAGACATTTCTATAGAATTTTCACGATGAAGACTTGGCTGTTAAACACGGCATAATGCTATTCAGCATAACGATAGTACAAAAGTTTCCGAAACTTGTGAATACAGGGAAGCACGAATCTTCATTGGAATTGAATTCAACTTGAAAAGAACACTTAAATGTAGAGTGTGTTTCTTATACATGAAGATTCGTAGAATGCGTGTTTCTTATACACGAAGATTCCCTCTAATGGAAAGGTTGGTTTAGCTTGTACATTTTGGACTATGAAACTATGAAATTTTTATCATCTTTTGAAAGAATTATGATTATAGTTTACATAATTGAATTCAATATAAATAAGTGAATACTTCAAGAAATACTACTCTATTACCAACTTCCACAAAGGGCTTGCCTCCCACTTTTACATACATAAACTCGATGAATATCAATGTTGTTGCAAGTTGAATTAGCAATTCTTCACCCCAACGAGGCCAACTCTCATCAATTCTTTTAGTATGCCAGTTTACACGTGACATATTCTTCACTGCATGTAGGCCACAATTAGGCCGTCTTAATGTTAAAAAACTTCAGTTGACGTAATCATTGTTGGAAAACCTGCAAATTACTCACAGAATCACAAATAATTGCAAGCTAAAAGTGTTTGGCGAGTTACTTGCCAGAGACTTGATTGCTTGATGTTTTAAATCTTCTAATGTTATCACAGTTAAAAAGAACTAACAAGTACTCATAAGCCAAAAGTGATCGGCAAGTAGCCAAAAACTCCCAAAATAATACAAGTTCGGCAAGTTACTCACCAGAATATTGGCCACCATGTTTTTGGCCATTACCCGCCATGTGCCCTCCAGAAAAACTTTATTTCCAATTTTTAAAATCTTGATTTTGTTTTTGAACAAATTTTCAAAAAATTTCCTCACAAAAGAATTAAATTATTTTCCTATGGTTTTCCCAGTATTCTGTAATGTTATTTCAATTTATTTTGTCTTTTTAATATGCAGAGTTTTTCCCAAGTCTTGAGTTTGAGTCACAATTTTGGCCTACCTACATTTTTGCAGAATCCACGATTTTGAACAATAGATGTAATTATCATTCACTTCAATGTTAAAAATGTGATAGGCAAAGATTTTTTGTTGGATTGAAATGTTACAAAAAATACACATGATGGAAGGAAAAATCCTAACGTAATATATACTAAATTTCTCATCCTTCATATATTAAATTTCACCCTAAGGTTTTGGCAAAAACATACTGATGTACATGCCTACTTACTTTCAACCAACTAAATAGATCAAAGACTAGATTTATTTTCAGAAGTATTTTGTATCTACTGTGAAATATGTTAGCGTTGCATAGGTGCATTACATCTAAAAGAAGTTGTTTAGAAGTTATTTTTTACCAATGGTAAGAGATAAAGAGTAAGGGCCAAGATAATGGATTCTAACATCAAGGACCTATGGTTTAGAAGTATGCATCAACTAATTAAACTTGTCAATTGTTCACATATGGTCATGGCGCACATCCTCTCACTCTTAACTTTTATCTAAATGCTCTGCCAATGGCAGCCTAGGATTGAATAATTAGATTGAAAATGAAAATTATAATTTCAGGCCAAATCCTCTATCCTATAAAGCCAAGCCCCTTATCCAAGGAGCTTGATACATGAGAAAGCTATGACTGCTTGTAGATAAATACAGATAAATGCACAATTTCCCCACTCTCTCCTTCACCTTGAGTTCTGTATTTCTTTACATGTCAAAACTCATAAGCCATGACCATTTCTTTGCACAAATAGTAAATACTCACAAGGTCGATATATCCAATAATGTTCCAGTTGATTCCAAATGACGAACAGCCCTAAGCCATATATACATGTACACATATCTTTACAATCCTCTTTTAAATGATGTATGTGAAAGAAGGAAAAAATATAAGAGGAGAATTATCTCTAAATTCCACATATTCTCAAACCACCGATTTCCAAACTATGCCTATTCAGCAAAATAGACAAATTGACTAATCCATCTATATATTTTAACACGATGCCCTTCAATGCTCAAAATCCAACAAATGCTCTGCACGGAAATGTGCAATTTCACTTATCCA
The DNA here is from genome assembly GCA_007258455.2 of Sequoia sempervirens. Taxonomy (NCBI): domain Eukaryota; kingdom Viridiplantae; phylum Streptophyta; class Pinopsida; order Cupressales; family Cupressaceae; genus Sequoia; species Sequoia sempervirens. The sequence goes on along the minus strand of VDFB02000010.1, from coordinate 10,468,271 downwards.
TGTACACACATAAAATAATACCACCGATTTCCAAACTATGCCTATTCAGCAAAATAGACAAATTGACTAATCCATCTATATATTTTAACACGATGCCCTTCAATGCTCAAAATCCAACAAATGCTCTGCACGGAAATGTGCAATTTCACTTATCCATGTACACACATAAAATAATACCACCGATTTCCAAACTATGCCTATTCAGCAAAATAGACAAATTGACTAATCCATCTATATATTTTAACACGATGCCCTTCAATGCTCAAAATCCAACAAATGCTCTGCACGGAAATGTGCAATTTCACTTATCCATGTACACACATAAAATAATACCCTTCACATAAATAAAAACACAAAGTAGCTTACAGATTAGATGTTTGCAATGGGAAACATAAGAACATTGAGATCATATATATGGCACAGGGAAGAGATCGAAATTCCCATCTTTACAAGAATACTAAACCATCAGTTGTTGAGGGGGTTCAGCATGCAATAGCAAGAATATATGCTTTGAATGAGCTTAAAGTTGTTCACGAAAGGACGATAATGCTTTTATTGTCCTCTTATTAGAAAATGTAAAAGCTACTTCTTCATCCAGGGAATCACTTAAATGACTAAATACCATAGACCTACCTTGATCTTTAGATATCATACCATCTGCTCCATTGGTACAACTTCCTTCTGGAGGTTCTGGTGGTATTTCACGATATAAATGATTAAGAATGAATAAAGCTGTGTCAAAATCTCGCCAGTAAGACCTGCACACACCGTATGCACAAGAGATTCAGGAAAAAGAAAAGACTAAATAAAATGATGATAAATGCAAATAGAGAATCTGGCATAAGAATTTCCATTAAGTTCTGTATTATTAAATTCCTCCAATGACAAACTAATATTGCAACCATATGAGTTGGTGTTTAAAGATGTCATATTGTTACACTGATTATCATTTTGAGTTCAGGTAATGCTTATTTCACTATGTACCTACACTTGCATTTGAAAATACAAAATAAAATAGAAACTAGTTCAAATCATTTATGGCACAGTAATATTGCTCTGAGAGACGGGCTTGTAAGAGGCAAGTAAAAAGACTCCACACATAGTATATCACTTTAGAAGAATTGCAAATTTATATCATCGTGTGACAGGGAGAATTCTCCAGCTTATGGGAAGGCAAACAATAGAGAGCTGCTACCCGGTTTAGAAAAAAAAGTTATTAATCATTGCCAACAAGTCCTTTACCATTTACACAGGCCTTTGCTCATTGATTTTCCTTTCTCCTAAAGGATCCAAAACAAATTATTGTAACTAAAGTAAAACAAGAGAATTTATGACTTGCAATCAGCGTTGGACAAAAATGAGATGACCAGATGTCTAGAAAGTAAAAGAAACTCAAACTGAAAAGAGTGAAAGCTCACAGGAAGCATCAACCAAAAGAGCCGAAAGCAAATCCAACAGTTTGGTGCACACCTTAAGAAATGCCCCTTAAAAATTTGTAAAACCTACCTCATCACTTAGGGAATCATTTTTATAACTCTAGCCCACATGACTGTGCTTACAATTGATTCACAGTTTCAGGAATGTTGTCCCAATTATATGTAACACTTGCCTAAGTGAAACAAAATAGAGATAAACCAAATCTATCAAAGGCAAACTAGAAAACCAGAAAACACAATAGAAAGTTACTTAGACTAAAACAATTCATACTGAAAAGAGAATATATTTGTACTTACGGGTCTTAACAAATAGGATAAAGAGGGTTCAAAAAGAGGATATAATATTAGAAAATATACGAGACTTCAGTAGAAAGGCATGCAAATAACTAGTTATACAAAAAGCTAAATGCCGAGTCAAAAGCATTTAAATATATGCAAGGGAGAATTATTCATCTAGAAATCACCATGATCCCAAAGACTTCACTATTGTCTAGAAGTGAAGTCTTTTCAAAATTCCAAATACCAACTTTGTATTTGTAAGGACGTACACATACAATAGACTGCTTCTTGGGTCGAAAGGCTATGACTCAGTATTGTGGAATAATAATGCCTCAACAAAATAGGTTCAACTGGGTAGCTTGTCTTTGAAAACTATGTAACTCCAAACATCATTTCAGGTTAAAGTCTATGTATAGCAAAAGCAACAATATTTTTCCTCACTTCACTTGTGTAGATTGTTCAACAAATGAAAAAAGGAACAAAGTGAAAACATCTTTCAAGGATTCACAAGACATGTAGAGATAATAATTAGAATTATCAATCTTTCAAGAGAAGAATGAATTTCTACAGAAGAGCAAATTAGATCAATGAGACTCAAAATAAAAGCCACAAGAGATCAAAAAATAACTATAAAAAATAGTAGACCCTAACTAGAGAGGGTCAACTCAAAACAGGTAAACCCTGGACAAGTCAGAAAGGATAAAGCTATATTATTTAAGTACAAAATGTCAAAAAAACAAATATACATAATACATATGAAAGAGAGATCCCTCTATCAAACCATGCAAAGAGAGTTAAAAGAGACCAAATCAAGAGATCCTGAGAACTAAACTCCAAACGCAAATTGCTTCAAGTTGTGTGTCATACTCAACAATGGCTTAAATGAAGCTGAAGAGTAAGTGTGGGAGTGTGACTCATTTCTGAGAAAAATATTAGGGAAAGGAGCAGCAAACTGAAAAGTATAAAATTAAAATAATTATGTTTTCCACAAAAAAGGATAATTTCTTACTCCAGCATATCACTTAATAGACATAAACATGAAGATTAAAACATGCATGCATTGAATATGGAGATGGTACTTGAATAAAATAATAATATATAGAAAGCTAACTGCCTAGTATAAAGCATGGTCAACTGACTTGGACTCAAGGACTTTGCAAGCAGAAGTGTAACAGTAAACTGATACTTAAAAAATGGTTGGCAATGAATAGACGTGTGAATCTGCTCCTTTTCCCATAAAGAAGAATCAAACTCACAAGTACTCATTCCCTTGGGAAGAGTATTGTGACTATAATCCAGCACATATGAAGCATAAATCTATTTGATAATAGATATTTGATGAACTCAAGGAATTTCTAAAGTTCTAATATCCAAATGACTGACCAACTCTTGTCCTAAATTAACTAGAATCTTGACTACATGACATAGAAAATAAGAAAACAGCATTTAAGAATATTCCAAATAAAAAGTTTACAATATTTTGCTTCACATCACAAACAGATGGAATCTTGTGAGTGTGTGTGTGTGTGTGTGTGTATGCATTAAGAGTACAGGATGAAATAAAAACCTTTGTAGAAATACAAATACTGATAAAAATAGTTTAAACAGGTTCCAAACAGTCTAAAAGCAGTTGAGAAAATAGCGATTAATAGTTCCATCAGAATGAAACATATACTAGAACAAGAACCCAAAGCATGCTAAGATGATTAGTCAAAAATATGACCCAGCTTGCTCTACTGCAAGAGTCATTATACTCTCTTGAAGCTTATCATTTCACCAATCTCAAATTCTATCTCACAGTTATAATCATGAATGAATTGAATATTCAAATTTTGTTCAGCTCTATTATTTTATTGAAAACAAAGAAAAGGGAAAGATAATTTTAAACAAGTGCATATCATCAGATTTAGATATGTTCCTTTGGGTTACTCACAGCAACATTATTGATTCTGAGCTTATGGTCGGTAGCTTAGTTGATTGATTTAAGTTTAACATATGGTTCAACCTAAAACTAACAGGTTTCACATACTTCATAATTCATAAATTAAATCCTATAACATATTATCAATTCAATTTTCAAACCAGCCTATATAAGGCCGTACATATCCAACATTGGCCCTTCTCCAGAAGGATATGAGCAAATTGTTAAATGCAAGCAATAATTTTGCATAACAAATTAAGATGCAGATTTAAAAGATAAAGAAAAGTACAGACAGAAATGCAGATTACTTACGTGTGGGAGCCTATTACTGCAATATAAGGGTGTTCAAAGGTAGAATTCTGCACAATAAGAGCATAAAACAGATGTTAAAGAATGGAAAATAACTATACCATGTCAAATTAGTCCCAAACTATTCTAGAAAAGAAACAATTACAAATTATTTTGTAGCGAGCTAAAACCAAGATACTTGCTTGATAATCTCCTAGAATCACTGCTCCAATGGATTTACTCAAGTTATCTATATATAAAATAAGTTCAATATGAAAAACTATATTGTGAAATGCCTGCAAGGAATTTTTAATAACCACTCTAAAACTTTCTGGTAAACACCAAAAAATCATCAAAAAATATGACAATACTCGATAGACAAAATTTAGATGTCATGAGGAGACAAAATTCATTTTTCTGCAAATCTTAAGTTGCAATTTTGGTTCAGATATATCATTCTGATGTGTTATTGCTATTCTCTAGACACAACTTACAAATATAATAATATTCTATGTGCACATTTTAGATATGCAAAAACATTGGAAAGGACAACATTATAATCCCAACTTAGGTTTCTTGTCCAACATAAACAAAAAGATATATTTTGATTTCAATAGATCCATAGTTTGGAAAATACTGAAATTTATTTCAAATATTTTCCTCGACATTTTGATGAGAAGTAGAACCTTACACTTGTACTCTGTAGTGCTTATAATACATATTGCATACTTACAGTTGATATTAAATGTAACTATTTCATGCAAAAGAGGGAAAACTCTACCGTTCAAAGTCATGGCCATTGTTTAATCTGTCTGCAATAAGGGATCTAATTTTGAGAATACTATGGAGGTCAAAAAAAAGTTGTCACACTTTTTCTGAAGAAGCTGTCTAAGCTTGGAAGGAGCTCCAAAAGTTTGACCCACAATAGAAATGTCAGAGTAAAGGAAGCATTCTAGTTGTTGGAACTCAAAATTGAACCAATCTCTCAAAGGGTGTTCCACATTCAGTTGAATGTTGGGTTAGTCTGCTAGATCAAGCTTCTTGTGCCTAGAAGAAAACAATTGGAAGTCCATTCTGTTAGCATTTTGATTTGTCTTTTACAATTCAACTCAAACTGAAACAATATGTGAGGTGAAACACCTCTTCAAATCATAAGAGGAAGCTCCCTAAAAACTAACCAACCTGAAAGAGCACCAACCCAAATCTGATCTGATTTTCGGAGTTTTGTCTTTTCAAAGTCTTTGACCAGCGAATAGGAAGGTTTTTGCTTTTGTTTTGTTTTTGCGTTTTTTTTATTTTTTTGTGTGTTTTTGTTGAATGTTGAATTATGCAACAATATTGCAAACTAGAAGGAAGGAAATTGCTGCTAAAACTTAAATAAATCACACAATTTAACTAGAGAGCAATAATGATGAATTTACTGGCTCAAATGTTATTGTACATACCACAAGTTTGCATATACAATCTGATATAAATTTGAACAGCAAAGACAACCCCTTTTCAGCTTCTTCCCAGCCTCACAAATCTGCTCCAAGGTTTGTGTGATATAAGAAGGATCCGCTGCACACAGGTCTCTTCGTTCTCAAGAGATCACCAGGGAACGAACTGCCCTTATACACCTCAGCATAAGCAAGTCAATGAAAATGTAGAAAAGTATACCCGAATTGTGTTTCAGAGAAAGTTACTTCAAATCTTGAGAGAGTGAAACCTTGAGATTTCTGCCTCAGATGAGTGAGCTCTCGGTCAAAAGACAGCAATGCGGTTTCAGGGCGCCAGCGCAGTGCCTTGTTGTCTAAAAGACGCGTTGGCATCCTAGGCAATAGAGGGCTTAGGGGCTCAAGCGGACGGACCAGGTTTCACTTCTAAGCTCAGATCTAGGACGTACTAAACAAAATAAACAAACAGGAAGCCAAAAATTGTAACAAACACAAGGGGACTTGGAGAGAGCTTACCTTTTATTGGACGTTCAACTCTTCACTCCAAGCTCCACTTCGCACCTACACACAAAAGAACAAGGGGAAAAGATTGGGGCTGTATAGGGGTTTGCCTCAGTCAGACCCCTGTTTTGGTGTTCCCACCTCCATAGATAGCCAAGTTGGAAAGGAGTGCAAATGAAGTAAACAAAGCATGTGGTGAAAGCAAAACCCACTTCAAGAGTAGAACCCACACGACGAGATAGTAAATATACAAGTAGGAAAGGAAAGTGAGAAAGAGAGAGAGAGTGTTACCCACGGGCCTAGACCCTCTCCGGAGCACACGGACGCACCGTTGAGTGCTTGCTTCAAAGCTATTACTGCTGGAAGGACCTCAGTTCGGCATGGCTTCGCTTGTGAGAGTGCTTCTATCAAGGATGACGAGAACTCAAAGATGGAGCAAGTGGTAAGAGAGCTTGAATGAATGGCTTCCAACCCCAAATGAGAGCAAGAAACGGGGTTTTAATGCATGCAAGGGCAGCAAAGAGCCGTTACGTCCGAAATTTGACTCCTAGGACATGTGTCGAGAGAGTCAAGATTCCAGATTACCTGTTTCAAACTCAGAAAACCGCTAGGACGGTAGCGCGCCGTGCAGACGTTTGCACATCGCATAGGCGTCCAAAGCCTAGATTTTCCGGAGACGTGTCGTTAGGCTTCTATTGCTCTGCCACAAGTCCGCACAAAGTCAGAATCGCGAAATTCTGACTCATGGGATTTTTGTCATTAATGCTCTAAGGTGTCATAAATGCTAGGCAAAAATGCAAAAATGTCGAATTTCCCCTAGGTGCAATTTTGTGACATTACATTTTGACCCCACTTTAGTGAGCTCGATTTTGGAAAAAAATCAGCCTCACTAAAATAGAGAAGAAAAATTTCACTTGAATTTTGAATTGTACGGATTTGCGTGCCAAGAAAAAGGGGTCTCAAAGGCCACCGAAGTCGAGCTAACCGATACCGAAGGTGCACCCAATAACCGAGCTCAACAAACAACGACATAACGGTCATGAAAAATTGTTCAAAACTTTAACCTGCAAAACTCAAATTTTGGGTCAGCCTCGAAAAATCAGAAGAAGCTACAACGGTGAGAAGAATGATCAAGAAAAAGTTGTCGATTCGGAATTAAAATATGATCAAGAGGTGACTATATTCCCCCTCTTGAGTTTTCCCCCAGCTTGGTGGGGTAAATTCTAGAGAAACCGGGGGGCCACAAGCTCTAGGAAAAATGGGCCTCGGGGGGGGCTATATATACCTAGGTGGGCCCCTAGAAGAGTCATTTTCACTATTCACTGCGAGCAAACTGTTGACTTTTGTGAGAGAAAGTCAGCAAAATGCCGAGCAGGAGGGAGTACAAGGCGCCGAGGTTGGAGCAGCTGCACGATGACATCGCCGAGGCTCACGAGGTGGACTAGGTAGGCCTCTAAACCTCGTTTTTTGGCAAGGTGCATAGGCGTCTTTTTTGGGCGCTCACATACAAAAAGTGCATTGTCTAGATTCTGCGCCAACGTTTTGAGTCTGCGTTGTCGTCTTGGGGACGCGCTAGCGTCCTCGAGGCGGCCATGGCGGACAGGGACACATGCGCAACACGCATAGGTCTGAATTTTTTTTGTTTTCATAGTGAAATTCGATGTTCTGACTTAAAATTTTTCACTTTTGCAGGAGTATCCGAAGATTCGTGAGCATCCGAGAGGGCGAGCATTCCGACTCGTTCGTGAGCAAAGGGACCGTCTTACAAATGACGAGGTCACGCATCTGGAGTGGGTCAGTCTCTAGCATGTGTTCACCATGCTAGAGATGCGATATCATGAGAGGATGCTCACAGCATTGATGGAGCGGTGGGACGCCACCACATCATCTTTCCAGCTAGCTTGTGGGGAGATGACTATCATGCTCGAGGATGTCTATCGGATCCTCGGACTACCCATCCACGGACAATGGGTGGTCCTAGACGATACCCGATCGGCACAGGAGCAAAGGGAGGGAGTCCTCTATTGCTCGGGGCCGGACAGACGGCGACGACGACACAAGCCACATATATACACACTGGTATGACTAGGCGAGCACCACTGCACTGCTATTACGCTAGGTTATGGTCATGACCGTGGTATTCCAGATCATGATAGACGAGCGAGGCTCGCACCTGCCCAGGGGCCTCGTCCATGCAATTAGAGAGATAGTGGAGTGCAAGACAGTTTTTTCCTAGGGGCTCAGCATGTTAGCGCATCTCTGCCAGGAGTTGGGCCGGTACATTCACTACGAGTACCGTAGCCTTATTGTGTGCACACTTTTGTAGGTGTGGGCCTTCGCCCACATCATGTGCATAGGCCAGTCGGTTTTCCCCAGCAACGGCCATATTGCGTCCCCATGGCCCACTGGTATGACATGACAAGCCAGTGGAGATTCGACGATTTACAGTTTTAGCAACTACAGTTTGACACTCTTATTGCAGATGGGGTCTGATGGAGACCCTACCGATTTTTTAGATGGGTGGAAGATAGCAGGCATCTGAGGAACCTGCAGTGGGACCTTTTTTGGTAGGTCACCACGACTATATTATAGTGCCATACTACTGGATTCAGGTCATGCGGCAACATGGTCGTCCTTAGACGATTCCACCAGACGTGCCCACATATACTAGGGCCTATAGGAGCGCAATGAGAGTCGGAGATCGCCCCCGCCCCACCATCACCGATTTTGTTCCTTCTGATGATGATGAGCCTGACCATGATTTGCCGCCCATAGTAGCGGTAGACAATGTCGAGGTTGCCACAGATTTTGCACGGTGGTGGGAGAGGCATTGTCCTGCTCCTGTGTTCATGCCCTAAGAGGGGACCCTAATCTACAGGGTGACCTGCCACCCCAGCCTCCGTAGGGTAGACAGAGGGGGCACAACAGGCGGGCGAGGAGGAGAGGGCGCAGGAGGAGGAGGCAGCACTTCAGAGACAGAGGCGGCGGAGGAGATCAAACCCCCCAGAAACTACCCCTATCTCGTCGACACCACCAACTCCTATTGCTATAGCGGTAGCGGCCTTGGCGTCACTAGGAGTGGCTACCAATGCCGGCAGAGAGGGTCCCAACACCGCTCCTCACCCTAACCCCACATGGCAGCCAGGGGACCCAGGTATACAGAGCACACTGTTTATGTTTCAATTCTTTCAGTTTTTTTGTTCATGATTACATATATATGCCATGTGATACTGATTTCTTTTTCTTTTTCTATGGTTGCAGGGGATGCGTAGGGATGGACTGGGCTGATAGCTCAGTGTATTTCAGAGGTAGCCCCTAACGTGTTGGTCTAGGGGACGATCCTCGAGGCTTTCCGACCGGTGTCTGCAGGACGACATGCCCCACTTTTGAACTAGTAGCACACCTGAGGACTGCCTATGAGGAGCAAGGCGTGGAGATCATCCAATTGACTGTAGAGCTCACTACTGTTCAAAGACAGTGTGACCAATTGTCAGGGGAGCTACAGACGGCGCTCAACGAGCAAGACACGGCAGTGAGGAGGGCCGACACCCACCGAGCAGGCGCATGACGCCTTCCAAAGCCGTCTTGATGACCTCGATGGGCAACTAGCAACTATGATCCCGACAGATGTTCAGCGACTACGGGAGGAGCTAAGACGAGCGGAGATGACTATATGCTCCTTGCAGGGAGAGATCAGGGGGATGCGGGTAGATCTGTCCACATCACGCTCGCACTGATCTCGTTCCATGACCATCATGTAGCCTCTCTTGAAAGTACCGAAGCAACAGCCAAAGCCAGAGGGCTCCGGGAGCCATGTGCCACAGTCATAGGGTCTTATGATTTTGTACACCATTTTCTTTGCGATGAATACATACACATACATATATATTTGTAGATCTTTTGTATAGACATATATTTAGCAGCCACTCATTTTTTATAGTAGTGGCCCGATACATGTGCATGACATTTGATACATACATGCATATATATATATGGACACATCTGTTCTGACATCATGGCATTGTTTATTTGGATGTGTATGTTGTTTACTTTCATGTATGTTAATGCTATGGATGTTATATGCTTGTATATTTACATTAGATGCTAACATGATTTAAGAAACACACATGGTTGTATGTTAATTAAATACAATGATGATCTAATTGCCTTAAAAGATGTAACGTGATGCATGGACACAAAGCATAGCGAAACACATGTATGTATATCACACACATGTGGTCATATCATAACACAAAAAATTCATAGTGTGTCAATGAACAATGTCAATATATATAGTGCTACTACCCTTTCATAGAGAGAACACCACACAGATGACACATGGAACACTACACATAGTATCAACAAAGATGCATTGCATTAACGAGCTCTTTTAGAAGTGTCCCATCCATAGATGATAATCCAGAGGCACACAAACCAGACACAAAGATCACAATGTAAGGGTCTAACTAGTTAGGACTAAATTTCCCTCTCTGATTAGGCGATGCATTTACATTTCTTTGGTTTTCTTAGAGAACTAGGTCTCTCAGTTTAAAGGGCCTAGCAAGCACACTCTAACTATATTGTCTCGATAATGACCGTTGATAAGCTTTAAGATGATCGAGGGCCTGTAATTGGCGCTCATCGAGCATCTCCAACTGATGCAAACGGTTAACCTAGTAGGTTTCGTCATCAATTAGCCCTTTAAGGGAAACCCGTAAGGACGAAATTTCCAACTCTAAAGGCATAATAGCTTCGACATATAGGAGATTGTAAGGCATCGTTCTTGTCATTGTACGAACACTCATGCGATAGGCCCACAAAGCGTATGTTAATTGAATATGCCAATCCTTACCATGCTTATTGACTATTTTACGAAGGATGAGCTCAAGAGTCTTATTGGATGCTTCCGCTCAACCATTGGATTGTGGATAGTACAACGTAGAAAACATATGTTGGATATGAAACTTCTCTAAGAATTGCTTTACTTGTTCTTGAATGGTGTACCATTGTCAAAAGCAAGTGTAGCAGGAAATCCAAAACGGGAAATAATGTTGTTTATAAGAAAGTTACAAATAGCTTCAGCGTTTGTGGATCGAAGTGGAATAGCTTCGACCCATTTCGTGAAGTAATCCGTAGCGGTAATAATAAAGGTAGGTACCTTGGAAGAAGGAGGTGATATTTTCCTGATAATATCCAACCCCCACTTTGCGAACGACCAAGGAGAGGTTTGATTTTGTAACTCTTAAACAGGTGCATGAATAAGACGGTTGTACTGTTGACATTGAAGGCACTTTTTAATGAAATTGAAAGAATCATGTTCTATCGTTTGCCAATAGTACCCCATGTGTATCAATCTTCTCACTAGGGATCTACCACCAAAATGTCCACCCCCAGATCCTGAATGGGTTCCTTAAGGGCAAGGGGTATTTCCGCTTTAGTGAGACACCTGAAAAGCAAGCCATCATAGGATTTTCAATAAAGAACATCGGATAAAATGACATAACATGCTGAAAGCTTTTGTATACGAGTGCGATCATTTTTTGTCGCATCATCAGGAAAGTTTCCAGTCTTTAAATAATTATAAATACTAGAAAACCATTCTCTCGAGTCTACGTGAGAACACACAAAGGATTTGGATTCAGGTTGATCGGAAACCGCAGGGGTTCGCAGGACCTGAACCACGAAGTGGTATTCTTTCGTATTTTCTTCTAAAGGCACCAAGGAAGCAGCGCTTGCCATGACATCGGCATGTCTATTTTCTCTCCTAGGGACACTGTCTATTGTGAAGAGGAGAACCGATTAAGCAAGGACAAAGCAAGGTCTTGGTACTAGGACAACTTACTTTGTTTAGCTTGATAGGTTCGTGTAATCTGATTCACAATGAACTCAGAATCATTTAGTATACGGAGATGTTTGATTTTCATTGTGATCGCGGCATGCAAGCTAACAATAAGAGCTTTGTACTCAACGATGTTATTGGTGCAAGTTAAATCTAATCGAAAGGATAGAGGGACCTGTTTACCTTCGGGGGATATTAAGTCCACCCCCACTCAAGAACTAGTCTGACACCTCGATCCGTCGAAATACATTTTCCGTTCAAGGTAGTAATTAATTATGAAAATATTCTCGTCAGGAAACAAATCCAACCCTGGGAAGGAATGGGATAAGGGAGCGTCTACCAATTGATCGGCAACCGCTTGACGCTTTATCGACTTCTGAGTAATGAACTTTATATCAAACTCAGAGAGCAACATAACCCATTTCGCTAATCTCCCAACAAGGTCAGCACTGGAGAACATAAGCTTTAAGAGATCCATTTTTACTATGACATGTGTTTCAGCATGCAGAAGATAGTGTCTCAACTTCTGCATAGCGAAGACAAGAGCGAGGCATTGCTTCTCCGTGGAGGAATAACGAGTTTCGTAATCAACTAGAACGTGGCTGATGTAGTAGACCACTCTCTCTTTCCCCACGTCATCATATTGAGCCAGCAAAGTTGCCAAGGCATATGGTGATGCAACAAGGTAGAGCAAAAAGGGTCTATCTTGCATAGCCGGCATCAATATAGGAGGATTGGCCAAATAAGCTTTGATTGACTGAAAGGCTTTCTAGCACTCCTCATCCTATATGAAGCAGACATCCTTTTTCAATAAACGAGTGAAAGGAAGGGTACGATCAGCCAACTCAGATATAAATCTACAAATTGTCTAAATCTTGTAATGTCCCCATTTTTAGCACTGCACTTCTAAGTGATTGATGGCCTATCCCTAGGGTGCTGTCAGCTAGTCAGAGGTAGAATTAGGGTTTCCGACTGTTTGGTGGGTCCTCTTGAAGATTCAAGGTTCTGCTTGTTGGAGTTTGGATGTTTGGATTCTGGATTCCTTTTGGGTTTTCATAGAGCTTCGCAGAGGTATGACTTGCAACCGCGTCGGGCAACCTTTACGGACTTACTATTTTTAGTAAGTTATGACGGCTACATCCTGGAGTTTGGGATTTTGGATTGCGGATTCTTTCTGGGTTTTCAGAGAGCTTCGCAATGGTGGCGCATGCATTGCATTCTGAGCAACTTCTTGAATTTACTATTTTTAGTAAATTCTATATTTAGCAGTGGTCCAGTCAACACCAGCTCAGTCAACTTTCCTTCACTTGCAGTTCATTGGGTAACTCTGATTTTTGGCTTAAGGGGTTCATTTTGGAGAAATAAATCATTTAAAATTAATAATGTTTTATTTTATAAAATAACCCCTTGTCCTAGTAATATGAATTTAAGTTGTTTTAAAAAGGGGGACTTTGAGGGTGGTCATCTCATGGGGAATTATTTTGATATTTCTAAAGTCAAAAATACTTCTTGGAGAAAGGGACGCCATTTTATGAAGAGGGGATTTTTAATAAAGTCAAGATTGAACATTATGAAAGGGGGCGCCCAAACTGGAGGGAAAAGGAGTCAATTCAAATTTGAAATTAGGGTTTGTTTTCTAGAAGCTTCTGGAGGGCCTTCTCAAAGTTATAAAAGGGATCCTTGGGACTTCATTTATCATCTTCTGTCTATGCTAATGTTATGCTGCCGGAATGGTACTGGGACTGCTTCGAGGAATGTATGCCTCCTAGCTTTGGCATTGCTTCTTGCTTGAAAGATAGCAACTAGTGATGAGATAGTTGTAGTTGAGTGGATTTTTGTAGTGAGGTTTGCTTTGTAGCATTTGCTTGCATTTTAGTTCAATTTCTAGCATATTATATCAAAAATCTGGAGTTGCTGATATCATGGCTGATCTGTAGTTTCATTCATACATTTGAAAATAAAAATATTTTGGTTCTGGGTATTGCATATATTTGCCTAACCTCTTGGGGCGCCCCTTTATACAAGTTTGCAGATTTTTCTAAGGTCTCTATGATTTTATCTACAGCAAGTCGCCCCTCTTAGGGCCGTACCATCTCTGGAGCAGCTTGGAATGCGTCTAAAAATTAATATCAAGCTTTTTGAGTGGGTTCTTTGATGTAACTTGGATGCCTTCATCTTAGGGAGGTAATGCATTTGATTTGAGGTCTTTTGGTTAAGAAATGAGTGAGTTGTGAGCTTTTCAATTGGGTTCTGTATTGCTGGTTAAGTAATTTCAGTCCATGATTAGTTATATCAGTTCGCTTAAAGTCCATCATTTGAGTTGGGTTTGAGAGGGAAGTCACTGTGAGCATTGAGAGGACATTAAACTTTATTGCAGCATTGTTAGACCTTCTTATCTTATGCTACTGGCAGGCATTTTCTATCATATTGTAAGCTGAACAGTAGTACTGTCAGCATTCTTCTTATCTTCCCTTCATGCTTTGTAATACCCACTGGATAAGTGGAAGAGGCTGGCTTGCCGCCTATTTACATTTGAATTGCATGGTAGTTCTTAGCATCTCCGCCCTATGGTAGCTCCATCCCCACTCCGGGTTTGAAAGCACATTCTGGGTGTTGAGTTTACTTTCAGCATTTGTAGTGGTAGAGATCCTCTGACCATATGCTCGTCCAGCTTGGACACATTCTTGATTAGAGTTACTTCCAGTTGCAGTTCTGATTAATGTACTGACGATCCTCTTGCCATATGACAACCTCTCTCTTGTTGAGATTGAGTGCGCATTCTTGGCAACGAGTTATTTGTAACTGCTGGTTTGATTGAACTAACCCTAACGGGTGCTTCTGCATTGTTGTGTACTTGGCAAAATTTGAAAAAATTGGTTTGGGATATTTCAGTGGTATCAGAGCCAAGATCCTGCCATCTTGTGCCCAACAGAGTTCACTTGACAAATGAGTGACAGAGAAAGCAGATTCTACATCAGAGGTCAGAGCTGAGTTCAGTATCAGCTTTCAGAAGTTTCAAAGATGTTGCGTTTTCTAAGGTCCAGAGATCATGAGAAGTCAGATTCAACTATGGTATCTGAGGAAGGAAAGGTTAGTGATGTAGTAAGGGATTTCATTGAATATGCTAAACAGTATAAAAGACAATGTGAACATGAGGCTGCCAAACTCCGTGAGCAATATCAAAACATGCCAGATGATTATAGGTACAATGTTTCATTTCATGCCCATTTGAATTGTGTGGCGTATCTGAAGCCCGAAAAGTCGGAGATGGTGGACCACATTAGGAAAATGTTAAAAAGGGAAGCAGAACAAGCTTTGGTTGAAGAATCAAAGAAGGAAGATGATGAAGTGCCTATTTGTGAATTGCAGCCCACAAATATGCAAGTTGAAGAGAAAAATCAGTCATCTAGCATTGAAGATGGCACAAGCAAGGTGCACATATCACATCAAAATGAACGTGAGCTCGATAAAGATACCTTGGCAAGTGAAGAGTTAGGGGTAGAGTCCCATAATACTTCCCTTGACTTGCATGTAATAGGAAGTAATGAAGATCAGCTTGGTAGGACTATTGTTTGCAATGAGTTCGTTGAAGAAAAGGAAGGACATATTAGTGATATTGGAGGCGAATCCCATGAGTTCATGCATACTCATTTTGAAGATTTGATGAAGAAGGATTTTCTTCTTGTTGCTGACCCAACTTCCCAAGAAGTTCCACATGAAGAAATTGGCGACATACTTTTCCATGAAGGTCCCGAAGAAGATAGGGATGGTGAAGCTTTCAAAACAGCAAGTATAGAAGGTTCTTCACTCCATTTCTGTGGTAGCGTTATTGGACTTGGGTTTGACCAGCAAACCGAACCATGGGAAAGAAATATTTTTGATGATAAGTTTTTTCCGGTTGATCATCCTAATCAACCCACTAGCATTTGGGATCCGGGTGTGTTGGCACCAAGGAATGAAAGAGAACCGTTGTGGGATGAATTTCCCTTTGACCCTGATGAAGACCAAAGTTTCGTTTGCATTGCAAACTATGAGGAGGGCACAGAAGGAAAAGTTGCCTTTGATGAAGTAGCTTGCTCTGAAAAGTTCCATGGTAATCCCTTCGAGTTGGTTGCAGCCACCAAGGAGGATGTTTCTTCTAAAACTTTCAGAACGGCATTCGATGATTCTTCGTTCGAGTTAGGGGCTGCCATAGCCTTTGATCAAGAAGACGGTGAGGTGGATGAAGAGCTAGAAAACCAAGTGGCTCTTGAAGATGAAGAGTTTGAAGGTGTTACTAAACACAAATATGATTTTCCAATGCATGAAGCTGATTACAAACTTAGGGACGAAGAATTTGTGAAGTATGATGCTTTTTATGACAATGAATATTATCCACTAGTCAATGGTGAAGTACAAGAATGTTGAAGCAGCAAGGAGGGCAGGAAAGACAAGGGACAAGGTTTTGATTTTCAGTTGCAGCACATCAGCAGTTCACCATCTTCGCATTCTTATGAGTGGGAAGGTCAATTCAAGGTGTTCATTGACAAGGAAGTGCAAGCTCTATCCCTGTTTGACTGCACACATAACTTGGTTGAAGAGCTTTATTGGAAGGCTCAGCTTGAAGAGAGACGTAGAGGAGTGACCGATGAAGTTACTCTTCCTAATTTGCAACTTATCAGAGATTCCTTGGAGACCTTGAAGTCCGAGTACGTGCACTCTATTGGAGAACGGGATCATGCCTTTGAAGTGGCAAAGAAGGCCATTTGTACTTTTCATGAAAAGGAGAGTACGATTGATGAGCTCACTCTGGAGCTTAAATCAATAAAGGACAAGTTGAAAGAAACTCAGTTGGATCTAACTAAGGTTGAAGACCAGTTTGCAGATTTCAAACTTTTCAAGGAGCAAGAGGATGCACAAAGAGCTGAAGAAATCAATCAAGTGATTGGAGATCTTGACTGTCTTCAAGAAGAGTTTGATCTTGGAAGCATTTCAAGAAAATTAGAAGTTGCATGTGCAGATTTGGATCAGCAAGATGAAAAGAATGACTTCCAAGTTTTTGACAATCCCTTCTTTGAAGTGGGTGCAGAAGCAACTTATGACAATCCTCTCTATGAGATGGAAGATGAAACGAAGAATGAGACTGAGCATGGTTTCCAGTGCTTGGATGCTTTGATATCACTCCATAAGGAAGTGCCACGTCTGTTGATTAGTTATAAATGCATAAGTGGGCTCAAGGGTGAAGATTCCATATGGGAGGTGTCGAAGCGAGGTAATTTCAACATCTATGACAACAAGATGTTGATGAGACAAGTTGTGGTAGCTGCTGGTAACTTCAACAGCAGCAAGGAGTTGATTTCAGACCTACTACTCAGGGGTATGGGAGAAAGTACTTGGTGGTTACATTCTTGATAATCCCTCCCTTGGGTGGAATGATGATTGGGCTCATACTAGTCAGTTTTGGGAGTTGAATCTAAAGTCATTTTATGTTTCATACTCCAACGTGATTGAAGCTTTCATGGTTGAGCTTCAGGGGGACACCAGTTTCGTGAGAATACATCTGGTTCTCACTAGCACTTGGGAATGCCTTGTGATTTCTTGGCATTGTGTTGAAAATATTTTTCAGTTGGGTGTCCATGTTTGGGATTCTCAACATGGGTTGATGGAGCCTATTGCTTGTGGAAAGAAGAACTTTTGGAGGGATAAGGATCAAATTTCCAGATTTGTTGGTGATGTTCCCTTCTTTCCCAGCCACTTGATGGTTCCGTTTGTTCATCAACAAATGGATTGGAGAGAAATTTTGATTATGGATTGGAGAGATGAACGATCGGTTGCTCTTGGGAGTGACCTTCGGCTAATACAAGGGCAGATTTTGAGACACGTGCTTGCTGGTTGGAGGCATACCAGCCACTTTACTTGTGGAGTTACTCTCGTTTGGAAGAGTTTGTCTTTCACTACTTGCCAAAGAGGTGGTAGTTTTCAGTTGGAGATTGCTCTAGTATGTTTTCCTGCCATTTTTGAGGGATTAACTTGCAACTCTATGCTCATCTCATACACTCACACTTGGGAATTTCTTTGGTGCTGCTGTTTTTTCTTGTGTGAAGTACTAAAATCAGATTGCTCTTCATTGACTTTAGCCTTGAACAGCAAAGACTATTTGTTCCTTCACACCAACTCTATTCTCGGGGTTCATTTTATGGAGGCTTGTGATGTTAACTTTGATAGTTCTCTCTCATTGTTGGTTCAGGACAGCGAACTACCACTTGTTTTGATTCATCATTCTGAGATTCATGAGGTCAGAACTATGAGAGTTTTCTGTAGTCTTCATGGTGGTATCAGTATACTTCAGATGAGGCATAGTAGCTCCCTATGGAGACATGAGTATGAATTTGTTGAGCTCTTGCAAAGGATTGCTTTCCTCCTTGCAAGAAGATTGGAAGATGTCACATTTGCAGTCATGACTTCATTTATTACCATACGGAGGTATGCTAAGGAGATTGATTTTGAGTTGAGTATCCTATCTTTCTTCTTGCCTAGAATTATGATTGACAGTGGTGTGGTTGATACTATTGATTTGGGGCATCGTGGACATGAGATGTTGCATGATATTGATCTCAATCCTTTAAGATCTTTCAGTTTGGGTAACATGGATGGTAACACTTTGGAGTTACAAGGAAGGGTAGTGCACCATTGGCAAGATGTTTTCACTGATGTGATCAGAGTAGTGCAACATCGGCATCGTGGGTCCTTCCTAAGACGGATTTGGGAACCTGGGATCATACTTGTTTGGGTATGGATCAGTCTTAATTTTTCTGGAGTTGTGGTGGTATTGCTTGAGGACAAGCAATTTTGGGAAGGGCGGACTGTAATGTCCCCATTTTTAGCACTGCACTTCTCAATGATTGATGGCCTATCCCTGGGGTGCTGTCGGCTAGTCAGAGGTAGAATTAGGGTTTCCGACTGTTTGGTGGGTTCTCTTGAAGATTAAGGGTTCTGCTTGTTGGAGTTTGGGTGTTTGGATTCTGGATTCCTTCTAGGTTTTTAGAGAGCTTCGCAGAGGTATGACTTGCAACCGCGTCGGGCAACCTTTCCGAACTTACTATTTTTAGTAAGTTATGACGGCTACATCCTGCAGTTTGGGATTTTGGATTGCGGATTCTTTCTGGGTTTTCAAAGAGCTTTGCAATGGTGGCGCATGCATTGCATTCTAAGCAACTTCTTGAATTTACTATTTTTAGTAAATTCTATATTTAGCAGTGGTCCAGTCAGCACCAGCTCAATCAACTTTCCTTCACTTGCAATTCATTGGGTAATTCTGATTTTTGGCTTAAGGGGTTCATTTTGGAGAAATAAGTCATTTAAAGTTAATAATGTTTTATTTTATAAAATAACCCCTTGTCCTAGTAATATGACTTTAAGTTGTTTTAAAAAGGGGGACTTTGAGGGTGGTCATCTCATGGGGAATTATTTTGATATTTCTAAAGTCAAAAATACTTCTTGAAGAAAGGGACGCCATTTTATGAAGAGGGGATTTTTAATAAAGTCAAAATTGAACATTATGAAAGGGGGCGCCCAAACTGGAGGGAAAATGAGTCAATTCAAATTTGAAATTAGGGTTTGTTTTCTAGAAGCTTCTGGAGGGCCTTCTCAAAGTTATAAAAGGGAGCCTTGGGACTTCATTTATCATCTTCTGTCTATGCTAATGTTATGCTGCCGGAATGGTACTGGGACTGCTTCGAGGAATGTATGCCTCCTAGCTTTGGCATTGCTTCTTGCTTGAAAGATAGCAACTAGTGATGAGATAGTTTTAGTTGAGTGGATTTTTGTAGTGAGGTTTGCTTTGTAGCATTTGCTTGCATTTTAGTTCAGTTTCTAGCATATTATATCAAAAATCTGGAGTTGTTGATATCATGGCTGATCTGTAGTTTCATTCATACATTTGAAAATAAAAATATTTTGGTTCTGGGTATTGCATATATTTGCCTAACCTCTTGGGGCGCCCCTTTATACAAGTTTGCAGATTTTTCTAAGGTCTCTATGATTTTATCTACAACAAGTCGCCCCTCTTAGAGCCGTACCATCTCTGGAGCAGCTTGGAATGTGTCTAAATATTAATATCAAGCTTTTTGAGTGGGTTCTTTGATGTAACTTGGATGCCTTCATCTTAGGGAGGTAATGCATTTGATTTGAGGTCTTTTGGTTAAGAAATGAGTGAGTTGTGAGCTTTTCAATTGGGTTCTGTATTGCTGGTTAAGTAATTTTAGTCCATGATTAGTTATATCAGTTTGCTTAAAGTCCATCATTTGAGTTGGGTTTGGGAGGGAAGTCACTGTGAGCATTGAGAGGACATTAAACTTTATTGCAGCATTGTTAGACCTTCTTATCTTATGCTCCTGGCAGGCATTTTCTATCATATTGTAAGCTGAACAGTAGTACTATCAGCATTCTTCTTATCTTCCCTTCATGCTTTGTAATACCCACTGGATAAGTGGAAGAGGCTGGCTTGCCGCCTATTTACATTTGAATTGCATGGTAGTTCTTAGCATCTCCGCCCTATGGTAGCTCCATCCCCACTCCGGGTTTGAAAGCACATTCTGGGTGTTGAGTTTACTTTCAGCATTTGTAGTGGTAGAGATCCTCTGACCATATGCTCGTCCAGCTTGGACACATTCTTGGTTAGAGTTACTTCCAGTTGCAGTTCTGATTAATGTACTGACGATCCTCTTGCCATATGACAGCCTCTCTCTTGTTGAGATTGAGTGCGCATTCTTGGCAACGAGTTATTTGTAACTGCTGGTTTGATTGAACTAACCCTAACGGGTGCTTCTGCATTGTTGTGTACTTAGCAAAATTTGAAAAAATTGGTTCGGGATATTTCAAATCTTCCCTTGTAAACTTTGCAACTCAGTGATATTCCTCAGTGGAGGCATGTTAACGATGGAATCAATTATATTTGTGTCAACCTTGATTTCACAGTGAGAAACTATGAACCCCAAAAGCTTGCTGGCATCTATGCCGAAAATGCACTTATGGGGGTTGAGTCTCATCTTATAGAGTCGAAGCCTTTCAAAGATAAGATGAAGGTTCTCCACATGATCTTGACGGGTTATTGATTTTGTCAAGATGTCATCAACATAGTCTTCTAAAATCTTATGAATAAAATCGTGAAATATCAGGGTCATTGCCTGTTGGTAAGTTGTTCCCACATTCTTTAACCTAAAGGGCATGACCACATAACAGAAAGTACCCCAAGGGGTAGTGAAGGCTGTCTTGTATTGATCATCTGGACTAATACGGATCTGATTGTAACCCAAGAAGCCGTCCATAAAAGATAACAATGCATGGCCTATAGTCAAATCCACAATCATATCTATATTAGGCAATGGAAAATCATCCTTAAGAGAAGCCTTATTAAGATCTCGAATGTCAATACATATACGAATAGGACCATTAGGCTTACTAACGGCGACTATATTCAAAATCCAAGGGGAGTAGTCAATCGGACGGATAAAGCCTGCTTTCAACAGCTTCTCTATCTTAGTCTTGACCATCAATGTCACCCTGGGATTGATCTTTCGGATTTTTGCTTAACTGGCTTGGCGTCGAGACATAGGACGATATTGTGAACCACTTTAGACTCATCAACACCGGGCATATCCTCATATGTCCAAGCAAAGATATCAAGATGAGAATGCAAGAGATCAGAATGTTCATCCACTTCCTCCAAAGAGAGACACTTCCCAATCTTGATTACTTTTTTTGGGGACTTAGGGTCCATAGAAACCTTAGTAGTATCTCCTTTAAGGAGAGAACTACGATCTTCGGGATGAGATATCCAAACAGCATTACTGATGTTAGATAGAGGGTCTTCTTCATCAATGCTCAAGTTCTCCAAAGTATGCTTGTTTATGCAGGCAATACGCGAATCGTCTCTTATGATGAAAAGAAGGCAACAGGGAATAGGCACCAAGGAATTCCTCTAGTGCTTCGTCCGACGAGAAGACATCTAAAGCGATCTTCTCGCCTGCTCCCTTTCCTTTATCAACTCAGGATGGACCAAGCTCAATGGCTCGGCTGAAATCATGTTAACACTCCACCAAGGTTTTTGCTTAGACTGTTCAATAGAGCATCCCAAACCCAGATAGCTTGTCGTGGCTTAAACTAGATAGGGACTTGAATTCTTTGTTCGATAGGCCCCAAGCCTTTCTGCCCATAGCTGTACTAAGAGGCGAGTTTATATCCAAACCAATAACGAGTTTGTAAAACTTCAGGAGGTGGCGGCTCTACATAGAGTGTTTTGTTCCACCAATGGATGTTGAATGTCTCTACGGGAGCACTCCCACCTTCTTTACTAGGTCCACAAATGTTAACCTCCTTTGCAGGAGTGGGATTACTCTCCTCAACGGAGGAAGGAGTGGTCTCTTGAACAGGGTCACGCTTCTGTTCCCAAGCGGGAGTGTCGTCCATCTTTGTGTCACAAGTACTTGGAAATTCTATGCTAGAGGGGTTCTCCTTATATTCTACAATAAACAATTCGGAGAATTCCAAGGAGCCCCAATCATCATCAAGGAAAGCATTTGATTGAGAGGAAGAAGGGGAAGATGGGGGAGACTTAGGATCCTCTGCTTTAGGTGGTTCATCTTTACCGACACTCACTCGAGGAACAACTTCCATAGAGGGTATCAATGAAGAACATGCCATAGCATCAGTGGTTAAAGATGGAATACTATTCTTGAGAGTGGATACAACTAAAGCACGACCGACAGCCGCTAGCTTACAAAGGTGAACAACTTCTGGATCTGCTTTAACTGTAACCACCCAATTATTTGCGACGAACTTCAAAGAACGATGTAAAGTAGAAGTCACAACACCCATAGCATGAATCTAGGGTCTCCCCAAGAGAAGATTGTACGGTAATGGGCCAGGCATCACATAAACCAACGTAGGTAAGGTAACGGGACTTAGCTGCAAAGATAGTATTATCGTACCTAGAGCTTGGCGGCCAGCATTATCAAACCTGCGAATATACAAAGAAGAAGTTGCTAAAGAAGATGAATCAACTTTGATCTTAGGTAATAGGTCCATAACGCAAACGTTGAGAGCCGAACCGGTGTCAATGAGAGTATGACTAATACTGATATTATTAACATTAATTATAATCATCAAGGGATCCGCTTGCTTCTGCACATCCGAAGGTGGGAGTTCTTGCAGGTGGAACGTAATATTCGGCGAATCCACTCGAATATGAGCCAATTAACATCCGTAGGCCTAGCGGAGACAGGAAAGAGAATCTTTTGTAAAGCTTCCTGACGCATCTCTTGGTAAACCGGAGCGGTTTGAAGCAAGTCCCAAAGTGAGATCTTAGCCAAAGTAACATGGAGTTGCTTGACAAGATCATAATCACCTGGTGCTTTGATCATAAGTTTAGGTGCTGAAGGAAGGCTCTATTGAGAAAGTGGTAAAGTAGGAACTTGAGTGGGTTGTGATGTGGGAACAGAAGGTTGTTGGTCCAAGTTCTGTTCATTTCTTCTTGTATTATATGTGTGCCCAACAACATTTTAGGAAGTCGAGTCTGTAGCTTTCACAAACCTCGAATATAAGTCCGATGAATCACTACAACACGAAATCCCATAGATAGACTAGTTCTCCTTAGAAGACGAGATGGTTGGGGTCACGTAAATGACGGGTTTCTTAGGGCTCAGCGGAGTCATAGAGACCACAACCATATTTACCAACTCCTTAGCTTGCGAAGGGGGAGTTCGTTCGGAAGATTTGCAGATAGGGGAGAGCGCTTCTAAGATGTCGTCTAGAGCGTCTTCCAACATATCGAAATCTTCTTCAGAAAAGGGATTATCATAAGCATGCAACATCATGAAAATAGATCTAAGGTGTTCACGTCAGGTTCACCAAAATGTGATATAAGAGGTATCCACTACACACGGATCTCTTCATTCTCAAGAGATCACCAAGGAACGAACTGCCCTTATACACCTCAACATAAGCAATTCAACGAAAATGTAGAAAAGTATACCCGAATTGTGTTTCAGAGAAAGTTACTTCAAATCCTGAGAGAGTGAAACCCCGAAATTTCTGCCTCAGATGAGTGAGCTCTCGGTTAAAAGATAGCAGTGTGGTTTTAGGCCGCCAATGTGGTGTGCTGTTGTCTAAAAGACGCGCTAGCATCCTAAGCAACAGAGGGCTTAGGAGCTCAAGCGAACGGAACCAGGTTTCACTTCTAAGCTCAGATCTAGGACGTACTGAATGAAATAAACAGACAAGAAGCCAGAAATTGTAACAAACACAAGGGGACTTGGAGAGAGCTTACCTTTTACTGGACGTTCAACTCTTCACTCCAAGCTCTACTTCGCACCTACACACAAAAGAACAAGGGGTAAAGGTTGGGGCTGTATAGGGGTCTACCTTAGTCAGACCCCCGTTTTGGTGTTCCCACCTCCATAGACAACCAAGTTGGAAAGGAGTGCAAATGAAGTAAACAAAGCATGTGGTGAAAAAAACCTGCTTCAGGAGTAGAACCCACACTATGAGATAGTAAATAAACAAGTAGGAAAGGAAAGTGAGAAAGAGACAAAGAGCGTTACCCATGGGCCTAGACCCTCTCCGGAGCACACAGACGCACCGTTGAGTGCTTGCTTGAAAGTTGTTGGTGCTAGAAGAACCTCAGTCCGACATGGCTTCGCTTGTGAGAGTGTTGCTATCAAGGATGAAGAGAACTCAAAGATGGAGCAAGTGGTAAGAGAGCTTGAATGAATGACTTCCAACCCCAAATGAGAGCAAGAAAGGGGTTTTTAATGCATGCAAGGGGGGGCGAAGAGCTGTTACATCTGAAATTTGACTGCCAAGACACGTGTCAAGAGAGTCAAGATTCCAGATTCCATGTTTCAAACTCAGAAAACCGCCAGGATGCTAGCATGCCGTGCAGGCATCCAAATCCTAGATTTTTGGGAGACGTGTCATCAAGATTCAGTTGCTCTACCACAAGTCTGCACGAAGTCAGAATCATGAAATTCCGACTCATGGGATTTTTGTCATTAATGCTCTAAGGTGTCATAAATGCTAGGCAAAAATGCAAAAATGTGGAATTGCCCCTAGGTGCAATTCTTCAACATTACAGTTTGATATGAATTTCCAGCTAATTGAATATGCAAATCAGATCCAATAATTGGTATGAAACCCTTCGTAGCACCTAGGGTTTGAAGCCTGTGATCTTGAAATGATGCAGCAAGTTGAGGTATGGTATAAAATGATTTTCCAAGGCCTTGAGAAGGCCTATACTGCTTATGGCTGCCCCTAATCTGTTGCAATATGCTGATATAATACTACTACAAGCTCAAATCTCATAAATATATACCTGAAATTCATCCAATAAAGTCCAAATGAAGACCCAAGGTAGGCCCTCCCCAAAGGTGAACTGGGTTCTTGTCCAATTCATGATAGCCTTTGAGAGTTTTCATTCCCAGAAGGTTGAAACAATGTTGAAACCCTTCTCCAAAGCTCAACCTGCAAAGTGCTTTTGTCAAAATGAGAATAGAATGTTCAAAAAGGAGCCCAACACATTGCTTTATAATCTCTCATGGACTTTTTTAATAAAAGTCAATAAAATAATTTTCTTGAGGGTCTTTTCTCATCCAAAGAAAAGGGCCACTTTTTAAAAACAACTTGAGTTGTTAGGATGGGGGCACATTTCACTATTCACCTTTTACTATTCCATTAAAGCAAACCTTAATATTCTCACTTTAACCCTGGATACATCAACTGAACTCAAACTGAAAGGCTCATAAAGCTCCCAACTAAACTCCACAGCCCCCCGGTAGGGTCCCCTAACCATTCTATTGATCTATAGGAACCCTAATAGTAGGCCAACCTCCGCTACGACTGAGCTGTCTAAGGAAGGGACATTACAGTCCTTCCTTCCCAGGATTGCTTGCCCCCAAGCAACTGCAAAGTTGGATGTTGAAGTATCATCTCTCCTTCCCACGTGGCATCCTCCAATGGCAAGTCTCTCTAACAAACCAAATACTCTCTGATCACTCTACTCCTCAACCTCCTCTCCCTCATGTCCAAAATCTCTTCAAAAATCAAAACCAATCGGCCCTCCTCATCCAATGGAGGCAACTCATGTGAAGAGACATGTTGTCCAAGAGCCTTCCTTAGATAAGATACATGAAAGACATTGTGTATCTTACCTTCGGAAGGTAACTCAAGTTCATAGGCTACCTCTCCAATCCTCCTCAATACTCTATATGGACCATAAAACTGAGGCTTGAGTTTTTCTGCCCCACTCTTCTTAAGGGCACTCTGTCTATAAGGTTGTAAGCGCAAGAAAACCATGTCTCCAACCTCAAATGTCCTTTCAATCCGATGCCGATCTACATACATCTTCTGCTGATTTTGGGCGTGCCGAATATTATCCTTAAGTGCCTTAAGGATATCTTGTCCATCCTGTAACCAATCCCGAGCTCTAGGCGCTCTACTATCACCCAACACTAAGTCCACAAAAGATAAGGCATCATAACCATACAATGCTTGAAAGGGAGTCATACCAATAGACATGCAATAAGTAGTATTATAACAATGCTCAGCCATAAACAACCTTATCACCCATGCCTTCTGTTGACCTGAAACATAGTTACACAAATAACCCTCAAGCAAACACGAAACAACCTGCTGCTACACTCCGATTAAAATACCCAAACACCACAAACCGTGAAGCAACATATTGAAATCCATGTGAAATAATGTACCAAGCAAATCAATACCTGATTCCCCAATCAAAATATAGAACCTGTTGTATGAGATGTAGAACATCAAGACAATGTGAAAATGAACTCCCACATGCCAAGAAACCAACACAAATGGCCACCAAACCTTGCTGTCATAACTCGAACCAGCAACATACGTACCGTCATCTAACCAAAGAAAATCAAAATTACCCATCTCATACCTTATGTCCCTCCAATAGACTTCATGCCACACACTCCCAAGCGACTCAAAACCTGATGTAGACCATGCTAAATCTGGAAGTGCAATGGAAACCCAAGTAGGACAACCACTAATCCATGAAGTACCAAAATAAATGAAGTCACCTACCAACGAATATATCACTACCATATCATAAGATATTGGTGACATAACCAAAGAGGAGTTATGGATTCCATCAACACCCATCAGAGACAACCTTTGAGTGACCAATCCACTATGAGTGTCACCAAAAGAATCTTCATCATAATTGTGAAAATGATCAACAACAATTGAATTTTTTGAATTGACCAACCTTTGTTCATCATCATCTATGGAGTGGTGAATGTCATGAATTTGTTGAAGATGAAGTTTAGCTTGTTGAGCCAACATCTTAGCTCGCTTTGCCTTTTCTAACCATCCTTCATTCAACTTTTGGGACTGCTCTATATCGGCTGCTCCAAAGTGTCTGAAATCAGTCTTATAATAAGATGCATCGTATAAATTACCATGACCAATGCATGCATCTTGTGTACCAACACTTATTCACTCTTCTTCACAAGATTTTCCATGTGTAAGGGTAGCAATCTCATAAGAATGAGGAAGAAGAATATCACTATCCCAAATCAGACCTTTGGGATCCTTTTCTATGCATGCATTGTAGTCATTCGAGTCTTGATTTGTCTCATGCTTTTCCCAAGTGATTAGAGATGGAAGTGGCTCAAAAAAATCTTCATCTTGGATGCTATGATATTCAAAATCAAATTGCTTGCATTCTAAACTTGTCATTTCATTCTCAAGTGGGAAAAGATAGTGGTTGTCTCCATACTGAAAATCAAAACCTTTGTCTAGCTCCATTGAAGTAATTTAATGATCCTCAACACAAGTTGAATGTTCTTCATCAATTTGTTCAATTTCTACACTTCTTGCATTAGCATTTTTCTTTATAGAAGTAGTTGTTATAAGTGACTGATTTTCTCAATTATGCAATAAATTAGACATACACAAAAGAAGACAAAGTTCAACCATCTCTTTGTCCTTATCGTTTACCAATTTGACCGTCATGTCCTTGCCTCTAAGCAACTGCAAATAATCCTCTTTCATCAACTCCAAAGCCTCCTTGAAAGAGTGCGAATGTGAATGAGAGATATCATGTCCCATTCCTTTTTGCCCTTCCTCTCTTTGGGCTGTCCAAATGAAGTCTTCTATGTGTTTGCAGGTGCTATCCATTCTTGACAATGCTTGAACAATTTTATCATCCTTCACCACCAATTGATCATGCAAGTCTTCCAAAACTAAAAGCTTTTGTTCCAACTGTCCTTGGCTGCCATGGACTAAGTTTTCATCATGTGTAGGGGAAGTAGAATTAATTATCATTCTAGAAGAAGCATTCAAATCACCCAAAGAATCCATACAATTGCTGTCCATATCATTAGCATGTTCCATGCTTTTGTAATCTTCAAGGTTAGAGTGCACTTGCATACACTTTGCAACCCCAATTCATAGCATTTCATGTCTTGAAGCTTTGTCTTCAACATATTCAGTCAAAGTATCATCATCATAAGTTGATATATTTTCCATTACTAACCAAACCCAAGATGTAGTATGCAAAACAAACCAAACATTATCAATATGCAAGATCTTCTTAGTAGAAAGCCTCTTAGTCTCCATAATCAGCTCTTTAAGACCAAATGCTTCATATGATCTTAACCATTGTTCTTTCATTGTAGGTGATGCATGACTAGCCAAATTGAAATGAAATATGTTCCATTCCACACAAATGGATATATCACTTGTGGCTGATCCATCAAGTGTGTAACTATTATCATCATTGTTTTGAGCCTTCAAGGAGCTCTCTAAAAGAGGACAATCATAAACTCCAGGATGCAAACTAGACCGAACTGAATATCCTAAATCATTCCTCCTTTCTTCTTCACACAACTCAACATGCTCTTCTTGTGGGCTTACCTCACGAAGCTCTTCCCTTGTATGTTCATCATCTACACATTCTTCCCTTGGAAGAAATGAGGACCTAATGTATGACTCTCTTTGCCTTCTTGTGTTATCAAGCTGATTGCATCTTTCCTTGACCTCTTGCAAATGTTGTCTTGCTTGGGCAGCAAGCATCTTGACTTTTTTGGCTCTTAGTGACCACCCATCACACAACCCTTGTGTCCTTTTAACATCTTTCACAATCTGGTGAACAAAATCAGGACCTTTGTGGCTTGAATCCACAATATATATCTCATGTGTAACACTCTCAACTTGAGTACCATCATAGGAAGACTCAACAACATCATTACCTTCATGTGGAAAGGATTCTACCTCATGATTAGAATTGTTGTTGCAAAAATCAAAATAGGTGTCATACCCTGGTGTCATGTTTTCAACATCTCCAACGCACTGATCCATGATTGTAACCTCTTCCACTTTGTGATCAACATGTTGACTCAATGGTGTGATATGAATCTCCACTTGATCCAAAGTTATTTCTTCTTTAGGACTCCCACCTGATGACTGATTTTTGCATTCATTGTGATCACTTGTAGGCTGCAAACTACAAACAAGTGATTCTTCTATCGTTCCTTGTTCTTGCACATTAAGCTCTTCACTTTTCCCAATGGTTTCTCTCCTATCTTTTGATATTTCTTTCCTTTTTTGCTGCTGACATGCACTTGAAAACATCAAGTCATCTTCATCCTCATCCGGTATACCCAAGAATTGTATGAAAGAAAGCATGTCTTGTATCTTTTGAGGAAGAGAGCGATACTTGTCATAGCTGGCCATAATTGCTTTATTTGTTGGTGAAACATGAGGACTCTTACTTGTTCTAATAGATGGAGATGATCCACTAGAGTGCCCAAATTTCTTTGGAATTGTATCATTCAATCAGTGCAATTGACGATTGAACTTATGTTGTGACTGTTCTAACTCTTCCCATGCCTGTGTATCCTTACGCAACTTTTCCGTGATGACTCGTCACGTTGCCCAACTGAAAACTAAACCAAACGGAAGTACACAAAACTTTGAATGCACCCAACAGGCTAGCAAGATCCAAGCTCTGATACCACTAAAAGATTCCCAACCCAAATCTGATCTGATATTCTGAGTTTTGTCTTTTCAAAGTCTTTGACCAGCGAATAGGAAGCTTTTTGTTTTTGTTTTGTTTTTGTGTTTTTCTAATTTTTTTGTGTGTTTTTGTTGAATGTTGAATTATGCAACAATATTGCAAACTAGAAGGAAGGAAATTGCTGCTAAAACTTAAATAAATCATACAATTTAACTAGAGAGCAATAATGATGAATTTACTGGCTCAAATGTTATTGTACATACTACAAGTTTGCATATACAATCTGATATAAACTTGAACAGCAAAGACAACCCCTTTTCAGCTTCTTCCCAGCTTCACAAATCTGCCCCAGGGTCTAATATGAATTTCCAACTAATTGAATATGCAAATTAGATCCAATAATTGGTATGAAACCCTTCGTAGCACCTACGGTTTGAAGCCCGTGATCTTGAAATGATGCAGCAAGCCTAGGTGTGGTACAAAATGAGTTGCCAAGGCCTTGAGAAGGCCTATACTGCCTATGGCTGCCCCTGATTTATTGCAATATGTTGATCTAATATTGCTGCAAACTCAGATTTTAAAAATATATATCTAAAACTCATCCAATAAAGCCCAAATGAAGACCCAAGGTAGGCCCTCCCCAAAGGTGAACTGGGTGCTCATCCAATTCACGATAGCCTTTGAGAGTTTTTGTTCCCAAAAGGCTGAAACAATGCCGAAACCCTTCTCTAGAACTCAACCTACAAAGTGTTTTTGTCAAAATGAGAATAGAATGCTCAAAAAGGAGCCCAACACATTGCTTTATAACCTTTCATGGACTTTTTTAATAAAAGTCAATAAAATAATTTTCTCGAGGGTCTTTCTTCATCCAAACAAAAGGGCCACTTTTTAAAAACAACTTGAGTTGCTAGGATGGGGGAATTTTTTACTATTCACCTTATGATTTTCAGTTACTATTCACCTTTTACTATTCCATTAAAGAAAACCTTAATATTTTCACTTTAACCTTGGATTCATCAATTGAACTCCAAACTGAAAGGCTCATAAGGCTCCCAGCTAAACTCCACGGCCCCCGGTAGGGTCCCCTAACCATTCTACTGACCTACGGGAACCCTAATAGTAGGCCAACCTCCACTACGACTAAGCTGTCTAAGGGACATTACACTACCCTAGACACTAGACTATTGAAAAAACTAGAGTTACTAACACTACGCACGAAAACTTATGGGGTTTTGCAGAAAGTGAAATAAACTAAATAAACTTACGCCTATCTTTTGCCTTAGCTATAAGCACAAGACTAAAAACAACTCTTCTATCACAAGTGAGATTTATGGATTTTAGATTTGCAGTAAAATTTAATATAACTACTAAATTAACAAACAAGTAGTTTTTCACTGGGTGAACACAAAAATCAACATGCCTACACACAAGGATATGATAAACAAATTGCTTTTGACACAAACAACACATGAGTCCAAGAATTAAATAGCTAAACTACATACAATGCTATAACCTAGGTGGACAAATAACATCAATACAAAGCTTGATATTTTCCACTTTCAATTCAATGCTTGAAAGTTGAAATATTAACTAAGAGATCAGAAATGCATGAAACAACAAAATAAACACCAACTTAAACAATTATTTCAGCAACACAAGCATAGCATCCACTATCATTAAGAAATATTGTGCTCAAAGCACTTATTTATGAGGTTACCAAACCCAAATTTAGTAATTTATGATAGTAATTAATTTCCCAAAAATAAACATCTTTAAAGAAAAAATTTAAAACTAATAAAAAGGAAAGAAAGAAAGCACTTTAAAAGTAAAGCTAATCTACACAAAGCTTAAATACAAGCTAACTTAACGCAACCTAAAAATAGAGTCTTCAATTCCTTATCCATAAATAGGACCTCTAATAAAAGCAATGGCTAAAATTAGTCACTCCAATAACAGATCCTCTAGGTGATTCTAATGCAGCTCCTTCATTCAAACCATGATGAATCTACAGAAGATACTTGAAACCCTAACAATTCATCCTTTGCTTGATAGCAACCTCCACATGATTACCTTCAATTTCTTTAAAGAAAGAGTGAAGGAAACGATAACTCCTTTGAGTTGCTCTTCAAACCCTCCTTACCTTATACCCAATTTGGGAATTGGTGCTATGAAAATAATGGGATGTGGGAAAAACCAAGTGTCAATGATGTCACGAGCAAAAACAATTTTTGATAGACAGCAGACTTTCAAATCCATAGAAGATTGTTGACAAAATGCCATTAATGATTGTAAATGATTGAGACAGCTGCTGTTGAAATCTTGAAACCTGAAATAATTCCTGCAGAAAATACTGGGAAATGGAGGAAACTAATGATATCATCTTTGAAAATCTGCCGAAACTCTGTTGTAGAAATTTGAAAATAGAAGCCAAAGAACAATGTGTTTATATTGAACCTGCAACTAACTTAAGAATCTGCTAGAAACCTGCACTTCAAACCCTAGCTGTCTTTCACAAACCTGCTACTTGATGCTTGAAACCATTGGGGTGTTTGGAAACCCTGCTGTTTTTGCACTTTGGATGATGAAAAGTTGCCAAAAAAGACTGTTGTAGCAGTGTAAACCCTAGTACAAACATTGAAAACCAACAAGAAAAGCTACTAGATGATGAAAACTGTTTAAAATGAACTTTCAGATCCTCATGAAACCACTGAAAACCCTAAGTGCCTGAGTATGGAGGTATTGGCTGAGAGGCCTAGACTTCCAAACTGAAAACCACTCGAGTATAATTGATGGAAAAACCCTAGCAGGGCGCAACCTTTACAAACCCCTCAACAAAAATCTGCAAAACTGCCCTTGAAAACCATAGGAACTTATAATCGAAACTGCATCAAAAATCTGAATCATAGGCACTTGGAGTGACTGCTGGAATGTGATTCTTCAAATCAACCAAAGACTAGCTTGAGAAGTCTTCAAAAAACCCTTCAAAATCTAAAAAATACTCCTTGAAAACCCTAGGGTTTTACACACCAAACTCAAAAACCTGCACAAAGATTCCAACACTCTTGAAGTTGCCCTCAAAAAAGGTAACAAAATGATGAAAATCACTGAAGATTGATGTGGCCACCTGTTCTTCAATAAAAAAGTAATAAACATTGAAAATCAACAAACCCTAGGTTGAAAATCTTTGTCTAACACTTTCTCTTCACTTTCCTTTTGAGCATTCTAACCTTGAATGATCAACAACGAAATAATTTGCTGATATAGAAGGAAGGGAAAACTTTTGGAAGTGGCAAGCCAAGGCCAAATGCATGCTTGAGGAACCCTTGCCATTGGAAATTTGGCTATGACTTGCTTCATCACTTTTCCATGCCTTGGTCAAATTTTAGCAAATTGACAAAAGTGACTCTCTTGAGTTGTCTCGGGCACTATTTTGTACTAAACCATTTTGCAAATCTGTAATGTCCCCTTCCAGTTGACATCTCTCAGTTCTTGAGATTAGCCTATTATGTGGCCCTTGTAGGCCCTTGTAGGCTGATAGGGTGGATAGAGGGTCTTGTTGAGGCATGGCTTGGTTTCAATTATCAGAATCATTCAATTTGGCTTTCGTACAAGATCTTTCGGACATCATTTGCTTGACTTACTATTTTTAGTAAGTGGAGACACTCAGCGGAGCACCCCTGCTATTTTTAGCAGTATGTTTTGGTCATATGCAGATTCAGTCACTTATCATCCAACTTCAGACAGTTTGTCATTTGGACTTCTATTGAGAGAGATATTAATATTTATTTGCCAAAATAAATATTAATTTAATTGAAGCTTATAATATAAAGTTATAATATAATTTAATATTATAACTTAAGTAATTTTTTAAAGGGGTTGACCATCATGAAGAAGAGGCCACTTTTTAATTAATGATTATAATTAAAAGGGCGTCCAAACTATTGAAAGATTAAAAGTGAAATTCAAGTTTTATTTAAATGATGCTTTTTTTGAAGGAAATCGACCCAACTGAGAAGATATAAGTTTTCTTTGAGAAAACTTCATTCATTATGATATGAAAATCAATTTTAGCTATTTCCTTCTTCAGAGAACGAAGCCAAGGGTTTCAGTTGTCGTCTACATTGGAGAACGAACCATCTTCAGTGTTTGCAGTTCAGAGGCTATGAAATATCAGCTGATTTATTGCCTGCAGTTGATTAGCTTCATTCAGAAGTTATTACAGAGTTCATTGTGTAGTTATTATTCAAGGTTTGATTCAATAATTGTCCATAGATAGTGATTTTCTTGAGCGGCTGGGTTTGATATACATCTGGCACATTTCCCAAGGTAGTACAGATTTATGCATTGCTGGTTTAGGGTCGAACTTCTCAGCTTGAGGGCCGTACTTCTTCTACAAGCTTGGGCACCTTGCTTTTTGGTCTTCTCCTGTCATAAGATGGGACGCCTTGATCTCTGAGATAGTCTGCACCAATCTCGAGGCTGGAGAATGCTCTTCTGAGGTCTGTCGTGCTCAATCTTCACCAATCTTGGCGGCTGCAACAACCAAGTTTTCTGGATAAATGTTATTGCTTTTTTCTATGCATGTTGTCCGATCATAGATGTAATCAGTTTGGAAGAACAATAAATATTCTGGCATCAATATATCAATTAGATTCCACCATATTTAGCATTGTGATATTTTATTTAAATTTTGCAAGCATTTTCTTTCAAAATCGCACCAATATCTTCATGAGCAAAAAACCACAAAAAAATCAAAAACACTCAAAAAACAAGCAAAAACAATCAGTTCCAAAATCGTGAGAAAACGAGTTTCTACAAAATCAGCAGAAGTGACTCTCTAGAGTTGTCTCTGCCACTTTTTTGGTACTTAGTCATTTTAGCAAATTGGTAGAAGTGACTCTTTGGATTCATCTCCCCCACTTTTTAATGCTTGAGACAAATTGTAACTATCTCTTGTCTCCAAGCTCTAATTTATGCCTCGTTTGATTCTTTGGAAAATACATTTTGTTGGCTATGCAATGACAGTAATTAAAGCATACAAGAGCATTAATTGGGGCATTGAATGCATATCTAGTCTAAGATTAATTATTATTTTAGATTTCTCATCCCTTGTTATGGAAATTCCTTAGGATTTTTAGAGATATGTTATCTATGACGAGGTGAAATTGTTTCCTGATGCAGCATGATTTCACCTAAGCGCATCAAGTGCTTGGATACTCCCATTGAAATCATTAATGTAGATGTAGCTGTGCAGGTTTGCAAACTTTCAAAAATTCAGGTACGTATCACAAGTTCATTCTTACATTAATTGTTTTGTGTAGGTATGTATTATGATGTTTGAAATTTTTTCTAGCTATCATTGTTTTAAGTTATAACTTAAAAATTTAAAATTTTCATGGTTGCCATGAGCTACACAGCCCATGACAGTCATTTTTTTTAAATTGTAATGACTACCTTGGGTGGGTGACAGTCATTAAATTTTTTTTAAAAAACTATCATGGGCTATCCAGCATCTGCTATATAGCTCAAACAATTGAAAATTAAACAATGAGAGCTAAAAAATAAAATTTAAATATCATAATTTGAATAGATTGTTAATGACAATCTTTTTTAGCTATAATTAATTTTTGTTTTTTATTATTTCCCTTTTGCCAATGTAATGAGCCTTGCTCAAACTGACCTCAAATTGCTGATAAAGAGCTCAAGGAATATCGTCAAACAATTCACTCGCAACCTCTCAGCTTGCCAGTTAATGTGATCAGACTGATATGTTCTTTGGAAATTGATTATTGAATGCTTCCAATGCTTGAAATTCAATACTACTATGCATAGATAATCACCTAGATGCATTTATGACTTTCTTTTTCCATTTACAATGCACTTCTATGATTTCTATATGCAACTTAATCTTCTACAGCCTATTGACATTATGTCAAACAGTTCGCATACTTCCTCATAAAATATTCAAATGATCAAAACAACGATATATAACTCCCAACTGATGACTCCTTATTGAAATGCAATCTTCAAGTACAATACTAGCATGAATTGGCCAAGACTCTTGGCTTATAATGGTGTTACAAAATAATGCAAAGGCTGATATGTAAGTAAACTATCTACAGCAGCTTGCTTATTTTGAATTTATCAATGCAAAGTCCTTAAATTACAATGCTAAGTCTGATTTAGAAATGAACTCCTACAGCTATAGCTGATGACAATGATAATTGCACTAAAATGGACTGAAATCTAATATTGCTGATGGAGATCTAAACTAAATACAATACAATGAACCTAGGAGTAATGTGGCTGCCTGATGTAATGATTCAATTCTTTCAGTTCAGAGTGAAATTGACTCCAAGGATGAAGCGCCCAGCCTTCTATACTTCTAACAAAGCTTCTCAAATTTTATCAGAATTTTAACTTTCCTTTAATGCTGAAATCAACCTCCTGTAATTAGCCACCCCTGTTTCTGGAATAAATGCAGATAATAAATAATATGCAGCTTTTGAGTCCCTCCTCAAGCATGGATCATGATAGTATTGACCTTAGAAATGGAGCGCCCAAGCTTGAGATGGGATCGATGCAACTTGTGGCCTCTAGGAAGTAAATCGTGGTTCTCCAGGTATGCAGATATAAAAAGTCTGAATGAAATCGATGCAATATCCAGCTACAAATAATCTCAA
Source organism: Sequoia sempervirens (assembly GCA_007258455.2). Classification (NCBI taxonomy): domain Eukaryota; kingdom Viridiplantae; phylum Streptophyta; class Pinopsida; order Cupressales; family Cupressaceae; genus Sequoia; species Sequoia sempervirens. Next base: position 10,431,863 of record VDFB02000010.1, on the reverse strand, counting down.
ATCTTCCCTATCATTTTATCTCAAATGTATCATCCAGCAACTATATATATATATAAATCGAATCAGCTATCAGATGAAGTTGTCATCAAATTCGTCCTTCTTCTATATCTGAGATATCACCACAAATCTAGAAATTAAATTCTGAAGATGCAATCGAACCCCTTGCAAGCAAAATGATTAAGGACTTCAATACAAAATGTCCTCAATCGAATTTTCCAACTAACTCAGCAAAATTGACCAAAGCCCACAAATTTTGTGCAAATGAGAAGTCTGAAGTAATCTCTCCCTCAGCTGCAATAATTCAGGTGATATTTCACACCCTCAAAATTGCCATCAATAGGAAGTTTCCGTTTCCTATGACAAAGAAGTAATCTGGAGAAACCCTAGGCTCCACAAGATGAAATGACAAACATCAACATCAACATCAAATCTGCCTATCTAGAAGCTTAGACAACCCTTCTATTTATTCTTTTTCTCCAATTCCTCAAGAAGCTTCTAGAATATTATTTTATTTTTTATTGACTTTATAAGATATTTTTTTTAAATTCAAGTCACTTTATTAAGTTAATTAAATATAAGGTCACCTTATAATATTAGTTTAATTGATAACCTTATAAATAATTAACTTAATACTTCTTTTAATTTAATTAAAATAACTATTTAGTCATCCTCATAAAATAATCATTATTTTGGACAGCTTAATTAATTAAATTAATTAAATCAACTACCTCCAAAACAGGGACATTACAGCCAAGCTTTAATTGAATTTTTTGAAAAGAATATAGCATGCACAACTACAAGTAAGAAAAGTGGCAATCCTAAAGACTCTTGCTAGAAACGCAAGATAGAAGGTCCAAAGAAAGGGAATGGTCATTTGCAACTATTGTACTAAGGATATGGTTTAAAATATCACCGTACTTGGATCCCATGTGGAGATGTACAGCCATGTACTAAAGCAAGTTTAGAGGTTTAGAATGAGGTGAAACTCTCCTTTTAGAATTTGGAAAAAAAAAAGCAATGAGAAAGAGGATGGCAAAGCCAATGGGAGCCTCACCCCCATTTCATAGTCTACAAGGTCAAATACTAAGGGATATATAGGGGCTCTTCTTCCATTGAGCCACAAATACAAAGATTAGGCAATGTGAAAAGCCATAGTTCTGATTTTCCCATTCCTTGTTACGGTACTACATGAAATAAGGAATTGCATTACAAGGCAAAGTTGGCATGTGCTGAATTTTAGTTCTACAATAGTATTTTGTTCAATGTTGCCTTGAGTCCTTATTTGAAGCAATTGGCTACCACATTGATCATGCCACATAAGAGGTTCAAGGCCCCAAGCAGCTATGAATTGAGTGGCCCATTATTGGAGAATGAGGTCCAAAACAAATATACATTGGTAGAGGAACAAAAACAAATTTGGAAAAGCAAAGTTTGCAACATTTTATCTGGCAGGTGGACAGATGGTAGGAATAGGACACTCGTTAACTTTTTAGTGGCTTTAGTAAGGTCTTTTTGAAGTTAGGTGTTGTCTCCAATGAAGTAAAAAATGTCAAGACCATAGTTGAAAAATTTGCAGAGTACTCGCAAGCCAAAATCCCTAACAAGTTACTCACCGGCGATATTTTAAAAAACTTGCAGCGATTTTTGATAAAAACCCACCAAAAACTCGCAATTTTTCATGAAAAACTCACATGAATGAGTGTAACTTCAATTTTTTCACCTAATATTAAAAAATGATTTTTAAACATTTTTATAAACAAAAAAGTGCCAAACACCTAATTTTTCCCTTAAGTGATAAAATTGTGAAAATGGCATGTGCCATTAAAGTTTGTGTGGTCTCCACAATCCCATTGGGATCTCAACTTCAAATCCCCGGTAGTTATTGGGATCTCTTGTCACATAATATATAACTCTTGAGTGTACTAACTTAGACATTATTATTGCACAACTTAACAAAAATCTCTTTAGATGAGACAACTTCTACATATGGCATGGCTAGTGGAAGTGGCAGTGTAACTTTAGAGGTTGAACTTGCTTTTTGGTTTATGACATGTATTAAACTCTAATTTTGATTTATATATAATGGAAATAAGTAATATGTTCTACAAATTTAGTAATGTGTGTGTATTTGAATAACATTTTTAAAAACTTATGTTTGATAAATTGCCGAGTCTTTCCCCAAGATCTTGCCAAGTCTTGAGGCTTTAAAAAATTTGGGTTTGTCGAGTAATTGTTGAGCCCTTGTGTAGCTTGTTAGATGTGGTGGTGATGGAGGTGGAAATGGATAATGTTATCTAGATAGTGATAGACAATGCATTTGCACACTAAATCACAAGGTTCTATTTTGGCCATAAAATTCAAAATTTGACGAACTTCAAAACATTACTAAAAAATCACTGAAATTCACCTAATATCTATACAAATAATTAATAAAGGGTCAAATTCTTTTGATGAAATATATTTTGAAAAAAATATTTTAGGGTTTGAGACCGATTCACCAAGGGATTCTATCATGACACATTCAAATGGCCATTGGTTCATTTCAGACAAACTCAAATGCACTTGAAACGAACCCCCCAAAAAATTGTGATCCCTTCCTAAACCCCCCACAAATCACGTTTAAATTTTTTTAAAGTTCAAGCGCCTACTATGGAAGTTTAACAATTTTATATTTTCTAGTTTAGGGCTTTGGGGTATAGTGAATAGTTGTCAATGGCAAGGCAACTAAATGGATCATTTTGGTAGGTAGCTATTACCCCAATCTAGGCATAGGCTTCCTCCAATCATTCGGGCCTCTCCAATGAAGTCCCCCTCTTGAATCTAGATCATATCGAAAACTCATGTTTGTCATTCCTTCTTTCCTACCTACAACAAATTGTGCTAATTGAGGAATTCATTAGAATTAAACTTAATATTTTAATATTTAATATAATTTAAATTATATTGAAATTTCAATATTTTTAATTTATCAAATATAATATCACATATGTTTAGAATTTGATATTATTTAATTTATTATAATATATAAATTATAAATTTAATTTTTATGGTGATTTTATTTATTATATAGTGTTACCAGTTTGGGTCCAATCCAACATGGATACAGGTTGAATCCAATTTGCACTTAGGATTGTCCAAGGTCCCATCCTAGTGTTGTGGGTCCATTTGAGACAAACCCAAGCAAACCTACAACATATTTCATTGTTTTTCACTCCCAACCAACGAATTTTGACATTTAAAAAAAGAAACATTCTAATTTTCTCTTTGACTTTGACCACATGCCCAAAAGTGCCCCCTAGCCCTAAAATATGGATTCCAAGACATACTAAGACGAAAACAAAGTCATTTCCCTTATTGTGAATGCAAAATAAAAATATCATTCATCCCTACTAAACTTTCCTTCTTGCCTACAATTGCACAAATAGAGTTGAAGGTTGATTGATGAAGGTTCCATAGAGGTTGGTTTCCTATTCCTACACACTTGCAAAAGCCCATTTGTTGTCAAGGAGATCATAGAGGAAGCTTTTTGCAAAAACGATAAGTTTTTTTTCAACTTTTTTTTTCTGCATTTCTTTTTCTATATGAAATCTCTTGTTTTGTTTTGAATTTCTTGTTTTGTTTTCATTCTTCTATGAATCTATAACATGTGCTTCATTTGTTTGAATTAGTCAGATGTGTTGTTTATTGAATTTGTTGTCGTAAGGATTACAATGGCAACCGGTTCTACTTCTATGGACCAACCCTGCTTCAAAATAAACCCAAGTTCTCCCCTTTTGAAATATGTTGATATGGTACATCTTCTAGGTGGTGGAGGTTATGTTTGGATTTGAAGTGGGTGTGATATTAGGTATTTGTAATGTCCCCTTCTCAAACCTGATCTTTCCAGTGACCGTTGGCCTTTTCTTTGGGAACCCGAAGGCTAGTCGGAAGATAAATTAGGGTTTCCTATTTTTGAGGAGGTTATTGCTCAGAGATGATGGATTCAATGGCGGATCCTTTCTGGGTTTTCAGAGAGCTTCGCAGTGGTGTGTTCATCTCGGCATTCTGAGCATTTCCCGGAATTTACTATTTTTAGTAAATTCTATTTTTGGCAGTTTAGCAGTTGGGTCCAACATGGTTGACTTCCTATGTCAGTTTGATCAGTTGACTTGGTTATTATTGGCTTCAGGGCACAATTGGAGAGATAAGTTGATATAATTAATTAAAAAGTCAAGTTTTAATATTATATTCGGACATTGACCCCTTGGCCTAGTCTATTGACTTTATGTTGTTTTGAAAAGTGGGCTTTTGAGGGTGGCGCCTCATTAAAGATTATTTTATATTTTACATTTTATCCAAAGTCAAAACAAGCTATAAAGGGGACGCAATTATTAAAGTATTGATTTTAATTATAAAGTCAATATTGAGCTTGAAGGAAATGGACGCCATCCTTGAAAGAGATTAGGGTTTTTTCCTTGAAGAGGAGATTAGGGTTTTGAGAAGTCAACGAGAAAGTTATAAAAGGAAGGCTTTGATCATCATTTGGTATTTTTGGACTATGCTAATGTTATGCTGCCGAAATGGTTGCGGGAATTCTTCGAGGAATGAATGCCTCCTAGTCTGGGCTCGACTTCATGCTTGAAAGATAGCATCTAGTGGAGATTTTAGCATGCTTATGAGTGATTCAATCATTTGTAAGTTTGCCTTTGTTTTTGTGCATTGTAATCATCATTGTAATTAGTTAGATCTGATTTCAGCATATTAGAGGTATTTCTAAAAGTGCAGATTAGCTACAGCAGATCCACGTTTATATTCATAACTCAAAAAATACAAAAGAGTTAGTTCTGGGTATTGCATTGATAGTAGTGTCAAGGAAGGGCGAATATTTGTCTCCAATCTTAGATTTTATTGTTGTGTATTTAATTTTTAAAGTCAAATCGAATTCTTCAGCTGGGGCCGTACTTTCTCATGCATTGGGAATTGTGCATTTAATTATTTGGAATGTTTAGAGTCTGTTTCTTCATATCATCTTGAGCGCCATTTTGTTGGGAGTCTTGTGGTTTAAGAATCAGGTCATTTGAGCGAGTGGATAGGGAGTTGTGAGCATTTGAAGGTTTTCTTAAGCTGCTGTTTTTATGAGCATAATACAGATTTGTAAAAAGAACAGAAAACAGAATTAATATTTCCGACTCATTGTGGGAAGTTGATGTGGCCTCTTGAATCAAATCAAGGGAATGATTATTGCATTGTAATTGGTGATTATTTCTAGTTCTAATCTCTTGACAAGCATATGCTCTTCATTCTGTAAACTGACAGTAGTACTGGCAGTATTTATTGAGCTTTCCAAAATCTATGTTGTAATGCTTTATTTCCTTCGAAGTTATTGTAATAGTTAAGTCTCCGCCCTATGGTAGCTACTTTTCCATCTTGGGTCAGCAAGCACATTCTGGGTGTCGAGCTCTTTCCTGTTTTCAGCATTTCATTTCAAGCTTTGTTTCCTGTAATCACTCCGTCATATGGTCGCCCCTCACTCCGCATTGGATTGGGTAGCACATACTTGACGTCGAGTTCCTTTCTGTACTTAGCGTAGAGGACCCTCTGACCAATGCTCACCATCATCGGTGCCATTCTGGTTAGAGTTTCAGCATAAGCAATTTCATTTAGATCCTCTGACCAATGCTCGCCATCATCGGCGCCATTCAGGTTAGAGTTGCTTTCCTACACGTTTTGGTTTATCCATCTAACCTTAACGGGTGCACTGTTTGTAATTGGAAATCTGTTATTTGAAAAACGAAAAAATTTGGCTCGGAATATTTCAGTGGTATCAGAGCCAAGATCCTGCCATCCTGTGCCCAACAAAGTTCACTTGACAGATGAGTGACAGAGATACCAGGCACTACGAACAGAGAAAGATGACTACAGAGAAGTCTCTACTTGAGTTAATGCATGATATGTGTACGCTATTGAAGGATCCTGAGTTAAGGTGTGGAATCAGAAAAATTTATGCTAAGTCTGAGAAGTCAGATTTGATTGGGGTTTCTAAAGAATGCCAGTTCAAGAGGAAATGTGAACACGAGGCTGACATACTCTACAGAGATTATCAGAGCATGACAAATGAGTTTAAGAACGGTGTTTCTTTTGATGCCTTTTTGGATTTTGCGGTGATTTATCACCCTGGGAAGCGGGCTATGGTCAACTACATCAAGAAAATGATTAAGGAGGAAACAGAACATACCATGGTTGCAGGTGCAAGGAAGGAAGCAGAAGTGTCTGTTTGTGGTTTGCAGCCCACAAATGAACATGTCGAAGAGAAAAATCAGTCAACTAATATTGAAGAAAGCACCAGCAAGGTGCATATGTCACCTCAAAATGATCGTAAGCTTGATATAGAAACCTTGACAGTTGAGGAATGTATGGGAGAGCCTCATAATACTTCCCTAGATTGGCATGTGACAGCAAGTGATGATGTTGGTGATGAGTCTAAGGAGTTCATGCGAGATCATACGAAAGATTTGATGAGGAAGGATTTTCCTCGTGTTGCTGTCTTAACTTCCCAAGAAGTCTCACATAAAAAAATCAGCAACATACTCTCTCATGAGGGTTCCATAGAAGATAATGAAGATGAAGTTTTTCAAACAACAAACATTGAAGATTCTTCACTTCATTTCGGGGGTGACATTGTTAGTCTTGGGATTGATCAGCAAACTGAGCCATTGGAGAGAAACTTTTTTGATGATTTCAGCTTAAGTGAATTGGGACTTGACTTATTCAAAGAGTCATCACTACAAGGGGAGCATGATAAGTTTTTTCCAGTTGATCATCTTAATCAGCCCACTAGCATTTGGGATCCGGGTGTGTTGGCATCAAGTTATGTTAAAGAACCTGTGTGGGATAAGTTTCCCTTTGATCCTGATGAAGAACAAGAACCAGGTTGCACAGTAGACTATGAGGTGGCCCTTGGAGGAGAAGTTGTCTTTGAAGAAGAAGATTGTTCCACAAAATTCCATAATGATCTCTTTGGAGTGGTTGCAGCCACTAAAGAGGAATTTGTGGTTACAAAAACTTTCCGAACAGCGGACAAACATGATTCCTTGAGCAGGTTGGATACTGGTCTAATGTTTGATCAAGGAGGCCGTGATGAAGAAGAAGAGCTAGAAGTCCATATGGCTCTTGAAGATGGAGAGTTTGAAAGTGTTATTAAACACAAATCAGATTTATCAATACACGAAGCTGGTTGCAAGCAATGGGTTGAAGAATTTGTGGAGTATGATGCTTTTTATGATGATGAGCATTCTCTGCTAGTTGGTGGTGAAGTACAAGAATGTTGGAGTAGCAAAGAGGGCAGCAAAGGCAAGGAACGAAGTTCTGATTTTCAGTTGCAGCCTATCAGCAGTTCACCGTCTTTGCATGTTCATGAGTGGGAAGATCAATGCAAGGTATCTTTTGGAAAAGAAGTACAAACGCTATCCCTATTTGATCGCACACACAATTTGGTTGATGATCTCTATTGGAAGGCTCAGTCTGAATAGAGACGAAGTGGAGTTAAGGATGAAGTTGCTCTTCCTAACTTGCAACTTATCAGAGGCTCTTTGGAGACATTGAAATCAGCATACATACACTTGATTGAAGATCAAGATCGTGCCGTTGAATCTGCAAAGAAGGCCTTCCTTGTTTTCGAAGAAAGGGAGAATATGGTTGATGAGCTCACCTTGGAGCTTAAATCAACAAAGGACAATTTGAAAGAAACCCAGCTGGCTCTAAGAAAGGTTGAAGACCAGTTCGCAGATTTCAAACTTTTCAAGGAGCAAGAGGATGCACGAAGAGCTGGAGAAATCAAGCAAGTAATTGATGAGATTGATAGTCTTCGAGAGGAGTTTGATCTTGAAGGTTTCACAAGAAAATCAAAGGTTGCATGTGCAGATTTGGAGCAGCAAGATGAAAGGAATGACTTTCAAGTTTATGACAATCCTCTTTTTCAAGAAGGTGATGAGAAAAGTTATGATAATCCTCTCTATGAAGTAGAGAATGAAATGGAGAATGAAACTGATTCTGGTTTCCAGTGCTTGGATGCTTCGATATCACTCCATGAGGATGTGCCACGTATGTTGAGTAGTAATGGATGCATAAGTGGCTTTGAGGATGAAGGTTCTACATGGGAGGTGACGAAGCAAGGTAATTTCAACATCTATGACATCAAGGTGTTGAAGCGACAAGTCTTGGTAGCTGTTGGTAACTTCATCACAGCAGCAACGAGTGAAGATTTCAGACCTACTACTCAGGAGGAATGGGAAAAAGGTGAACTAGACTTTGGTAGTTGCACTCTTGACAATCCATCCCTTGGGTGGAATGATGTTTGGAATCATATTGATCAGTTTTGGGAGCGGAAATTGAAGCCACTCTATGTTTCATACTCCCTTAATGTGGAAGCGTTCATGGTTAAGCTTCAAGGATTTACTAGAAGGGGCATCAGTTTCGTGAGAAGGCACTTGGTTCTCACTAGCACTTTGGAATGTGTAGAGTTTTTTTTGCAGTGTGTTGAAAATCACTTTCAGTTGGGTATCCATGCTTGGGATTCTCAACTTGGGTTGTCAGAGTTTATTACTTATGGAAAAGACTCTTGGAGGGATAAGGAACAAATTTCCAGACTTGTTGATGTTGTTCCCTTCATTTCCAGCTACTTGATGGTTCCGTTTGTTCATCAACAAATGGATTGGAGAGAAATTTTGAATATGGGTTGGAAAGATCAACGATCGGTAGTTCTTGGAAGTGACTTTCAGCTCAGACAAGGGCAGATTTTGAGACACGAGTTTGCTGGTTGGAGGCAGACCAGCCACCTTACTTATGGAGTTACTTTCATTCAGGAGAGTTGGTACCTCACTCCTGATCAAAGAAGTGGTAGTTTTCTGATGGAGATGGCTTTAGCGTGTTTTTCAGCCACTTTGGAGGTTTGTAATGCAAATTCTGATGGTTTATTTTCATTATTGGTTCATGACAATGAGCTACCCCATACTTTGGATCTATATTTTGAGACTCTTGGGGTTGGAATTGTGAAAAAATTCTTCAGACTTCATAGTTGTGCCATGATAATTCAGTTGAGGCATAGGGAATTCATGTGGAGTCCTGAGTTTGAATTTGTTGAGCTTTTGCAAAGGATTGCCGTCCTCTTTGCAAAAAGATTTGAAGATGTCACATTTGCAGTCATGGTTCCGTTTGTTATCATGTGGAGGTATGCTGAAGAGTTCAAGCTTGATTTGAGTAGACTATCTTTCCTATTGCTTAGAATTCTGATTGACAGTAGTATGGTTGATACTGTTAATTCGGGGCATCGTGGACATGAGATGTTGCATGATTTTGATTTCCCTCCTTTAAGATCTTCCAGTTTGAGTATCATAGATGGTAACACTTTGGAGTTACAAGGGGAGTCAGTGCAGCATTGGCATGATATTTTCATTGATGTGATCAGAGTGGTGCAGCATCGGCATGGTGGGTTTTTCCTGAGACGTATTTGGGAACCAGGGATCATACTTGTTGCGTATGGATTAGTCTTCAAATTTATGGAATTGTGGTGGTATTGCTTGAGGACAAGCAATTTTGGGAAGGGCGGATTGTAATGTCCCCTTCTCAAACCTGATCTTTCCAGTGACCGTTGGCCTTTTCTTTGGGAACCCGAAGGCTAGTCGGAAGATAAATTAGGGTTTCCTATTTTTGAGGAGGTTATTACTCAGAGATGATGGTTTCAATGGCGGATCCTTTCTGGGTTTTCAGAGAGCTTCGCAGTGGTGTGTTCATCTCGGCATTCTGAGCATTTCCCGGAATTTACTATTTTTAGTAAATTCTATTTTTGGCAGTTTAGCAGTTGGGTCCAGCATGGTTGACTTCCTATGTTAGTTTGATCAGTTGACTTGGTCATTATTGGCTTCAGGGCACAATTGGAGAGATAAGTTGATATAATTAATTAAAAAGTCAAGTTTTAATATTATTTTCGGACATTGACCCCTTGGCCTAGTCTATTGACTTTATGTTGTTTTGAAAAAGTGGGCTTTTGAGGGTGGCGCCTCATTAAAGATTATTTTATATTTTACATTTTATCCAAAGTCAAAACAAGCTATAAAGGGGATGCAATTATTAAAGTATTGATTTTAATTATAAAGTCAATATTGAGCTTGAAGGAAATGGACGCCATCCTTGAAAGAAATTAGGGTTTTTGCCTTGAAGAGGAGATTAGGGTTTTGAGAAGTCAACGAGAAAGTTATAAAAGGAAGGCTTTGATCATCATTTGGTATCTTTGGTCTATGCTAATGTTATGCTGCCGAAACGGTTGCGGAATTGCTTCGAGGAATGAATGCCTCCTAGTCTGGGCTCGACTTCGTGCTTGAGAGATAGCACTTAGTGGAGAGGTTCGATTATTTAAGGTAGATTTGTGAGTTCATTTGTATTTGTGCTTTGTATTCAGTTTGGTCTTGTTAAGTAAGTCTGCATTTTTAGAGAGTTTTCTGTATTTGCTGATTTAACACAGCAAATCCATGTTTTTCATTGTAAGTCAAAAAATACAAAAAACAGAGTTCTGGGTATTGCATTTATCTCATGGTTTAGGGTAGGCGATTCTTTGTCTCAAATCTCAGATTTTAGTGTTGTGTATTTAATTTTTAAAGTCAAATCGAACTACTCAGCTGGGCCGTACCATTTGGTGCTGTCTTGGAATTCGTGCAAATTGAAATGGCTGCATTTTGTTCAGTTTAGGGGTTTCATATTGGTCGCCTAGGTTCTCAAGGTGCATTGCATTTTATGACATATAAATCGGATGTGTATTGAGGGAGTTATGAGCAATTCTTCTAGTTTGTAAGCTGCTGATCATATGTTTAAAGTGAAGATCTGTTTGTGACAGTCCTAGCAATCTGCATTATTCTGATTTGTAATTGGCAGTGTGATTTCCTTTGAGATTGTAACAGAAATAACGTTGAGTACTCTATCCGGAAAGAGTCTAATATATTGACATTGCAGGCAATAGTATTTATTGTAATTTGGCAGTAGTACTGACCAGCATCCTTTAATATTGCTTTGTCATTAATTGTAATTCACGTTCTTGCTTTCTATACTAGTGAATTAGTTGTAACTCCGCCCTATGGTAGCTACTCCCCATTCTGGGTGAGCAAGCACATTCTGGGTGTTGAGTAGTTTCAGCTTTCAGCACTTTCTTTTTAAGCATTGTTTTGTATTCACTCCGTCATATGGTCGCCCCTCACTCCGCATTGGATTGGGTAGCACATACTTGGCGTCGAGTTCCTTCCAAAGATGTTTTAATCCTCGACCAATGCCGCCATCAGTTCTATTCCTCGTTAGGATGCCGTTATCTTGCATCGCTTTTGGTTTCTTCTAACCTTTTAACGGTGCACTCTGCTTTTGTAATCTCTCGTTATTTGAAAACTAAAATTGGCTCCTCGAATATTTTCGCCCTTGATTGACCATAAGAATGGTCCTTATATTTTTTAGCCCATTATTTTAAAATTAACAATAAATTATGGCCATGAGAAGTAATAATTTCGTCTCGAAAATACCAGCCCAGGTGCTGGCAACGCTTCTTTATCTATTGCACAATTACATAGCTTTTCTATATATGGATCATCCCTTTTTCAATACCTGCACCCAACAACAAAATACTAGAGCTTGCAAAAACTTATTAAAAAAATTTCAGGGAAGTCCCTTGACATCCTTCACCATTATGACCATCAGCATACCATATGTATGTAGGAAAGTCACTTGGCACTCTTCACCATTATGACTCCCCAATTTAGGACTCCAACCAACTTGTCTCTCAATAAATAAACATTAAGGGTACTCGAAAGCTTTAGTAACCTTAAGTTTATGGCCAGAATATTAGTTACGATCTGCTTTGCATCCTTTAGCTAAACCATGGCTTTGTCTCAAGCAAGTGCTTTAGTCATTAAATTCTCATTTGAGGGATTTTGTGCTAAGACAAAGGCAAGAATAAAGGCAACGGTTACCTAAGAAGGCAATTTGTTCCAAGTAAACAATATTTTCAGACATTGACCATAACGGACAAGGAGCTTCATCTAAAGTTGAAACTTAGTTGAGGAAATTTACATACAGTAGTAACAAGGATTTGCTGAAAGAAAGAAACTATATTGACAGCCACAAATGACCAAGGTAAATCAATGAGACTCAAAGGTACAGAAATTACAATAGCTAAATGTTGTAGAAAAATCCCTAGCACCTGAAAAATAACTTCACTGTAATGATTATTTAGGCATGGAAGCATGACTACTAAGGGTAGCATAAAACAGTTCAAACAATAGATGTTGGGCTGCCTAGTAATGCATCAAGATTAGCTTTCAAAGCATGGTTGAGCAATGTGTGTATTGCGGACACTTTATGCACTGTGTAGAAGAAAGAGGAGACAATAAACCATGTTTTCCAGTAAGTTCTCAACCACTATAGGGATCCAGGGATGCTTACAAGATGAACCCAATTTGCTATTTGTTGTCCCTTTCTCTCAGGAAGGAGCTATTCCAAGGGATTGTTGAATGATCCAGGACAGTTGCAAGAATCCATGGCATACAATTCAGCTGATAAGGATCATTTTCCTTAGGAGGACAAGGTGGAAAGCTACTTTTCAAGAAGATACATCCCCACTTGATATGGGAATGTTCAGAAATTTTCAACAAGATTTGGTTTTGATATGGGAAAGTCAAGAATTTTTCAGCAATTAATAACATAATCCTTTGGATGCATATAAATCAACTTTATATGCTTTGCAAGTTCAGTGAAAATTGAATTCATAATTTCATGAGATATTATTGAAACTCAACATCAGTGTGATAAATATAAATTGTTTATATTAAGATTTACTTACAGTGCCCTTTACTGCAACTTCAAGGTTTGCGTCATCAAAGATTATACAAGGTGCATTACCACCAAGCTCCAATGACACCTGCAGACGTACACAAAAATGCTCATGTTTGATAGGGGATTATAATCAGACAGAAAATTATCCTCCAAGACTATACCATGTTAAGTAAATACACTAGGCAAATTAACGATTTCAAGGCAAATGACTACCAAGAGTTCAGTATCTCATTGAAGATGTGAACTGTTCACCATTTTCACAGATGAGTGAAAATATTAAAAAAATCAACATCATGTGTGAAAATAAAGGGACCAACTTGTACAAAAACCTTTAGATGTAATCAGAGGATTAATGTTATTATTTACATAACAAACAAAACATCAAGTTCATTTGTTTAAACTCTAGGCAACCAGTTGAACAGAGCTCCATAAATCAATTCTAGAAGAACATAATTTGATGTAAGTTTGGAAATAGATTATCTTGCATGTAAGACACATTCCACAATTTATAAATACATACATGGGAGTTTCAAAACAAGAAACTAGAATAGATCTTGATATACAACCACACACTCGCAGAGAAAAAGAATAAAGACTGAATATTAACACAAAAAAAGATCATAATCTCTTCGTTAGGGTGGTCATAAATTTAAAAGAGAAAGATGACTTTTGGAAGGAGAAGACAAAGCAAGAGTACTTGAAAACTACACATGCAAGATTCACCTCCCTTATTCACCTATGGATGCAGTTAGAAAGGCTAAATGAACAAACTTGTACAAACAGATACAAAAAAGTTGAATGGTTGTTATAAAAAACGATTCTCCTCAACAGTTGTTAGATTGTAAGCAATTGTTTGCTTCTTTCTAGTGGTGCAAGTCCACAAACTCAAGCAAAATATCGTTTGTTAATGGTGATTGAAATTCAAAAATTGTAGCCTAGAGATGAGTGATGGGAACCTCCTCCAAGTGAGATAGCTCATGTAGACTGAGATTGCCAAGCTAAAAGCTATTTTACTGGGTTCCTTGCATCTGGGTGCCATTGTAGGACTGAATGGGAGTGATTCCAAAGTGGGCTCAAGAGCACAGATAGGACAGCTTGGGCATGGCCATGCCACCACAAGATCCCTATGGGTACGTCCCAGACATATCCACAAGATAATTGAGGATATAGGACCATGCCCTAGCCCTTTCTTGTGTTTTTTGTGACTCTTGCGTGCCCTAAAAACAGTTCCAACTCCGGCTCGTGACTATAGATTCGTGTTTTTTCCCTTCATGACATTGGAAAAATGTGTCCATGATAGTAAATGACGTCAGGGAGTTATTTGCAACTAGAAAATACAAATCGAAGGAGATTATTCCTGACTACATTCATACAAGCCTTGAAAAACACAACAAATTTTGTATGCTTCGCAAAGCCTTCAATGGACAAAAAACATGACTCTTCTTTTTCACATGACCTCTTAACACTACTTTGGACACTTTATTATTTTATTGTATTTATTAGCACTTGCACTGGAAGGAAGTGCAATGGTTACACCAATTGCAATTTATATAGAATAATATGTAGAAAACTAAACTTCCCTCAAAATATAAAGGATCTGAGATGTCATATCTATGTAGTCCAATTATTTCCAACAAAAAAAAAATTCAACATACTATTAAGAAATAAT